>ONZH01009327.1:0-545000 GCA_900303285.1 Rhinella marina | reverse complement strand
GATATGAGATAGATACATAGATGGATGGATAGATACATAGATAGATAGATAATGAGATAGATAGATAGATAGATAGATAGATAGATAGATAGATAGATAGGAGATAGATAATAGATAGATACATAGATGGAAGGATAGATACATAGATAGATAGATAGATAGATATGAGATAGATAGATATGAGATAGATACATAGATGGATGGATAGATACATAGATAGATAGATATGAGATAGATAGATAGATAGATAGATAGATAAATATGAGATAGATACATAGATGGATACATAGATGGAAGGATAGATACATAGATAGATAGATAGATAGATATGAGATAGATAGATAGATAGATATGAGATAGATACATAGATGGATGGATAGATACATAGATAGATAGATATGAGATAGATAGATAGATAGATAGATAGATAGATAGATAGGAGATAGATAATAGATAGATAATAGATAGATACATAGATGGAAGGATAGATACATAGATAGATAGATAGATAGATAGATAGATAGATAGATAGATAGATAGATAGATATGAGATAGATAGATAGATATGAGATAGATACATAGATGGATGGATAGATACATAGATAGATAGATATGAGATAGATAGATAGATAGATAGATAGATAGGAGATAGATAATAGATAGATACATAGATGGAAGGATAGATACATAGATAGATAGATAGATAGATAGATATGAGATAGATAGATAGATAGATATGAGATAGATACATAGATGGATGGATAGATACATAGATAGATATGAGATAGATAGATAGATAGATAGATAGATAGATAGATAGATATGAGATAGATACATAGATAGATAGATAATAGATAGATAGATAAATAGATAGATAGATATGAGATAGATAGATAGATAGATACATAGATGGATGGATGGATGGATAGATATGAGATAGATAATAGATAGATACATAGATGGATGGATAGATACACAGATAGATAGATATGAGATAGATAGATATGAGATAGATACATAGATGGATGGATGGATAGATATGAGATAGATAATAGATAGATAGATAGATAGATAGATAGATATGAGATAGATAGATAGATAGATATGAGATAGATACATAGATGGATGGATAGATAGATAGATATGAGATAGATAATGAGATAGATATGAGATAGATAATTAGATAGATAGATAATGAGATAGATATGAGATAGATAATTAGATAGATAATGAGATAGATATGAGATAGATAATTAGATAGATAATTAGATAGAGTATCTCACAAAAATGAATTTTTGTAAATATTTTATTCTATCTTTTTTCTGAAGATGACACTTTGCTACAATGTAACGTAGTCAGTGTACAGCTTGTATAACAGTGTAAATTGGGCGTGTCCTCAAAATAACTCAACACACAGCCATTAATGTCTAAACCGCTGGTAACAAAAGTGAAAACGGCCAAATTGTGCCCAGTGTCCGTATTCTGTGTGTCCACCATTATTTTCCAGCACTTAACTGTCCTGTACATGGAGGTCACTGGATCTTCACAGGTTCCACTGAAATCCTCTTCCGTCCTCCATAGGGTTTAGGTCTGGAGACATGCTCGCTGGTCCAGCACCTTTACCTTCAGTTTCTTTACAGGGAAGTGTTCGTCTTGAAGGTGTTTGGGGTCCTTACACTGGAATACTGCCCTGCAGAGGGGATCATGCACTGCTTCAGTATGTCACAGTACATGTGTCCCCTACATGGCTTGTAGTAAACTACTAAATTTGGACAACCCCCTATAAATTGTTGCTCTCTTTTTTGAACGGCTGCCATATAATTTCAGCACGGTGGCGGATACGTGTGGCAGCTACAACTTCCCCCATCATCTGCGACTTACTTGCTGTTAGCCAAGGTCTATGTGAGGTAACTATCATTGACAGCTTATAAAAATTCTGAGTGAAACCTTAGCACAGACTATCATGGCAATAAACAAATGAAATAATAAAATAAATTATATCAGTACATATATTAGCTAAATATCGCTATGTGATAATGTATGGGCGATATTTCAAGGCGTACAGTTACTTTCTGTAACAGTTGCCTGCACAAACATGGCGTCCGCCTCAGAACGGCGAAGCACTTCTGGCGCGCAGTGCAACCTGGGAGCGGTGTTTCCGGAAGTAATGCGAAGCCGCGTCAGTTGTGGTTCCGGCCGGTGTGTGAGAGTCATTGTAGCCGGAGAAGATGCCGGAGCTTGCGGTAGATAGGGTGGTGGTTCACCCGCTGGTCTTACTCAGTGTGGTGGATCATTTCAACAGGTGAGTCCCGCATTCATCACGGAAGTCTGCTGAGTCACCGGCCGGCAAGGCCTCCATTACCAGCCCCGGCTTCAGCTAGGCCTACAGCCGCCCAGTGACAGGGCACTTTCCCTCATAACCCACCTGGCTATGGAGGATGGCATAGACTGTGTGGCTGCAGGCGCAGGGCATAGGAGTCTGGTGTGCACGCTGGTACTTGTAGTCCCTCTGCAGGAGTGGAGCCATAGAGCAGCCATGATATGTGACAGTGGCTGCACAGACTGAAGCCGGATGCGGTTGTAACATAGATGACCTTCTTCATCTAGGACCCTTTAAAGGGGTTCTCCCGGCTTTTAATATCGATTGGTCATCAATATAAGATCGTGGGGGTCTGACACCCGGCAGCATACAGCTGAACGGTGGGGGTGCTGGGTGTTGGACCCCCGCTGATCTGATATTGAGTATAGGTCATCAGTATTAAAAGCCCGCAAGACCCCTTTAAAGGGTTATTCTCATTTTAGACAATGGGGGCATATTGCTAGGATATGCCCCCATTGTCTTATAGGTGCGGGTCCCACCGCTGGGACCCGCACCTATATCGAGAACGGAGCCCCCGAAGTGAATGAGGGCGCACTGCGCATGCGCAGCCGCCCTCCATTCATTTCTATGGGGCCGCCGAAAATAGCCGAGCGCTGGCTACTTCCGTCGGCTCCATAGAAATGAATGGGAGCGCACAGCGCATGCACGGCCCGGCTCCCATTCATTTCTATGAGCGGCGCGGGGAGCTGCGCCTGGTGGTGGCTGGACCCCCGGAAACCTGGGGTCCTCCAGGCGCATGCGCTCCCCGCTCCGTTCTGGCTATAGGTGCGGGTCCCACCGCTGGGACCGCTATAAGACAATGGGGGCATATCCTAGCGATATGCCCCCATTGTCTAAAATGAGAATACCCCTTTAAGACAACTTATTTCCTATCAGTAGAATAAGGGAGGTAAGTGTCTGATCAGCGGCGGTCTGATCTCTGGGCCCCCTCTCCCCCGTTTGCTTAGAGCTTTAGTTACACATGTGCACTGCTGCACCATTCACCTGTATGGGAGGTGATAGTCAAGCGCCTGTACCCGAGTATCTCCAACAGTCTCATAGAGTTGAATGCAGCCGTGGGCACACATGTATGTCTGCCAGTCCCTTCAAACGGGGAGCAGGGGCCACATCAGTCAGACCGCCACTGATCAGACACGGGGCAATTGCCATCTTGCATGACGTATGACTCATAAATGTCGGATCATTGTGGGTCCTGGTGATCTCTAGGGCAGGGATTGCCTGGTCCTCCAATCATCGTCATTCTGCATTATAACCTGTGGGCGAGGGTCAGCAACCTCCAGCTGTTGTGAAACTACAACTCCCAGCATTCAAACGTTCTAGGTTGTTCATGGAACTTCCCTAAAAGTGAATGAAGCATGGTGGGAGTTGTAGTTTCAAAACAGCTTAAGTGCCAGAGGTAGCTAACTCCCTGACCTATGGTAGAAAAGGAGTTTTCCCATAGACAATAATGGAGAGAGGCTCCTTAGTTGCCAAGAAAGCTGGGCCAGACTCCTCTGTCAGACATTTATGGAGTAACCAATTCATATTAAAAGGGTTATCTGAGAATTTCATATTGCTGACGTTTCCTCAGGATACGTCGGCAGTATCAGATCAGTGGGGATGTCGGACCCCCACGATCAGCTGTATGAAGAAGCTGCTGCGCTCCGTAAGCATCTAGGCTGATGATGTCACACTCATTGGTCACGTGGCCTAGGTGCAGCTCCGTCCCATTCAAGTGAATGCGGCTGAGCTGCAATACCAAGCCCAGCCACCATACACCAAGGGGAATGAAGCTGCAGACGCCTTGTCCATTAACGGCAGCAGGGGCCTACATGGAAGTAAAGGGAAGCAGCTCACCAGGATGGGCCTGCCTACTCAAAGCATAGAAGGAAAAGTAGTAAATTTACAAGAGCCTTGCAAACGTAAAGTTTGTAAACTATTACATCTCACATACTGTGTTCTGTATTCATTTTATGTTTGTATTTTACACCCACAGAATTGGGAAAGTTGGAAACCAGAAGCGAGTGGTCGGTGTCCTATTAGGCTCTTGGCACAAGAAGATCTTAGATGTTTCCAACAGTTTTGCCGGTAAGAAGCTTCCTCTGCTCTGTGCATTAAAGGGGTTGTCTCTTCATAGACAATGAGGGCATATCGCTATAATATGCTTCCATTGTCTTATAGGTGTGGGTCCCACACCTGTAGCGAGAACGAAGCCCAAAAGTGAAGGATGCGCAACCGCCCTCCATTCATTTCCTGTGGGGCTGCCTAAAATAGCCGAGCACTGGCTCGGCTATTTACGTCGGGCCCATAGAAGGCAATGGGAACAGGGGCCGGCTATGCGCGGTGCCCTCCCATTCACTTCTAATGGAAGCCAGCTTGGTGGTGGCCGGACCGGAGTCCTCCAGGTACCACCTTCAGTTCTCGATATAGATGCAGGTCACAGCGGTGGGACCTGCACCTTTAAGACAATGGGGGAATGTCCTAGCCGGATGCCCCCATTGTCTGAGATGAGACAACCCCTTTAATAGACCTTATTACATTGTGTGCTTCCGCAGGAATCTGTTTTTACTAATCTTGGACAACTCCTAATCTTGTCCCTCCACTGAACCTCATCCAGCCTGGATCCGGTGTTCAGGGCTGGTCAGAGCTACAGAAACTGCTGAGTAGGATGAGCCAGGTCAGCCAGCATGGCACCACACTGCATTTGCTATAAAGGTGCCTACGTGAGATCTGGTCATTTATATTTGTTTGCATTGAAGCTGCCGTAGATGATGAAGAACCCCTTCATTGGGAGTCCCTCATAAGATACTGACTGCGCAGGGTGTTGACGTCGGCCCACTCATGATGCATGACGTGTACAGGGTATTCATCACTCATGCATCCCACACATTGGGCAGATACAGTACTATTCATCTCATGCCTCCAGGTCCACCTGCTAACCAAACTTCTTATCCCTCCCCTCAGTTCCATTTGATGAAGATGATAAAGACGACTCCGTCTGGTTTCTGGACCACGACTATCTTGAGAATATGTATGGCATGTTCAAGAAAGTAAATGGTGAGTTCTGCTTCTCACAGCGCTGTGTGCGGTAACACATCCAGTGCTCATAATTATATCTCTGAAATGTTTCTTCAGCTCGAGAACGGATCGTTGGCTGGTACCACACAGGACCCAAGCTGCACAAGAATGACATCGCAATCAATGAGCTGATGAAAAGATACTGTCCAAACTCGGTACCTCCTTTTATTTATTTTTCAACGGCTTTGAAGTTGAGAAGGAGCTTAGGTTATGTTCAGAAAGTGTGTGGTCTCTACCTTTGGTGTATATACTGTGAAAAGCTCCTGGTGAATCAAACATATCCATTTGCTGCAAAGAAGTCAAAAGAGCGTCCTTTTTGCTGTGATGTACAGCAAACTGCTTTCCTGTCACTTCAAAAATATGTGCACCATGTAGTATACTTTTTTGACATTGTGACCAGTAGACAACATATGCCACTGTATGCCTATTCAGTGATTGTGTCAGGAAATCTTCCTGACGTATACTGAATGCTGTGTGCACAGAGTCTTATGTATAGTGCAGCTATGGGGAGATGTCTGTACACCAGAAGTAGTTCTGTCCTCAGACCCAGTGAGCATCGTCCTAGAAATGGTAAGAGACTGTGCATCCCAGATTTTGTTGCAATATGTAGGCATATATACATCATGGAGGGTCGCTACTCCATGAAGAGTCATAACGAAGCCCCCTCTGTAAGGATTCTTTCACCATTCCGGTAGCACGGTCCGGCGGGGGGAACAGCCTGCTAGATCCTTGCTAATGCTAGTCCACCATGCCGCTGGAGGTCCACTCTGGCACCATGCTGTAATTTTTGTCCGGCCGCCTCTCAGCTTGTTTGCCGTGCTGCGGCCGAACCTCCGGCCTGCCCCCATTATAGTGAATGGGGCCGGAGCAGACTTCCGGCAGCACAGTGGGCTAGCATTAGCACGAATCCGGCAGGCTGTTCCCCCGCCGGACCCCCCCTGCAAGTGTGAAAGTAGCCTAAGACTACACTCACTTCTCCGGTAATATGAATCAGCAGGCTTTTCCAGCAGAGAACAGCCTGCCATAGTTCACCGGATCCGATACTGCTGGACCTCATAGATTATATTGGGATCCGGCCGCTTTCTGGCATAAGTGCAGAGTTTCGGCAGGACAAAAACCTTACAGTTTCCATTATAGTGAAAGTAGCCTAAGACCTGGACAAGCCATTTAGGAAAAATGAGTGTGCGCATATGAATCCCACCAATGACAACAGCTGATCACCAGGTTAGAGAAGACAGACTCATAGCGAACAGACGATCACCCTGCAGATTTTACTTTCAAAAGGATTGTCTTGGTGATACAACCCTTTAAGTGCTTCTTATGTCCAGATGACTGGATAGAAATGAGATCTCCTCATTGTTGTGTTTTTTTTACTTTTAGGTTCTTGTGATCATTGATGTGAAGCCAAAAGACCTGGGTCTTCCCACCGAGGCATATATCTCAGTGGAGGAAGTTCATGATGTAAGTCACTTGAGCGATTCTCTCTCCTAATGTTGTTCTAAACCAGTGGTAGACGGTAGGCACGTCCTTTCACCGCACAATACAGACTTCGTACTAAGTATATAGTAGGAATCATTTAAACGGAGCTAACACACTTGTGTATTTTGTTGGTTTTGGAAGGAAGCCACAGGGGTCACATATAAACTCCATGCTTGTTTCTCCTGGGTGCTTTTAACATACTGAACCACCATGCTGTGTATTACGAGGACGAGAAACAGCGCACACTATGGGGGAAATGCATGAGTGCTGCCACCATAACAACTTACCACCTGAGGCCAGGATTGGTGATAAATGTCAGGTTGCCGTGACCCCCCACAATCACAAAATTGGGGTCTTGTGTTCCCCATTTGAAAGGGAGCGGTCAAGCATGTGCACTGGTCTGCTCCATTTATTCTCTGTGGGATAGCAGAGTGCAGCACTCGGCTATCTCCATGTGTCCCCTAGAGAATAAGTGGAGCATGACTGTTACGCTATAAAAATGGTGAGCGCAGGCTCCCCATTGTGATTAACGGGGTTATGTTGTCATGGTGGGACATTTTAAAATTAAAATCGGCTGGCAGAAGATGTACCAATTATATCCTGCAAGTCGTATTAGACACTTTTCTCCTTTTTTTTTTTTGTGCCATTGCTAAATCCGGTTCATGTCAAGACACCACTTTTCTAAACACTTCAAAACTGTCCATTGAAGTGCAGAAAGCATCTGAAATATGTAAGAAATTAGGTGAATGGCTTGTACGCAAGAGTTTTGGCACAATTTGAGCCAGAATTCTGGCGTATTTCGCTTACTTTGCCATTGTGTCCATGATGAGAATTGCTCCAATGACTCCTTAGGTGCTGGGCATAAATAAAACATGATTACTACATCGTCCTATATAGTTCCCTATGATTGCCATGCGTGAAGATTTATTTTTTATTACTCCATCAGGATGGAACTCCAACCTCCAAGACATTTGAGCATGTGACCAGTGAAATTGGAGCTGAGGAGGCAGAAGAAGTTGGAGTGGAGCACTTGTTACGGTAAGTTCTAAGTCTTTTAGAAATGTCTTATCTATTGTCCCCTCTTTATGTTGCTGAACCCTATAGCTGTGTACACTGAAGTAAGAGTATATACAGGTAGTGTGCTACCGTCTGAGATCAGCTCTCTGGTGCCAGATTTTCAGCTCTTAAAGGGAACCTGTCACCTCCTTTAGGCAAATTAAACTGTAAACATTACCTTAATGTATAGACCAGTGTGATTCTAATGAAGTTCCTGATACTGAGAACTGCCTGCTGAAATTGTAGAAAATTGCACTTTTATTCCTCCTGCGCGCGCTTTTCCAAGTGATCTTGAAGTCAAGGGGGCAGCGGCCTCCTTGCTTCGAGTCAAGAAAGCCACTCCCCACTTCCCTGTGATAGACAGTTTGCCTGGATGCCGGGGATCGCGCAAATCTCGCGCATGCGCGTTGCACGATTTCTTACTGCGCGATCCCGGCTCTTCAGTTTGCCGGCGCTTCTGTGACCCCTTGCGTGCGGGGACGGCGGGCGCACTCTCGCAAGCGCACCCGCTTTATGCGGCGCATGTGCAGAGACAGGAGAAGCGCCAGCAAACTGAAGAGCCAGGATCGCGCAGTAAGAAATCGTGCAATGCGCGAGATTTGCGCGATCCCCGGCACCCAGGCAAACTGTCTATCACAGGGAAGTGGGGAGTGGCTTTCTTGACTCGAAGCAAGGAGGCCGCTGCCCCCTTGACTTCAAGATCACTCGGAAAAGCGCGCGCAGGAGGAATAAAAGTGCAATTTTCTACAATTTCAGCAGGCAGTTCTCAGTATCAGGACCTTCATTAGAATCACACTGGTCTATGCATTAAGGTAATGTTTACAGTTTAATTTGCCTAAAGGAGGTGACAGGTTCCCTTTAATTCCAATAGACCACATCCCATGTGCTAAAAGTGTTAACCTCCTTCTTCAGTGTAGTGAAAAGGGTTTCCTGCAAAAAAATAGAAGGGCTCAGAGTGGGTTAATTTTTTTTTTTTTTAAAGGCTTACTTACCCTCACTGATCCCTCACCAATCCTGTCCTGATACTCACTGTGTCCCCAATGGTCTCTACATCCTGGGTAGACACACAGGCAATGTCCACTCAGCCACTCAATGGCTGACGGGGGTCATCACTGGACATTTGCTGTGTGTCAAGATGGGACCAGAAAGTAGAGACCATAAGGGACCTGTAAGCTTTGGTACAGACGCTGCTGGAGTCCAATCAGATTCCACTTTTCATTTTCCAAAGGAGCTGTGAAAAATGAAAGGGGGAACCTGACTGGTTGCTATGGGCAACTAAGCCAGTTCTGCTTTACACCAGTTTGATAAATCTCCCGCCATATCTTGTAGACACCTGGGCCCTACTGTAAATGTACACTGCAGATGCAGTGTGAAAAGACCTTAGACATCTGACTGCCAGTTCCCCTGACTCCTCCATAAATATGCATGCTCAGAATGGCCAAGCGTGCATGTTACTACCATAGTGGGGTTTGGAATAGGCTAGGCATTGCTCATCTCCCTTGGACAGGATTACACGTGTAAATTAAGATAAGAACTTTTAACATTTTTATTCTCTGACCTGTTAATCTTCTTATCAGAGACTGTATTTGTGAGCTATCCCCTCTCTACTAATTGTAGCTGGGTCGTGTGACCAACTCTCTGACCTCCAGCTGACCCAGGACAGGAAGCCAGTTACTTCTCTTTTCATTCCTATGAGACTGAGAGTGAGGCTCCCATAGGAATACATAGAGAAATAGACTTCCTGTCCACACATAAGATGCTGTGTTATCTGATGAGTCTGTGTCACATGACACAGATGAGAAGCATCAGGGAGATATAACTCATAAATACAAACACTGGTAAGAAAATGACATTCACTACAGATTACATCATGTACATTTCTAGCAGGACATGGAATAAAATTTTTTGCAGGAGTTCTTCTTTAAAGTAAGGGGGCACATGTGTATGGTCAGCTTATAATGCCATTTACCTCTCTGTATTCCTGCAGAGACATCAAGGACACTACAGTGGGGACCTTATCACAGCGTATCACAAATCAGGTACACGGGCTGAAAGGACTGAACTCCAAACTGCTGGATATCAGGAGTTACCTAGAGAAAGTATCTAGCGGCAAATTGCCCATCAACCACCAGATCATCTACCAGCTCCAGGACGTCTTCAACCTGCTGCCAGACGTAAACCTGCAGGAGTTCGTCAAAGCCTTCTACCTAAAGACTAACGACCAGATGGTGGTGGTGTATCTGGCCTCCCTCATCCGCTCAGTGGTTGCCCTTCACAATCTCATCAACAACAAGATCGCCAACCGAGACGCCGAGAAGAAGGAAGGGCAGGAGAAAGAGGAGAGCAAGAAAGAAAGGAAAGATGAGAAGGAGAAAGAAAAGAACGACGCAAAGAAAGAGGAAAAGAAGGAGAAGAAATGAGATTGTCACTGTTAGTATTTGTATGTATGCTGGTGGTTGAATAGTCTAATAAAAATAACATATGCCTGACCCAGCTGTCCTGTGTATACCGAGGAAGGGTCCACTATGGAAGCCACGTGTCCGTCATGCCGTCTGGTGGTTTCCCTCTTCAGTCTTTAGTGGGATCCATTACATTACATTAGCTGTGCTTCAGGGGACGCTATAAATACAGCTTATTGGACATGGCACTGGATGGACTCAGACTTTGTAATCTAATCACCCTGATTACCTGCAGCACATAACATTGTATATTACACAGTGTGGGTGCAGACAGTTTTCTTTTCAATAAGCTTTATTTATCATCGTGCTGATCTTTTTATAGTTTCTTTAAATTTGAGTTCTGTAAAATCGAGGTCTTTTGGGGGCAGTCCAGCTGTAATGTCATTTCTTGCTAAAAAAAAAAAAAATTAAAATTTCTTGTTTGTAAACTTGGATGTATTGTGTTTCAGGGGAAGTGGGACAATCCAGTGTCTTAGACGATTTTCATCTGAGGCTTAATCACCATTCAGTTCATTGGCGAAAAGAAAAGTGAAGGCATTCTGTCCTGACTAGGCCCTGGGGTTCTCCAGAACATGGCAACAACAAGACCTGTTGCTTTTACCATAGAGATGACAAGCTAGGGCTACATCCACATGACCCTAAAAAAAAAAAAGTTCTTAAAAAGGGCAAAATGGACCATTTTTTCACGGATGTGTTTCTGAAAAATAGCCATCCTCTTGCACATGACCGTATGTATTTTGCGTTCTGCAAAAAACACGGATGACGTCCATGTGCATTCCGTATTTTGTGGGACGGAACAGCCGGCCCCTAATAGAACAGTCCTATCCTTGTCTGTAATGCGGACAATAACAGGGCATGTTCTATCCTTTTGCGGAATTGACATACGGAAACGGAATGCACATGGAGTAACTTCCATTTTTTTTATTGCGGACCCATTGAGATGAATGGTTCCGCATAAAAAAGGATGTGGAAAGAAAATACGTCTGTGTGCATGAGGCCTTATACGGAGACTATTGTAAAAAAGGAAAAAATAGGATATGTCCTAGTTTTTGACGCCCGTTCTGCACGTGCCGTTAAAAATCCCACCACGTCAGTAGCCCAATAGTCTGCAATGTGACGGTCATGTAAATGTACCCTTATTTTAGCTGTGCAAAGCAGCAAACATATCTGAGCCATGTTATAGCAATATAAGAGCTATAGAATGCTTTTCCTGCCCTTGCACCAAGCTTCTTTGAGACATGAAGGATATAGGGATTCCTTGGGAGCAGAAACATTTTCTCCAGGATTCCTTTGCAGTAATTAGTTTAGGAAGCTTAGGATTAGAGATGAGCGAATGTGCTCGTAACGAGCACTGTAGCGCTCGGCTCCCCTGCGCTCGCATGGGCGCAGGCATCCGGATCCGTCGGGTGAGGAGGACAGATCCGGATGCCTGTGCCCATGCGAGCGCAGGGGAGCTGAGCGCTACAGTGCTCGTTACGAGCACCTTCGCTCATCTCTAGTTAGGATGTTTTCATGTGTTGCTATACAATATTTGACCACTAGGTGTCAGAGTAGACCAGTTCACACCATTCTCCGGTCCCTTATTACATCCCTTTTATAAGTCTGCATGTTATATACCGCACTGATGAGAAACACATGTGCCGCTTGTAATGTCCTCTGAGCGGTAACACAGTAGTATTGGCTACATGAGAGGACTTCATATTTAGCCTTGTTTACAGAGATCTGTTAATGTTTAGCACGCTGCTCCTTGGTTTGCAGGAATCAATACCGGCTGTTATCCTCTAGAACAAACTGCAGTTTAAGCCTTTACTTACTATTTGGTATACGCTGCATTATTCTACCCCCCCCCCCCCCCCCAAAATAAATAAAATAAAACTTGTTTCACATGGATAAAACTAAGATAAGAATGTATGGTATACGACAGTGGTGGCGAACCTATGGCACGGCAGCCAGAGGCGGCACTCAGAGTCCTCTCTGTGGGCACCCACGCCCTGGAAAAAGTCTATTGTGTACCAATATGCCTTAGAGCAGTGATTTTCAACCAGTGTGCCTCCAGCTGTTGCAAAACTACAACTCCCATCATGCCCAGGCAGCCTACAGCTATCAGCCTACAGAAGGGCATGGTGGGAGTTGTAGTTTTGCAACAGCTGGAGGCACACTGGTTGAAAATCACTGCCTTAGAGTGACCAGTGATGGCTAACCTCCAGCTGTGCTAAAACTACGACTCCCAGCATTCTTCCATTCTTTTCTGAGAACAGCCAAGCAAGTGTGCATTTTGGGAGTTGTAGTTTTACCACAGCTTGAGTGCTGGAGATTAGCCATCGCAGCCTTAGGCCCCATTCACACGACTGTATGTAAATTTCCGCATCTTATCCGCATTTTTGCGGATAAGACGCGGAACCATACGGACCCATTCATTTTTCCATAGGAGAAAAAAAAAAGCGGAATGCACACCGTGTGCATTCATCAGCGCAGGGCGCACTATGAACAGCACTGAATGTAGGCAGGAAATTATAGCTAAATGATAAAGTACATGGAAGATGTTCTATAATGGACTGTAGTATTCAGGTTAAATTGCCGTGTTGGCACTATGCCATAAATAAGTGGGTTTTGGGTCGCAGTTTGGGCACTCGGTCTGTAAAAGGTTCGCCATCACTGGTAAGAGCTAATCTTTGGGGCAGTGGAGAACATAGAGAAGTAAGGGCCCCATAGCAAGGATCAGACCAGGCCCCCCACACAGGACAGAAGGGTTTCCGCCTAAGGCTACTTTCACACTAGCGTTTTAAAATTCCGGTATTGAGTTCCGTCATAGGGGCTCAATACCGGAATAAAACGCTTCAGTTTTGTCCCCATTCATTGTCAATGGGGACAAAACTGAACTGAAGACAACGGACTCCTGAAAGCATTCCGTTCCGTCTTCAGACCAGAGAGCAGCATGCTGCGGTTTGCTCTCCGGTCCAGGCATCCGCACCAAGACGGATCCGGAATGACCCCCAATGCAAGTCAATGGGGGTGGATCCGTCTGGTGTGACCATAATGGTAACCGGATCCGCCCTCCATTGACTTTCAATGGAGTTCATTACGGATCCGGCTACACATAGACACATACAGACATACACATAAACATACACACACATATAGACATACAAATACACGTACATACTTACATGCTCCCCGGCAGGTCTTCGGAGCGTCAGAGGGACAGGACGGCGCGCACAGTTGACGATTCCACCAGGCGCCCAGCAGAGGGCGCTGTGGGGAATCGTGACCTGTGTGAGCCGTCCTGTCCCTCTGACGCTCCGAAGACCTGCCGGGGAGCATGTAAGTATGTATGTGTGTTTGTATGTCTATATGTGTGTGTATGTTTATGTGTATGGATGTACTGTGTGACGTGTGGGGCCGGAGCGCGGTTTCGGCTCCACACATGTCACTGCGGCAGGCCTGATCCGGCAGCACCCTTCACCTGCTGGATCAGGCCTGCCGCCAGTGTGAAAGTAGCCTAAACCCTTTTCAATGATCCTTGGGACATTTCTTCCACTGCCTCATTGGCTAAAAATTGTTCCTGTAGACGGTAGAGTCCTGACCAAATTTTCACCCCCAGTAGAAGTGGAGATAATCCAACTAAGACTGGGCCCCTTCTTGTCCTGGGCCCCACAGCAGTCACATGGTCTGCCGCTATGGTAGTTACGCCCCTGCTCTGGGGGAACATATGACAAGAGATCAGAATCTCTGCAGCGCCACCACAGGGGAAATGAAGCATTACATAGTTCACATTGAAAGCAAAGGGCTGTCTGTGTATTGCTGGGTCTCTCATTGTAACTGCTCGCTCTAGTTAACTAAGGAGGGTCCTGAAGGTTGCATCGCCAACCCCAAATTCCCCTACAGCAGTGATGGCTAACCTCCAGTGCTCCAGCTTTGATGAAACTACAACTCCCAGCGTTCATTACTATGGAGTTCTGAGTACAGCCAAGCAAGTGTACATCTTGGGAGTTGTAGTTTTACCACAGCTGGAGGAGGTTAGCCATCACAGCCTTACACCATGTTTTCTTAAAGGGCAATGGTTTAATATTGGTGAACGATCCTCAGGATATCAGATAGGTGGGGATCCAACTCCTGTCAGTCCTCGTTGATCAGCTTTTTGAAGACGTAGCGGCAATTGTGGTAGCACTACTCCCTCTTCAAAATCATCTGCATGTCAACTAGCTTGTAGAGGCGGTGCAGTGTAATTACAATACATTGACTTCAATGGGACGGGCAGTTGTAGTTACACTGCGTCGATTCTACAAGGTACTTTCTTACTGAAACTTATGTCGCTAGCTGACTCTCCCTGGGAGGGAAAAACGGATCAGGCAAGTTGCATTTTACAACCCAATCCTATTGTTTTCGGAAGGAGAGAAGTTGGCATTCAAAACACATGCATGCTAGACTGAGCAGAGCATGCGTGTTTACGGTGGAGTTGTCAAGAATCGCTTACAGCTATTTGAATATTTGGGGAACTTTCAAATTTATGTGGTTTTTGTCACATGTTCTGCAACCAAACCACAGCAAATCTGTGTCCCATTGACATTCCTATGGCTAAAGATTTGAAATTCACATCAAGAAGTGAAACGTCACTTACGTGACGTGGAAACTGCGGCCAGGTAGCTGCACGCGGATTAGCTGCCTTGGATTGGATCTGCGTCATGACAAGCCAAGAATCCGTGATTTCTGCAGCAGATTCCTCTATAAACACGGGTTATGACCATACCCTTATAATTATACCGTAGCTTCTGATCCTATCCATCCTTTCCCTGAGTAAATGGCTCTTTGGTATTGCACAAGGCATGCAGAGAGTTAACTGCTTTGTGTGCCCAGCCTGGAAAATGAGCAGCTCCTCTAAACATAAGGGGGTATTGTATTTAAATAGGGACGGGCCCAATGACTGCAAGGAGCGCTCGCTTTATGCTACCTGCAATTTGCAACCTTTCTGAATGAACAGCGGCCAGGAAAAAGTGGAAACGGACCTGGCGCTACACAAGGCAGTCTGCATCCAGCACCGGCTCCGCTGCAATGGCCTGCGACAATAAAACCCTGACATAATGGAGCACAATGGAAAAGGCGACGTCCTGTTACGCTGGCCTGCGGACCCCTTAAGACCCTGCCTGTTCCAGCGGCGAGGACGGTGACTGGAGGATATTATCACCTCATCATTCTCCAGTATCTGAGCCGTGTGAGTACACTCTGTAACTTGCACCTTTATGGGTGCCAGACAGCAAAGTCCCCTCCTTGAGCTGTCGGGAGCCAAAAATAAAGTTTTCCTTTTCCTCTTGTTTTTGTGGTTTGGTGCTTTCCTGACGTTACTATATTTAGGGATTGGAGGATTTGTTCGATTTCATTGTGTCATATGTTCTGTGTTTCGTCTTTTCTATTAACGTTCTGCAGACTGCTCCGACCCACATGCTCTGACTACAGGAAATCAAACCCTTTGCGTCCTACGAGTTATTATCCAGACTGACGAAAAAGTACAAAATCAAGGTCTATACAGTGTAAGGCAAGTAGATAATATTAAACCGGAGCTCTGTTGTATCATTTACAACTGTGTTTAAAGGGGAACTCCAGGAAAACATGTCCTTATTCCCAGGGGTGGGCCCTGGAAAAAGAAAAAAAAGAGGGTCCATGTAGTAGGTGGGTGCAAATTGACAGAAGGTGGGCAACACAAGTAGGCAGGGAAAACAGAAGTAGGCAGGGCCTGTAATACAGTGGTGCAGCACAAAATACCGCCCCAGCAGAACTAAATACCACAGTGCAGCACTAAATACCACAGTCAGCACTAAATACCACCCCAGCAGAACCAAATACCACAGTGCAGTACAAAATATTGCCCTAGAAGAACCGAATACCACAGTGCAGCACTAAATACTGCCCCAGCAGAACCAAATACCACAGTGCAGTACTAAATACCGCCCCAACAGAACCAAATACCACAGTGCAGCACTAAATACTGCTCCAACAGAACCAAATACCACAGTGCAGCACTAAATACCGCCCCAGCAGAACCAAATACCACAGTGCAGTACTAAATACTGCCCCAACAGAACCAAATACCACAGTGCAGCACTAAATACTGCCCCAACAGAACCAAATACCACAGTGCAGCACTAAATACTGCCCCAACAGAACCAAATACCACAGTGCAGCACTAAAATACTGCCCCAACAGAACCAAATACCACAGTGCAGCACTAAATACTGCTCCAGCAGAACCAAATACCACAGTGCAGCACTAAATACCGCCCCAGCAGAACCAAATACCACAGTGCAGCACTAAATACTGCCCCAACAGAACCAAATACCACAGTGCAGCACTAAATACCACCCCAGCAGAACCAAATACCACAGTGCAGCACTAAATACTGCCCCCACAGAACCAAGTACCACAGTGCAGCACTAAATACTGCCCCCACAGAACCAAGTACCACAGTGCAGCACTAAATACTGCCCCAACAGAACCAAATACCACAGTGCAGCACAAAAGGCTGCCACCCCTGCTTGCAGTATTCAACTGTGACACCATACTGAGGATGGCGATATAGTTGAATTCAGCAGAGCACCTGCGTCCTCTGGCCACTTGCAAAAGTACCTGATGCAGATAGTATTAATTAATGCCGAGAGCATCAGATCATTAAAGGGGTTATCCCATCTTGAACTTTGGGGGCATATCATTAGGATACGCCCCCAGTGTCTTAAATATTTCTCAGAATGGAGCCTAACTCCATTCATTTCTATGAGACTGCTGTAATTAGCCAAGCAGCACACTCAGCTACTTTTGGAGGTCCTATTGAAATGAACGGGGAGCTCACTGCGCAAGCGCAGACATCGCTCCATTCACTTCTATGGGGCTTAGTGCTCGGCTATTTTTAACAGTCCCATAGAAATGCATGGAGGGCGGCCGTGCATGCGTGGTGTACCCTGCTGTACTTTGCGGGCTTAGTTCTAAAGATAGGTGCGGGTCTCAGAGGTGGCGATATTCTCCCAATGTCCAGGATGGGACAACCCCTTTAGGTATCCGGCCTGCGGTCATTAAGGAGGGCTCAGGTGGCCCTGTGGGCATTGGCCCACCAGGATAGTTCCCTGTAGGGTTAATGGCCAGTGCATCCCTTGCTTACTACTATATTTAATAACATTTCGGTCCATTTAGTTTTTGCTGATGCCTTAAAGGGGAAGTCACTCCAGTCTCATCTACTTCGCGGAAACATCTTTTGGTGAATCAGTAACAGAGGGTTTTTCTCCCTGCACCATGGAAGTTTATTCAAAGTGCTTATGTGCTATTAAAGAGGACCTCTCCCCGCTCCTGACATGTCTGTTTTAATAGCTTCATACATTCCCCATGTAATAACAATTCTGGAGCATCTATTCTTATGTCTGTATGTTATGTCATTCCTTTATTATTTGCACTAGAAGTTATGAATGAATTGCTATTTGTCTGCAGTAAGGGTACAGAGGGGAGGTGACCAGTTGGGGGTGTGTACCTGCACAGTCTGAACATGACAGCACTGATTGGCTAGAGTCAGTCTGTGCAGGGACACACCCCCAACTGGTTACCTCCCCTCTGTTCCTTTACTGAAGACAAATAGCAATTCATTCAGAACTTCTAGTGCAAATAATAAAGGAATGACATAATATAGAGCCATAAGAATAGATGTTCCAGAATTGTTAGTACGTGGGGAGTGCATGGGGCTATTAAAACAGGCATGTCAGGAGAGGGCAGAGGTTCTCTTTAAATTAGTTGGATTGTGTTTCTCTATACACTACTGACCAAGTCAAAAAGTTAGGGATATTTGGCTTTTGGGTGAAATTTATGGAAAACATTAAAAGTTCCTGCTTCAGTGAAATTATATTATGAAAGTCGGGCATTAAGTAAAAGCAGCGATGGGGATTTCCTCATCTCAAACAATTTATTGAAACAAAAGCTGACCCCAGTGCTGGGTATACCGCCACAAAATGTCAGTGTCTCAAGAACTTGTCCTGTGGCCTTGAGCATCAATTATAGCTCGACAACAACGTCTCCTGCTGTTCACAAGGAGACTTATTGTCTGCTGAGGCATGGCATCCCACTCTTCTTGAAGGGCGGCCCTCAGGTTATTGAGGTTCTGGGGCACAGAGTTACGAGTCTCTACACGGCGACTCAGCTGATCCCATAGATTTTCAATGGGATTCAGGTCTGGAGAAAGTGCAGCCGCTCCATGTGAGGTCCTCCAGTCTCCAGCAGCCGCTCCATGTGAGGTTCTCCAGTCTCCAGCAGCCGTTCCCTAATGATTCCACCTAATGAGCTGGAACATTGTCCTCCATGAAGATGACATTAGGCTGGGGTTGTTCCTGCAGAGGCACCATGTTACTGGACCATTCACACAGATAGATAGATAGATAGATAGATAGATAGATAGATAGATAGATATGAGATAGATAGATAGATAGATAGATAAAGATCCAAGCACTTATCACTATATATTGATGTATAAGTACTGACTGGGGTGTAACCTAATTACTCAGGGGCGCAGCCAAAGCAGGGCTTAATAGGGAAAAACATGCCGCTCCTCACAGGGGTCCCATGGAGTCACCCCCTGTTGCACTGTAACGCTCCTGGTTATAAGAGTAAGACGTGATAACATAACGACCATACATCTGAATATTATAAGCCTCCATTCATGTGCTTCGCCTTTGCTATCCGAGGTGACTTTATGTGGACCGTGTATACAGTGATTCTTCCTCTAAAGACCCTTCACCGCTCACCCTAAATAACCCGCGGCCCACCCCCTGCTATTCCATCCAAGTCTAATAGGACAGATAGGGACGCGCATAATTGTGTAACATTAATGAACTGTGAGGAGTATGAGGGGATTACTGTGTGATACGTATGTCAGTGACCATTAACACATCCCATAGCTGGCACGTCCTGTAGGAACCTAAAGATTGGAGCAGCGGGGGCCGCCCGTGCCCCCTCACAGGGATCCGTATTTAGACCCTTATTAGTCTTAAGGCCAATCTACTTTTTTTTTCCCTTTAAAACAACCCAGAGCGTAACAAAAGAGAGCTTGTCCATTTATGAAACCGCCGTGTGCTGGCAGAGGAAGCGAGGAAGGGGGGGGGGGGGGGGGTTTGCTGGTTTTGCAGAATTTGGCAAGCTACGCTGAGGTTTGCATTAAATTTCTCCGCTTGATAAATGACCTGAAGCGTATAAAAAGGGCTTATTCAATGAGAACGGGAGGCAGGAGGACAGATACACAGCCATTAGTATTACTAATGCAAATCAAAGAGCAGTCCTAGGTTCTGCGCTGACGACAATATTCGAAATGCTTGGGAATTATGGGTAAGGATATACCAAGGGCCCCGGGATGCCAACGCAGCCATCAGAGGGTGTCTTTTTTCTGCTTGTGCGGTGTAATGGTGGTGGCCAAGTGAACCCTCATCATTGGGTTTATGACGGATATATTTGGGAGTTGCATTATGAGCAATTTTCTACTATACATCCATTACGCCCCCCAGGTACCTTCTATGACAGGGATCAGCAACCTCAGGCACTCTAGCTGTTCTGAAACTACAACTCCCAGAATCCTCCTTTCACTCGAGAGAGAGGGTTACAAGAATAGCCAAAAGCGTGCATGCTGGGAGTTGTAGTTTCATAAGCAGCTGGAATGCCGAAGGTTGTCAATGGAGAGAGCAAAGGGCGGTGGTGATGGTTACAGACCCTACACTCTACCTACATTAATTCCTACTCTTTGGGAAATTGCTTATAATGCCATTTCCTAATATGCACATTGTTGACAAATACGTTCTGTTTCTTGAAAACAGGTCTTTATGTAGCAGAGCTGAGTGCGTGTATATGATTTTACATAGGACTGTAGATAACTGGCTGGTTGAAGAATTTGCTCCACAGAATTAGTATATTATATTTTTTTCTTGTGTACACAGAGCGTGTCATTAGGTCTTTTATTGGGGGCGATCAATAGTGAAGCATGCCCATCACTCAGACTTGGTGCGGACACCGAGGTTTGGGCTCGGTCCTGGAACCGACGTACCTTCTCTCTGCCCGCACACCATGTCTCGCGTTACACAAGGATGCTATTATAGAAGGTGAGGCAGCCTGTCAATGCCATCCTTGTAAGGTGGCCGACTGTGTATTTGCACAGGAACAGCTCACATACTCCACATTTCTCCCTTACATGAAAGCATTTCCTGCTTCTCCCAGCTGGCACCAGACACAGCAAGGCTAGGATGAAGCAATAAATGAGAGCAGGAGGGAAGGGCAAAACGGGAGAATAAGGAGAGCGCTGGAAATCCACGGCGGAGAGTACAACTGCTTATTAGGTACGGCTTTCCTTTATGACAATTTCACCCCCTACTAAGAGGGGAGTAAATAAGTCCTATTTGTAAAAGTCAAGATGGTCCTACGTGTTAGATAACTGTTGAGTGTACACCCTTCATTCCGGGTCCCTAAGTGTCCATGTGTTCTCAATAAGAAAAGAATAGGTCGCTGTCAGGCACCTCAGCTGGCAGCTTATCTCCCTCGAGAAAAAAACAAGGATTGGGCATATTGAGATCCAACATGCCCAATTCTTCTTCTTTCTCCTCATCAGGGTAGAGTCAGGACACCTCCATACACACACGATGGTCGGCCAACGTCTAATGTCTGTCTAATCTTACCTATTACGGCCTCTATTAAACACCATACACGAGGGTCATCACCCTGATTTTCCAGACTCCAATATACTCATTATACCCAGTGACGTGGATATAGCTGTCGGCGATGACTGAAACAGGCGGTTTGACATACAGAAGCCTGGGAAAGATGGGTGACAACTTTAGGTCAAGATGTAGTGGAGGCCATGTTGGGGGTCACACAGATTTTCCGGAAAAAACCTCATGGAGATGGTTGAGGAAATTGAAGTATAACGAAGGCAATGAGGTCTACAAGCAATAAAATAGCCACAGGCGTCTTCTCACTGGGTGCTTATCAAGCACTACAACTGCTATATAATAGCGCCCCCTGCAGGCACTAAACTAACAAGTATAATCCTGCCCCCTACAGGCAAAAATATGGGTCCAAGCATGTAGGACAGGGATCAGCAACCTTCGGCACTCCAGCTGCTGTGAAACTACAACTCCCAGCATGCGAACATGCTTGGCTGTTGTTCTAACTCCCACAGAAGTCAATGAAGCATTCTGGGAGTTGTAGTTTCTGAACAGCTGGAGGTTGCTGATCCCTGATGCAGGAAATCAGAGCCGTCTTTGTTTATTTTATTTTATTTTTTTGTTACTTTTGTTTTTTTACAAGTTTTTTTTTTTGTGTGGTGTTCGTTAGTTACACATTTTAATTACGTTTGTTTCAAACCTTTTTTTTCCTATCGAAAAATGTATGAAAAAAAAGTCACATCAACAGTTGCTGAAATAAATATATAAAAAAAACACCCCAACGCCACTAGCCTGTTTCTAAAAGGAGAAAAAAAAACTGCCAAAAATGCCATAAATCAGGGACGCTCAACCTGCAGCCTCCAGCTGTTACAAAACTACAACTCCCACCATGCCCTGCTGTAGGCTGATAGCTGTAGGCTGTCCATGCATGCTGGGAGTTGTAGTTTTGCAACAACTGGAGGGCCGCAGGTTGAGCATCCCTGCCCTAAAGTGTTGTACACGGTAGATGTCATCTTCCAAAAACAGCCCCACACCCGTCCACTGGTTCAATGGAGCTGAGCTGCAATACCAGACTCAACCATGGGCAGGTGTGGCGCTGTTTTCTTATAGAATCGTCCATGTTTTTCTAATCCTGTAGAACCTCTGTATGTTCATGGCCACCCATTCACAAGCATTGTACTGTTAAGGCTCGGCAGCAAATCCGCCACGTCTGAACGCGGCCCGATACACGTATCTAGACGCACATCTTATGTACAAACGTATGTATTTATTGCACATGGATGCAGATCAGACCCTCCAGAGTTGCTGCAAATTTCTTTTTATTTCATAGAGATATAGATATATATATATATATCTACACGGCATCATTTATTATATACACTCTATGTACAATATATGTATTTCATTACAATTATAGAGATCAACTAAAAAAAAAAAAAAGTACAAAAAAGTAATAAATCTATACAGCAGGATTGAATGGGAGCGGCAGAGCCTTCATGTCTTCATGATTCCACAGTGTGGGGGGGGCGAAAGCGGAGGCACTGGTCGGATTCTGCAAAGGGACCGCCGAAAAGCATCGTAAATCTGTGGCAAACCTGACGTACAAATGTATCAAACGCGCAAGGAGGGGATTGTGAAGAAAGCATTTCATTCAAAGCTTTGTATTTCATTACTATATGCTCTGGCGTATAATCTGAACCCAGGAAACCATCAGCAAGCAGGTTAGCTTCTCCTGCATGTCTTGTACTGTGGGTCTGACTGGCACATTAACAAGTCTAATTAACCTTTGCAAGTCTGAACGGACCGTTCGGACTATAACATATTCCAGACCGTATTATTCATGTGCATTCTGTATTTTTCTCGTCCGCAATCCAGACTAGAAGACATGTTCTAGAATTTGCGGAACGGCCACACAGATCCCGCACGGCTCCCCATAGAAATGAATGCTCATAAATGCGGACTGACGACAGACAGATAATAGGACTAATAAAATCTGCTACCTGCTTGCTGGTGGTTTCCAGGTAGAAGTTTTATTTCCACACCGTACACATAGTATAACTAAACTAAAGACAGCAAAAAAAAAGGAGCGCATATTACCAAGAGGCTGGATTTAAAAGCGCACGACCGCAAGCCTAACGTTAATCGGGTTTAGCGCTGATTGCATCCGATTATAGATATACCAAGCGTGATGACTACGATGCGTCTTACAGTCTTGCATACAGTACCTAAAGGTGGCGCTGTCTCAGGCTGCATTATATGAATCCACATTGGCGAGCTACGGCTGCGTGCTAGCGGCAACCACAAGGCGGATGTTCGCCAGATGTAACTTCTGCCTAAAACCTCATTTTTTAAAAAAACACAGGAAATCTGAAGGTGCTTAAAACGGCCGCCGTGTAGAAGGTCTCTACATAGGCAACAAGCATTGGAGATACAAGGAGACTTTTGCTCCTTCCCTGTCCGCACAGATTCCTTCAGTCCTGACCGTATAGCATGGGATCATCTGCTGGTGACACGCTGTAGTCCTTAGAGGGGTTTTGCAGGACAAGATGTCTAATCTGTATGAGTCTAATACTTGAGACATCCCCTATATGCACAATGAATGCTATGGCCCTTTTACATGAGCACAGCGCCACCATTACGAGTGTGGCGGTGCTCGGTACTGCAGCTCTGCGTTATTCAACTGAAGGCACAGCCAAGCTACTGCGTCTGGGACATGTACAGGGTCCCATGTACGGGGAGCAAAACCCATTTTCGGTGCCCATACACACAGAATGGGCATGGACCATGAGATAAATCATTCAGACTGCTTCACAGTAAAAATCATCAAAATACTAAACAGGATGAAGGAGGGAAAAAAAGGCAGAACGGAAAATAAATGAAAAATCACAGCAGGTTCCTACAGGATTTGGTTGTCTGACTTCTTCCCAGTCTCGGCGAACGGTAAATTAGGTAAATTTTAGGTCTATCCATTCTCTTTGCCCCCAGAACAGATGCCTTCACGTTTACCATCACAGTGCTCCACGTTGTGTAAAGCATGGACACCGTTCTTCCAAATCCAGATCATATTGAAGCAACTGCATTGTGGAACCCGGGGCCGAGAGAGGATTTCCCCGGTTATTCTTCGCACACAGTCGAGGATTATTCTTGCCCGAACCCTTCCGTTTCCTCGATGGCAAAAAGCAATTTTTCTTTGAGCTGCTCATAACTCTTGTAGGGAGGCAAATCCAATCTATTAAAACTAAAGAGAGAAAGGCAGAAACAATGAGCGCTGTTCTACTTTTATCAGTGGGGACGAAGCTTCTTGTTTTCGAGTAGTCACAGCTCCGCCCATTTTAAAAGGAATCCATAAGAAAGGAAGACTGCATGAGAGGAAGAGATTACAGGGGTTTTCCGGGACTTAAAGGGGTATTCCCATCATAGACAATGGATATCGCTAGGATCCATACCTATATCGAGAATGAAGCAGGAAGCGCTGTGCCTGGAGGACCCCGGGTTACCTGGGATCCGGCCACCACGAGGTGCAGCTCCCATAGAAATGAATGGAGGGTGGCTGCACACGTGCAGTGCGCCTTCCTCAACTTTCCCCGCTCCGTTCTCGATTCAGGTGTGGGTCCTGCACCTATCAGACAATGGGGGCATATCCTAGAGATATGCCCCCATTGTCTATGATGGGACAAACCCTTTAAAGGATAGATGACAAGTAGTGAGAAACAGAAATCAGATCCTTTGTATAGATGATAAGTTGCTATGGTGGGACAAACCCTTCAAATACTGAGGAGAGGTCATAGATATCAGATCACTGGGGGGTCTGACTCCTGGCCCCCCTGCTTGACCTATTGTTTACAGGGTGATTGGGCAAGCACTGTGGCTTCTTTTCGGACCTGACACATCACATCCATCAGTCACATGTCCTTTCTTCTACTCACCCCCCCCCAGTCAAGTGAATAGGACTCAGTTTAATACCAAGCATAGCCACCATCCAATGTACAGCGCTGTGCTTGGTATACAATGAAGATGCTACAGCACTCGCCCAAGCGCCATGGCGCTCTCACAATGATGAATTTTTGTAGCCAATGGCCGGCCATGGGGGCGAGCCTCCCTAGCGTCACCTGCGATACTACAGAGGCTACTAGAGAGGCTCGTCCCCGTCTGCCATTGGCTGCCTCCCACCTGACACCAGATGTTTTCATCTGCGCACGGGGAGAAGCAGCAGCGGCGGTGCGGGGAGCCCGGTGTATGGGGGACATTTTTTAGTCTTGGATAACCCCTTTAATGAGAGATCGGTCTATCTAGAGACATGACGCTATCATCAATATGAATGATTAGGTAGTATTGTCCGTGTGCACTGTATAATCGAATGCTCTCACCAGGTGTGACTTCGAGGAAGCCAAGTATCTTTTCCAACCTTGTCAATGCAAAACTTCTGATGTCCGTTGCTTCCTTTAAGATATAACCAACATGGTAAAACCTTGGTAAGACAAGTAAAACTGAAGAGACCGGATCTGTCAATAAGGACTTTGTAAATGACTAACTAGGAAAACTGCCTTTAAAGGCTATGGACACCTTCGGGGTATTTTTATTATAGCATTTTACTCATTTTGGACTACAAATAATTTTATTAATTGGTCTTTATTAAAACTGTCCAGCCATTTCTGAGATACAAGGGTTAAAAATCAGTCTGTTTGCAAGCGGTTACTGTGTTTTCTTTGAATACTGTCATCTGTTGGCTCATGTGCAGTTCTTATCTCTGATATGAAGGCAGGAAATAAGAACTACACTTGAGTCAACAGATGATGGGATTCAAAGCAAACACAGTGACCACCTGCAGACAGACTATTTTTTAACTCCTGTATCTCAGAAACGGCTGAATATTTTAAATTCAGACCAAACAGAAAAATGATTTTGTCATAACCTTTAAAGACATCCTGGTCACCATGAAATACAGTGCAGTCTGAAGGCAGCAGAAGGAGCTGAGAAGATTGATATATCATTTTGTGGGAAAAGATTCAATAAAACTTGTGATTTAAACCGCTGCTTTTTCTGAACTGAATTGGCCCCGTATACAACTGAAGTCAGAGAGAGTAGAGGTTAACATAGAAAAATTACAAGTTTCATGTAATTATGGCAATTCCTGTAGATGGGAATGCTACTTTAAAATGTGAAAACTTCTCTGGGTGGACAGAGGGTGGCACCAATCTAAAATTATCTTGGATCATAAAATATTAGCCCACTAAGGCCCCATTCACACGACCGTACGTACATTTCCGCATCTTATCCGCATTTTTGCGGATAAGATGCGGAACCATACGGACCCATTCATTTTTCCATAGGAGAAAAAAACAGGATTTTTGTATAACTTACCGTAAAATCCCTTTCTTGTGGCTTCATTGGGGGACACAGCACCAGTGGGATATAGGCAGCTGCCACTAGGAGGCGACACTAGACATCAAAGAAGTAGCCCCGCCTGGTAGCCTATATCCCTCCTACGGACACCAGGCTAGCTCAGTTTAGTTAAAAAGCAGTAGGAGCCGAACAGAATGATACAAACCAGTCTGAACCCGGGAACGAGAACTCAAAGAACAGCAAACAAGCCCGGGAAAAAGAACAACCCAGAAAAAATCAGGGTGGGAGCTGTGTCCCCCAATGAAGCCACAAGAAAGGGATTTTACGGTAAGTTATACAAAAATCCTGTTTTCTTGTGCCTATCATTGGGGGACACAGCACCAGTGGGACGTACAAAAGCAGTCCCAAAGGGTGGGGAAAAAGAAAAATCCCCAGTCGGCCAGCCTAACGCACGGCGGCCTGCAGGATTCTGCGGCCCAGACTGGCATCAGCTGAAGCCAGAGTGTGGACCTGGTAAAACCTGGTAAAGGTATGCACCGAGGCCCAGGTAGCGGCCTTGCAGACCTGGGACACCGATGCATGATGGCGAACCGCCCAGGAAGCTCCCACGGCCCTGGTAGAATGGGCCGTGACCCGGAAGGGGGGGACCTGTCCCGAGAGCGATAGGCCTCAGAGACGGCGGCCGTGATCCAGCGCGCAATGGTCACCTTAGAGGCGGCAAGACCCCTGCGGGGACCCTCAGGAATGATAAACAAGGAATCCGACTGACGGAAGGGAGCCGTGAGGGACAAGTAGACCCGGATGGCTCGGACAAGGTCCAAACAGTGAAGGGAGCGTTCCCTAGGATGAGCAGGAGCGGGACAAAGAGAAGGAAGCACAATATCCTCGTTGATGTGGAATGCCGAGACAACCTTCGGAAGGAAGGAAGGGAGAGGGCGCAAAACCACCCTATCCCTGTGCAAAACAAGATAGGGGGAGCGACAGGATAGAGCGGCTAATTCAGAGACACGGCGGATGGACGTAATCGCCACCAGAAAGGCGACCTTCCAGAGAGAAGACGTAGGGAAATCTCTCTCAAAGGCTCAAAGGGGGGACCCTGGAGCACATCGAGCACCAAGTTGAGATCCCAGGGCTCGACGGGGGAGCGGAAGGGGGGCTTCAGGCGAAGAACCCCCTGTAGAAAGGTCTTCACCTGGGAGCGCAGAGCCAAAGTCTTCTGAAAAAGCACGGACAAGGCGGAGACTTGAGACCGAAGGGTGGAATGGCTGAGACCCTGGTCAAGGCCGGACTGCAAAAAAGAAAGGATCCTAGGCGTGGAGCAAACGAGAGGATGAAGACGTCGTTGTTCGCACCAAGAAAAAAAGGACTTCCAAACCCGATGGTAAATGCGAGCCGACTGCGGCTTTACGGGCTCTAAGCATAGTCTGGATGACAGATTCAGACAGGCCCCGAAACCTCAGCACCGCGGCCTCAACAGCCAAGCCGTCAAATTGAGCTGAGGTAAAGTGGGGTGGAGGATCGGCCCTTGAGAAAGGAGGTCGGGCCGCAGGGGAAGACGCCAAGGGGCGTCGGCCAGGAGGTGGATCACGTCGGCGTTCTAGGACCGGCGGGGCCAGTCCGGAGCGATGAGGATGGCGGGAACGCCGAGGAATCTTCAGGCGTCTGAGGACCCGCGGAAGAAGAGGGAGCGGGGGAAAAAAGATAAATCAGGGAGAACTGATCCCAAGGGGTCACCAGGGCGTCCACCGCGAACGCGCGGGGATCCCGAGCCCGAGCCACGTAAGTGGGAAGCTTGTGGTTGAGCCTGGACGCGAAAAGATCCACATCCGGGGAGCCCCACCGACGGCAAATCTGTAGAAACACCAGGGGATGGAGAGACCACTCTCCCTGGTCCAGGGACCCGCGACTGAGATAATCCGCCGCCCAGTTGTCTACGCCCGGGATGTGGATGGCTGAGAGAGCCGGGACGAACCGTTCCGCCCAGCCGAGGATTCGGGCAGCCTCCGCCATCGCAGGGCGGCTCCTGGTGCCTCCCTGGCGGTTCACGTAGGCAACGGCGGTGGAGTTGTCCGTCTGAACCCGAACAGGGTGACCCTGGAGGGAGGCGGTCCAATGCGTCAAGGCAAGGAATATTGCCCGAAGCTCCAGTATGTTGATGGGAAGGCGCGACTCCGGCAAAGTCCACGTACCCTGGACAGTCAGGACGCCGAAAACCGCACCCCACCCTGTCAGGCTGGCATCGGAGGTGACGACCAGCCACTGAAGGGGGAGGAAGGAGCGGCCCTGGAGAAGGGCTGGGGACGTCAGCCACCAAAGCAACTCTCTGCGGACTGCCGGGGAGAGGACGATCCTCCTGTCCAGAGAGAGAGGAGACCTGTCCCACTGGGCCAGAATAGCTCCCTGGAGGGGCCGAGAGTGGAATTGAGCAAACGTGACGGCCTCGAACGAGGAGACCATCTTGCCCAGCACCCGCATGCAGAAGCGGAGCGAACAGGGGGAGCCCGAACGGAGCCTGGAGACAGCCGAGCGTAGAGACGAGACCTTGTCGCAAGGCAGAAAAACCCGAGCCCTCTCGGTGTCGAACAACATCCCTCCGATGGCGAAACGAAGAAAGCGCTGGTGACTTAGCGCGATTGGCACATGGAGATATGCGTCGCGTATATCTATGGACGCGAGAAACTCGCCCTGGTCCAGGGACGCGACCACCGACCGCAGGGACTCCATGCGGAAGTGGCGGAGGCGGACATAACGGTTGAGGAGCCTCAGATCCAGGATGGGTCGAACCGAGCCGTCCTTCTTGGGTATGGTGAACAGGTTCGAGTAGAAACCTTGAAACCGCTCGGGAGGGGGACAGGGACTTACAACCCCCTGAGCAAGGAGGTGATGAACGGCGCGGGAAAGCGCCAAAAGCCCTGCCGAAGAGTGGGGGATCCGAGACGGGAAGAACCGAGGAGGCGGAAAGGACGCAAACTCGATCCTGTATCCAGAAGACACCACCTCTCGTACCCATGCGTCGGTGACGTGGGCGAGCCATACCTCCTTGAAGGCGAGCAGACGACCCCCCACTCGGGAGGAAGACCCGAGTGGGGAAAGCCATCAGGAAGAAGGCTTGGGGGCAGGGCCCTTGGAAGGGCGGGAGCGTGGCTGCCAGGACGGCCGGGGCTTAAAGGAGGGCTTCCGGGAAGAGGAGGCTGAGGGAGTACCCCCTGAGGACTGCTGACGGGTAGGAGCCTTGGAAGGAGCGAAAGCGACTAGAACGCCTCGAAGGCTGGGAGCGCCTGGGCCGGTTCTGCGGCAACAAGGAACTCTTGCCACCGGTGGCGTCAGAGATAATCCTGTCCAACCGCTCCCCAAAAAGCCTGCTCCCAGAAAAAGGAAGACCCGTAAGAGCCTTCTTGGAAGCGGCGTCAGCCGACCACGCCCTCAGCCAAAGAGAACGGCGAATGGCCACAGAGTTTGGCCCACAGCCCGAGCAGACAGACGAGCCGCCTCCTGGGAAGCATCACACAGATACCTAGAGGCCTGAAGGATCTGTGAGGCTAGGGGAAGGAGATCCTCGCGGGGAGCGTCCGAGGAGATGTCATGGACCAGCTGCTTGGCCCAGGCGGAGCAGGCCTTACTGACCCAAGACGCCGCAAAAGAAGGGCGAAGGGCAGAACCCGCCGCAATAAAGACGGATTTGGAGAACGTGTCCATCCTCTGTCCACAGGATCCGTCAGAGACGCCCCATCCGCTAACGGGGAGGGTGGTGGATCTAGACAGCCGGGAGACAGGGGGGTCCACCGTAGGTGGAACTGTCCAGGCGGAGACTAACTCCGCAGCAAACGGAAAGAGGGCCTCAGTCCGTTTAGAGGATGGAATGCGCCGGTCGGGGTGCTTCCATTCCTTGTCCAGGAGATTCTCAAAGTCTTTATGACTCGGGAATACCAGCGGTTGCCGCCTATGGCGACTAAACGAAACCTCGCCTCTGGCCGCAGAGGAGATTCGTCCCGGATATGGAGTGTGTCCCGTACTGCACGGACCAAGGCTTGCACCGCAGAGGCCAAATGGTCCTCCCTGTCAGACTCTGAGGCAGAGTCGCAGGAGTCCCCCGAGGCGTCAGAGAGGTGCTGCTGGGAACCACCCGCAGCGGACATTTCCAGGGGAAGGGTCAGAGGAACACCGGGAGGGTGACCGAGAAGGGGAACGTCTTCGCCTCTTAGAGGGCCGTCCCCTGGAAGGGGAGTCAGGCGACACCAAGGGAGGGGTCGCAGAGGGGGGCACCTGGGACGGCAACCGGTCAATGGCGTGGATCATGACCTGAGACAGCTTAGAGAGGTCGCCAATCGCCTGGGTCAGGATCTGGCCCACTCGGGTGAGGCCGCAACCAAACCAGAGGGAGCAGAAGCCTCAGTGGGAGGGGTGCCAACCGAAAGGCAAGGCACGCAAAGGGAGCCAGACTGACCGCTGGGGAACTTTTGGCTACAGCGAGCGCACGCAAAGTGCGTCGCCACAGCCACAGGAGCATGCTTGCCTAGGAGGGTCGTCCCGGGGACCCGACATGGTGAAGGGCTAAGCGGACGGCTAGCCTGGGGAGGGAAGAATGTCACCCACTGGGTGCCTACCGGACTCAGGAGCAGCAGAATACGGCACTGGAGAGAACCCACTGGTGCTGTGCAGACCTGAAGAAACAAACAGGCCGCTGGACGCAGGGCAGGCCGGCACAGATAAACCCAAGGGACCACCCACGAAGGAGGGGCAGAGCGCAGGCCAATCGCCAGAGAGAGAGGAGACCCACTACACACACAGGCCGGAAAAGGAGGGGGCCAGCAGAGCAGCGGGCGGGGCGCGCAGCCCAGTGACGTCACTGGGAAGCGCCCGCCCACATGCGGCCTAGTAAGTCGGCGAAGCCGCGGCCTGGATTAGAGCGCCGCCCGGCCGGAAGTGCCGGGGCGGCGCGATCAGACGGAAAAACGCCGGTGCGGCCCAGAAGAGGAGCCGGAGGGGTCAAGGAACCAGGGGGCGCCCGGAGGAAGGACCTGCGCGGAGGAAGGACATGCAGCCCCCCATCCCCCCCCCTTTTCTGCAGCCAAGGAGCCGGAGGCCGCAGAGGGGGGAGACAGGAGGCACCAGGGCGACTGCAAGAGCGGCGAGGCAGGGTGTAATCCGGAGGGAAGAAACCCTCCCAGGAGGGGGCGGCCGAAAAAGGTGCTGGGGGGTGCTGGGTGGGGGTTCGGGGAACCTGCCCAGACAGCAGCAAGGGGCTCCTGGGGGGGGGGGGGGCCGGGGGAGCAGCTACCATGGGGGACGGGTGACCGGCGCAGGGAGAACGTGAAAACAATCTCCAGGCACCCTCAGGGGGGTCCACGTCTGGTGTGGCTTCCCACGCCGACGGCCCCCCTGATAACCTAAAAGAAAAGAAAAGAAATAAAACTAAAATAAAAAATTAGAGGTGCAAAGCACCAGTGTCTACCTCCTACGGACACTAGACTAAAAACTGAGCTAGCCTGGTGTCCGTAGGAGGGATATAGGCTACCAGGCGGGGCTACTTCTTTGATGTCTAGTGTCGCCTCCTAGTGGCAGCTGCCTATATCCCACTGGTGCTGTGTCCCCCAATGATAGGCACAAGAAAAAGGCGGAATGCACACCGTGTATATTACGGAAGTTCTCCCGCAAAAAAAATGAAACATGTCCTATACTTGGCCGCAAAATCACGTCCGTAGCCCCATTAAAGTCAATGGGTCCGCAAAAATGCGGAACACTACGGAAGACTTTCCGTATGTCTTCCGTTCCGTTTTTATACAGATCACAGAATACATACGGTCGTGTGAATGGGGCCTAACTCAGTCAGAACACTTGTGGCATGAATGATAGTGGTTGTATGATTACAATGGGTACGGGTATTTCGTGGTGCCCCTGGATATCTCCTCTAGTGAAGAAAGGAATTGGTAATATGATATCGATATAAAACACTAACCTATCAGTTCTGAGAATCCTCCGACGGGAAGGCGGCATGTTCCGGTCACAAACTGCAGCAGCCGGATCCGTTTCTCATTGTCCATCTCTTTCACCACCTGTAAAAGACATCTCAGAATGAGCAGCAGAATCGTGTAATAGATGACTGTGGAAAATCCACCATCTGATCAATTAAAAGCCCAAGAATGGTGATCTCAGAGAGAGTGTGGAAAGGATGCAGCTGTCCTAATATGCAAAGTATCACAAAGTATCAGTGGCACTAGGATGGCACCATGCCACTTTCCTTAGTCAATGGCCGTCCAAGCAGCTGCCTGGAAAGAGCCAAGTCCAGCAGACAGAAACTTTGTTCTAGGGACTAGTGGGTCACGCTGGTCAGACCCATACTAAATTGACATAATGGTATATTCTAGCTATATACTGACAATATCTTTCACAGGATATGTAATTAAAGGCTATGTACATTTTTATTATTGCATTGTACTTATTTTGGGTTACAAATTATTTTTATTAAAAATATTGAGCCCCTTTCTCTGTACAGCCTTGGGATTCTCTAGTAGCAGGCTATGTATTTTTACTGTTTCCTCCTCAGGCAACTCAGCTGACGGCTCCTTATCTCTGATCTAGTGTACATAGCCTTTAAAGCATATGGATGGCAATTCCACTTCTACAGTTCACACCTACCTGCCAGAACCACTGGACCTGCTTGCTGTTTTTGGTGTAATGCCGGTAGATCGTGTTTTTCTGCCAATCATTGAGATCAATCTCCTGCATCCCGCAGAGCATCAGCTGAAACCCAGAATAAGTGCTTAGAACCAGTACAGCCATCAGCTTTATGATACACAGATTATGTGACAGGTCGCTGAGTAGATATCTCACCTCCAACTCCTTCTCATCGAAGTATCGCAGCCATTCCAAAGGGGCAACCTCATTGAAGCCATCTAGAAAAGCGTTGGTTTGCTCCTCAACGCCACGAGTGAATCTCCAGTCGGTAAGAAGCCTGAGAGACACAGGACATGATAAGCAGCTTGTACACATCCACGCCGATGACTGATGAAGAAGAGGTAGATATACGGCCTACATACGTGATGAACTCCTCCTTGTTCTCCTCTGTCACCCTAATGTTCTCGCCGCCTTCTTTCAGCTTATGAGAAGTCACCTCTCCTAAGATCTCCATATCTTGCACAAAATAAAGCTCCAAGTCACATTCCTCCAAATTATTTTCTCTGCGGAAAGAAAACTGATAATGAAAGTCTGGAATTGGGGAACACGGACAATACAAATGCAACAGATACCTGGGGGCAAGGGGCTCACTGGAAAAGGTGGATGAACAGAGCCTCATGAGGGAGAATGTAAGGCCACTGTTTAATGGGAGCCATCAATGACCACAAAAATAGGGGTATTCCATCTAATAAAGTGATGGCACATTTGTTGGATTTGCCATGACTTGAGGAGGGGGGGGGGTGTAACCTCTGAGAATCCGACTCATCCTGAGAATGAAGGGGCTGCAGCATTGATTTAGGCTACATTCACACGTCCGTGGAGCACGGTCGGGGACGATCCGTGAAAACCCGGACCGTGCTCCTTCTGAGGGCAGGAGCGCAGGGTGTCATTGGTTGCTATGACGCCGTGCGCTTCCTGAGGCCGCCGCTGTACAGTGATACACTCTATATGAGCGTGTACAGCGGCGGCCTCAGGAAGCGCACAGGCGTCATAGCAACCAATGACGCCGTTCGCTCCTGCCCTCAGAAGGAGTACGGTCCGGGTTTTCACCGTGCTCCCCGGACATGTGAATGTAGCCTTAGTCTTACAAACTGCAGGGAAATACTGATTCAGCACTGCAGCCCCTTTATCCTCAGGATCGGTGGGGGTCCTAGAGGCATCACCGAGACGTGATCTTCACCCTGAAAGTGGTCATGTTGTGGGCTGCGCTAAATTACAGGCAATATACCAATGTCGTAATGATGCTGGAGCTATGCAGAGTCTTTGGATTTGCAGTGCTGCAGCATCTGACATACGTATAACTACACCGCCTGGTAGCACTGCCGCATTGCATGCACCCATATGACAGCAGCAAGGCTGTAGATCTAGTCTCCAGATGGCTGCAGTCTCTACAGTAAGAGACACGTACTCTACTCAACTCTGTACTTACTTGATCCACATAATCGAATTGTAAAATTCTGGGTCAATGGATTCCAGGTCTTTCAAAGTTGGCTTCTTGTTTAGCATCCTTTTGTAGAACGGTAGAGTGAACCCTGTATCTATGAACTTCCCATGGTAAAGAGCCTGAAGAAGACAAGATAGAAGGTATTCTTTAGGACAGACCAGTATGGACGACCCAGCGTTAAGCAGAGCCAGCCTTCCCTACTAACCATAGCTATAAAGCGTCCGATGAATCGGAAGTAGGTGAGGTGGTCGGGGTTGATGGACGAGGCCGGGTTTATCTGTAAGCAGTAGTTGTTTTTCCCGGCATATTCAAAGAGGCAGTACATGGGATTCAGCACCTCGTGGGACAAGAGAAAGAACCACTCCCTGCGGAGAGGAAGACGTCATGGATGCAAAGGTGGTAGGTATATAAGCGTAACATGACTGACAGCATTACAGAGTCATTGATCCTGGAAGCTGGATATCGAGCAGCGTGGGCTCCCGCAGCTACAGAGACAACAGGGCTGAAAGTTCAACGGTGGTGGGCTCAATGGTGAGAGCTCCCCGTATCCTGTCCGTGGTTCTACCCTGTGGTAGAACAGCCTGACGTAACCTACCATAGGGTAAAACCACTGGGAGGACACAGAGAGAGAGAGAGACAGAGGAGCCAGGAACCAATGCACCATGGGAGACACAACACTCTAAAGAGCAGGTAGGGTGCAAGAAATCAGGTCAACGTGCCGACTGGGTGCAGAGATGGGAGCCAAGGACCAGAAGGAGCTGAAGACAGAAAACCCAAAGCCAATGCACCAAAGGAGAACAATGTGAAGGACAGATACAACAATGCTACATGGATTTAGCTGTACATAGAACAAGTGGTACTCATATATGTGCAAACACCTGTACGTGACTTACGTACCCTTAGTCTATATCATTGTACTATTGCTCTTCCACCTACAATTGCAGAGGCAGTTAAGAGCCTATGCAAAGGTCCTATAAGTTAGAATAGGACCCGTCCATTAGACTCCTCAAGCATAAGCTGGTTGCCTCTGTAATTGTAACACCCGCATCTCCCCATGTAAGATCAGACAGGAAAGTGACACGGTATTCATCAATGACTTCTAATGGCAGTAACACATACGGTAGAGAAGGCACAGTCTTAATATAATCGATCCTTACATAAGCTTGTAGATCCTAGATCACATAGTAGTTTTACACATAGATTTCTTCAGTCTTTAGTTACCTGGCAATTCCTCCATAGTCCAAACCTTCCTCACCGCGCATTATGATGTAAAGACGGCGCCGGAGATCATACGGCTTCATGTTCATGATCTAAGTTATAGAGAGAAATGAGAACAGGTTACGCCTCTTACGTCTAATCATATCCCACGCAATAGTCTTTGGTCTTTCTCAGTTTAAAGAGGACCTCTCCCCGCTCCTGACATGCCTATTTTAATAGCTTCATGTATCCCCCATGTAATAACAATTCTGGAACATCTATTCTTATGGCTCTATGATGTGCCGTTCCTTTATTATTCCTGCTAGAAGTTATGAATGAATTGCTAGCAGTCTGCAGTAAGGGTACAGAGGGGAGGTAACCAGTTGGGGGCGTGTCCCTGCACAGTCTGAACATGGCAGCACTGATTGGATAGAGTCAGTCTGTGCAGGTACACACCCCCAACTGGTTACCTCACTGCAGACGGCTAGCAATTCATTCATAACTTCTAGTAGGAATAATAAAGGAATGACACAACATAGAGACATAAGAATAGATGCTCCAGAATTGTTATTACATGGGGAATGCAGGATGGTATTAAAACAGGCATGTCAGGAGAGGGGAGAGGTGTCTCTTTAAAGATCTAAAGTTGCCAAACACCAAAGGTTACATTCACATCAGCGTTTTCCTTTACAGTATTGAGATACGTCATAGGATCTCAAAACCGGAGGAAAACGCTTCAGTCTTGTCCTCATTCATTGTTGACTGAACGGAACAGAACGGAGTGCACCAGAATGCATTCTGTTCTGTTTGGTTGCGTTCCCATGCTGGACACTAAAGTGCGTCATGGGATACTGATCAAGATGGATCCAGCATGAAACACAATGCAAGTCAATGGTGCTGAATCCAAAAGAAAAACGATCCGGCACCCATTAACTTACAATGGTTTTAGTGCCGGATCCGTCTTTGTCACTTTGGAGATAATACAACCAGATTTGTTCATAACGGACGCAGCTCATTTTATTATCATAATGGAAGCGTTTTTGCTGATCCCCTACCGAATCCAGCAAAAATGCTGATGTGTAAGTAGCCTTAGACAGCTGTGAGACAACGGCTATTCCTACCGACCCCTCCATACACATGCATGCCGAGCCTGGCTGAGACTGCATGTGTAAGCTGCTGCCAAACACAATGGATTGGGCATGCTGAGAGCCAGAACCCCCCCATAAGCATTGACTGGTTGGCTGGTCCCGCTAAAAGTGGCGGGTTCGGCTGATGTTTATTTAATCTGCACCTTAAAAGGGGTTGTCCAGCGTTTTTTTACTTGGGGACAAGAAAACCAGTGAGCGGAGCCAGGGAGTGGGAACGGAGCAGCGGGGAGCGGGCGAATATGGCTAACGAATTGAAGGATATCATAAGGCTTGTCCTAGTAGAGTGATGCAACCGTCAGCAAAGTACCTTATATTGATCAGCCAGATATGGGAACCCAGCGTAAAATGAAGTAACAGTTCCTACAAAAATAGGGACCAGCGGTGTAACTATGGGGCAGGGACCCTCAACCTGCAGCCCTCCAGTTGTTGCAAAACTACAACTCCCAGCATCCCCGAATAGCTGTAGCCTGTCCAAGCATGCTGGGAATTGTAGTTTCGCAACACCTGGAGGGCCACAGGTTGAACATCCCTCCTATAGGGTAGGTGTAGCAGTTACAACAGGAGACTTCCTTGGTGACTCCTTAACCCTGCCATATATTTTAGATCAGGGTTGCCCAACATGCGGCCCTCCGGCTGTTGCAAAACTACAACTCCCAGCATGCCCTGCTGTAGGCTGTCTGGGCATGCTGGGAGTTGTAGTTTTACAAGAGCTGGAGGGTCGCAGGTTGAGCATCCCTGTTTTAGATAGTTGTCGGCCAACAGCAATTTTTTCTGACACCCATTCCCCCATACATATACCAGCTGACCGTGGCCAAGCATTGCATATGTTCTCCAAGCTTAGGTGGAGGGTGCAGTTATAGTGTTTGCAGTGGAGGCCAAGAGCTTCAACCTATCCCTCTGGGTCGGTCAGAACATTATATTCTTGTAATGTGAGGATCCTGGGGCATGAAATCCTAAACCTGCGCTCCATAGGCTGGGGTTATATGGAAAACTCATCTTCTAGAATATAGCTCTTTAGCATACTGTCTCACGTTACCTGCTGGAAGGAGTCCTCAAACAACGTCTGTCTGGATACACTGATTTTCACATGGCTCGGGAGCGTATTTGACTTGGAAAAGAATCAAGAAAACAATAAGTAATTAAGGGCCAGTACATATAAGGTTCAGATTCTCTACCATAACACGTCATCTATACGGTAAATGACTGATGGCTAAAGTATAACAGCAACAGACACATCCGTACGGATAGAGTGGTTTAGAAAAATACGTGGGTGGGATTTTCTGGAGCAGAGGAAGTGGGTCAGGAAACCTGTGGGTAGGAGTCTCATGAACAGATGTAAGGCAACTTTAAAAACTCACATGGCACAGGAACCGAAATTGATGGTACTTCCATCGGAAGCTTCGGCTTCTATCGTAGGCTCCCGGCGAGCCCCCAGGCTTGACTCTGAGAGGACAAAGAGATTATTTTAAATCAAACATTTAAAGGGACCCTGATCCTAGATAAAAGGCCCATTACTTAGGCAGATAGAGCAGGCAATTATCGGAAAAAAATACACCTGCTGGCTCATCAGATGAGGTGAGATTTGATCTGTATGGGAACAAGCAATCACTACTGTGATCATTCATCCTCATAGAGAATCCCACATACTATGGGATTTAAACACCTATCAGGAGTAATTGTTTGTACGATTGTTTCTCCCAGTAATCGGCTCTTAATCAAATGGACATTTGCTGTACATTTTAATGCAATCTATTGTTCCCAGTTATCAGCAGAATAACTGCAGAGTGATTGCCGTCAAGGAGTACAGAAAAGGTCCCTGCCCCCGTGACCCCTACTTTATCTCTCCTATCAGTTCTAAGAAGCTCCAGACATATTTCCATCGCTCATACACCTTCAATATCCTTGTTTGGCGGACAGCTATCTCTCTTGACTCCTCCCCGCACACACATAAATACATCTTATGTCTGGCTGAGCATGTATGAGCTTTCAATGGGGAAAGAGAAGAAAGTCGCTGCCCGACACCTCTGGTGACATCTCCTGGGAGACCAAAAGGATCAGGTGAAGAATTTAGTTCACCTGATCCTTCTCTGCCCAACATCATTTGTCAAGGGAGAGTCAGGAGCACATTAGATCAGGGGTCAGCAACCTTCGGCACTCCAGCTGCCGTGAAACTACAACTCCCAGCATGCACACTAGCTTAGCTATTCTAGTAACTGCAATAGAAGGGAATAGAGGATTCTGGGAGTTGTAGTTTCAGAACAGCTGGAGTGCCGAAGGCCGCAGATCCCTGCATTAGATTGTCAGCCGTACCCGCCATTCTCAATACACAATGTGTACGAGAACCTTTTTGTACAAGTTCATAAAACGTTCACATTCTATGAAAAGACTCCAGACTCCATTCACTCGACGGAAGCAAAGACTGTCTTTTTGGCCTCCACTGGGGTGCTATACCTTTTTTGCTGTATGGAAAAGTGTAATAAACAACACTATTCCATTAAAAGGTATGTGGTAATAAAAGTCTACCATGCGTTACATTTACTATGGGGAGCCCATTGGCAATGTGCGATGTATCCCACTGTACAGCCATACGTGGCTAATGGTATCTCATGATAGAAAAAAGTAAAAGTGTAATGCGCAGTATACTTTTATTACTATATACAGTTTATGGAATAGTGTGGTTTATTATGCTTTTCCATATAGCAATAGCATTGAGTTAATGGAGCGCTGTGGATATGTTGGAGATGTACGTCAGGTGATCGTCCTAAAGCAGGGACGCCCAACCTGCGGCCCTTCAGCTGTTGTAAAACTACAACTCCCATCATGCCCTGCTGATAGCTGTTGGTGTCCAAGCATACTGGGAGTTGTAGTTTTGCAACAGCTGGAGAGCCGCAGGTTGGGCATCCCTGTCTTAAAGTATAGCTCGGACGTAGGCGCTGTAAGCAAACATCTAACATGTAATGCCTCTACTATCCCATTCCCGTATACAGCAGCCTAAACCAATGACAACCACATAAAATCCTTACATGGGGCTGATAGATTATGGCTTCAGCGCTAACTCTATGGTTCTGCCTTTTCTATTCATTCTCGATTATGTATTTGCCCTCCTATTAGGGTAATAAGTATCTTGCACCTACCCCGAGTCAAATCCAGGTCTTGGGTCCTTGAAGGTGGTGGTGCGATTGTTATGATCTACGAAGTATCTGATCCCTTCGTTGGTATACTTCATCTCCCATCCCGGAGGGAGCGCTGGTTCCTGGATCATACTAGGGAGGAGATGGCGATGGTTTAGCTCACGACGTCAGATACTCAACCACTGGACTATGGACATCTGAGTGTCTGCGTGCATCCACAATGCGTTCGTAGCGTACGTCTGACAGATATATTCTCCAGCATATACCTCCGACGTATGGCAACGTATAGCCACAGAGTGGTACATGTCACCCAAGTTAAAATAAAAGAGGTATATCGATGTATACAACCCTGACAGAAGCCAAACTGACACTCGTTTGGCCTCTATCTGGTGAACAAGGGTCTGTGGATGTGTTTGACGTACGTCCCAGGAGCTTTCCTGGTGCATATGACAAACAGACACTGCAAATGCGGAGTGAAAGTAGCCTCATCCTTTTATAATAGACAAGATGGTGCCACGCGCTCACCCTTGTGTCCGTGGGTCTTCCCATTGTGTCGTCCGTGTGTTGTGATTCACGTAATACACTCTCCCGTTATCCTGTCGCTTCTCTACAAGAGAGAAAATAAAAGGAAGTGTCAGCGAGGAGAAGACATCTTACTTCATCAATAGTCAGTCTAACGGCTAGATCTGGCATCCATGTGGCACTCGAGCCACGGAAAGACACTCAGTTATTCCACAGGTAAATGGAGGTTAAAGCACATCTATCATTTCATAAAACCTTCGTAGTGACATGTGAGACATTTCGTTCAGTGGATGTCTAGTTGCTGAGACCCCCCCCCCCCAATCCCTAAAAAGATGGGGCAGACGCACTCAGCAGACTGCTCTGCTCCTCCACTTCTGATTATCCCTCCTCGGACAACGGAGCAATCGGTGCCGGGATTCATAGACTTCTGAAGAGCCCGTACACCGCTCGCTTGACTCTCTTAGATCAGCAATGCCCAACGTGTGGCCCTCCAGCTGTTCTAAAACTACAACTCCCACCATGCCCTGCTATAGGCCGATAGCTGTAAGCCGTCCAGGGATGCTGGGAATTGTAGTTTTAGAACAGCTGGATGGGCATCACTGTCTTAGATGATGGGAGTCGTATCACCATGAAGACAATTCCGGACACATAATGTTGGGAGAAGAAAGGTGGGATTTTTCCTATTCTGCTTCCCTGAGATAAGCGGCATCAGGTGCTCAGGCGGCCACTCATCTCCTGCCAATATGAAATAAACCTGTGTGCTGCGACAGACTGAAAGTACATGGAGAAATCAGACCAGACGTTATGACTGACCACACCGGAATGACTTGCGACCATCTGCATTTCTACAGCCGGCCACAGGCTTCTATGGGAATCCGGACATCCTAATACGTTCAATGAGATAATACCGTAAAAAAATATCCATACTGTGTGCTTCCAGTCGTCCCACATTTAGCAGAAGACTGTTAGGTACTGTTTGTACAGTTGGAGTGAACCATCTATGGCTGAATTTACGTATAGAGATTGCTAAAAAAAAACAAGGTAACCTCTCATTTATTTTATGCACGTATATAGCGGTGACATATTCCGCAGCGCTGTGCAGACATTAGCATCACGCTGTCCCCAGGAGCTCACAATCTACAATCGAGTGTGGGAGGAAACCGGAGAACCCGGAGAAAGCCCACGGACACACGGGGAGAACATACAAACTCCATGCAGATGTTGTCCTTCCAGCCTAGGACTGCAAGGCATCAAACTTAACCACTAAGCCAGGCTTAGTGCCTACATGTTAACTTGACAGGACACCTCTGGCACCGCTTATCTCCAAGGAGGACCAATAGATCAGACATGTTGACTCCCAAGAGACCTGATCTTTGCCACCTCCAGAAGATGTTGTCCTTCAAACCTAGAACTGCAAAGCATCAAATTTAACCACTGAGCCACTGTGCTGCCCTGTTAACATATTTGCTCAGATGTCTGTGCTTATGTGTTTACTTGATAGGACACCTCTGGCACCGCTTATCTCCAAGAGGACCAATAGATCAGACGTGTTGACTCCCAACAGACCTCCAGAAGATGTTGTCCTTCCAACCTATGATTGCAAAGTATCAAATTTAACCACTGAGCCAGCGTGCTGCCCTATTAACACATTTACTTAGGTCGGCCGTCCCTACGTGTCTGCTGGATAGGACACCTCGGGCACCGCTTATCTCCAAATGGATTAGCCATGTTGAATCCCAACCTACCTGATCTTTGCCGTCTCCAGCAGACATCGGGGCGCAGCAGGTCTGTCCTGTATTTTGTTTAGACTACAATATGACATATGATAAACGCTCCAACTGTGCACGATGGGAGTCGTAGTTTCAGAGCAGTTGGCCAGCCATAGATCGCAGACCACCGCAGTAAATCAGAGGCAGTATGAATCATGACACGACTTATGTTCGGCGGGGGACGCGAGTCTGAGTTTTCGGTAATTGCACGGCGTTATGTCAGTTTTGCTGACCTCACTCTTACCACACACTCTCCCTGCCCGGCTGTGCCAACCAGACATGGCATCTTCTGCACTCGTCTCCCCAGAGATGGACACAGTGGTGTAATTCAGCGCTGCCCATAAACACGCAGAGGACTGGTTTCATCACTGGTCTTGGCCCGTTCTCTGGTCTGTACTAAAGTCCTGAAATGGGTTTAAATTATGGGCTCCCGGGATGGGGGGGGGGGCTGCTTATCATGTAACACCTACAGAAAGGCCAAAAATCACATAGTATTTTTAGAGAGGTGTATATACCGTAGTACACAGCCCCACTGTTCTAGGGGGCGGCCATGGCTTCCTGTCCAGGTCTCCAACGCGCTCGCCTCAGACATGGCAGTCATTAAGGCAGGCGCTGAGTGCCGCCGTTCTCCAGGGGAAAGCTTAGCGTTGGCCGGGGCTCAAACAGAAGCCGCCATGATGGAGCTGTAGGACATGTCACACCGACAAATCCTTCAGGTCTTAACGTCTGAGCGCAGAGAACCATAAGAGGAGATCAAAGCTCCATATCTGGGACCATCTCGTGTAGGCAGCAAGTATCAGACACAGGGTTTATACTGAATGGAAAAATCTGGTGGAATTATTTCCATGTGTGGTGAGATCTCATGGAAAATTCCCAAAATGGGAAAAGAGAGAGAGAGAGTAAAATACATAGGCTCATATTAGACAGACATGAGATGGAAGGATAGACGGACATAAATAGATATGAGATAGATAAATAGATAGATAGTTGGAAGGATGGAGAGACAGACAGATGGATACAAGATAAATAGATGATAGATAGATAGATAGATAGATAGATAGATAGATATGAGATAAATAGATAGATAGATAGATAGATAGATAGATAGATAGATAGATAGATAGATATGAGATAGATAGATAGATAGATAGATAGAGATAGATAGATAGATAGATAGATAGATAGATAGATAGATAGATAGATATGAGATAAATAGATAGATAGATATGAGATAAATAGATAGATAGATATGAGATAAATAGATAGATGAGATAAATAGATAGATAGATAGATAGATAGATAGATAGATAGATAGATAGATATTGGATGAATAGATAGATAGATAGATAGATAGATAGATAGATAGATAGAGGAATGGACAAACAGACATACAATTAGATAGATAAATAGACAGACAGACAAATAGGTATGAGATAGATGAATAGATAAATAGATAAACAGATAGTTGGAAGGATGGGCAGACAGATACAGACAGATACAAGATAGATAGATAGATAGATAGATAGATAGATATGAGACAGGTGGATGGAAGGATGGACAGACAGATACAGACATACAGATGGATACGAGATAGATAGATAGATAGATAGATAGATAGATAGATAGATAGATAGATAGATAGGAGACAGATAGAAAGTGAAAATCCATTTGTAACCTAAGGGCATCCGACCAGAACTTAAAGCGGCTGGAGAGAAAATCAGTGATGGACTAAGGACCAGGGAGCTATGAATTACGTGTCCTGTCACATACATATTACATTATAACAGGTTCCCCCTTATACTCGTGGATCAGTAACTTGGGTTCCCCTTTATAACTGGGCACTTCAGGCTCTTCAGATATGGCCTCCATCACCCAAGTGCTAAATGCAAAGTATTTATGGATCAATGCTGGGGCTGGAAAAGATCCCGACCACACCCAGGACCGCAAATAACACCACGGGGACTGCGCAATGTGAACCGGTGACACTAACGAGGGGGTCTCTAAGACCTTCCTCTGCATGCCGTCCATCCGTGCCCCCCACTACAGAACTATGGGCGGCTTTTCTATGAGGATAGCAATGTCCTGCATCCAGAACAGAGAGAGAGACAAACCTCCGTAACAAAGTAGTCAATGCAAACTTCAAGATCTGCAATGAGTGAGGCTCATAGGTGACTCTTTTTGCAATGGCGCTGGTGACACGATTCCTATTGCACCGCTTTGGACCAAAATCCGGAAAGTTCTGACACTCTTTTCGACCCCATGTGACTGGGTTTATCAGCTGATAGCCTTACCATACGCTCTATGCCCTAATGCTAACTGTTTTTATATCTTATGGTTCTCGTTCTTCTGTAAAATCTAAATTAAAAAAAACATTATAAAATGATAATTAAAAGAAAAAACGTACTAAGATTAATTGGAATTTATAAAATTAAAAGCGCAGCAGACGCGGCCATGTAGGGAGGTGGTAGAGGAGGCAGAAGGACCGCGCACCTCTTCACCCCGTTCTTTTTACATAAGAGCAGGTGCAGCTTGAACTGCGGCCAAGGAACAAACAATTACTTTCAGCGCAGCTGCGCCTCGGGGTCCTACTTAAAAGGTCTCAGACAGGACCAAGATGTTTCTACCGTCGACATAACTCCGCTCCGCAGCTTTTGGCAGGAGATCGTCCTTCTGTGCGGAGCAATTACCTCGTTCGGAAACTGTATCCCCCCCCTCCCTTTATCAGTTAGGACGCTGAGGATTTTCCCACAATGCCAAGTTCTAAGCTCAACCTTACGAACGTATTTTCTTTCCGCGTCCGTTTTCCATTTTTTTTGCAGACCCATTCATTTCAATGGGTTGACAAAAAAAAAAAAAACGGACGTTACTCCGTGTGCATTCCATATGTCTGTATATCTGTTCCATAAAGAAAATAGAACATGTCCTATTATAGTCCGCATTACGGACAAGGATAGAACTGTTCTACAAGGGGCCGGCTGTTCCGTTCCGCAAAATACGGAATGCACATGGACGTCATCAGATTTATTTTTTTGCGGACCGCAAAATACATACGGTGGTGTGCATGAGCCCTTAGGCAGACCTAAGTGATGCATTATGGCAGGAATGGCTCTCCAGCTGTTGTAAAACTACAGGCAGTCTGGGCATGCTGGGAGTTGTAGTTCTGCAACGGCTGTTGCATTATGGGAATGGCTCTTTGCATTGAACCCTACTGTGTCCTACGCAAATGCGGTTATTCCGTAAATGGGGTGTGCGCCCAATCTGGCTACGGGCTGAGCAGCCATTGCACATATAGTCTTAAAGCCTGGTCAGAGACGTGGGCTGTGGAAAATTCCGTTCTGGTAAGAAAAAGCTAAATCAAGCCACTTACACCCCCTCTGGAGCGATACACACCCTTCGACTCGAGGGAAAGGAAAAATGTTATCAGAACCGGGTCCAAAAGAACCCATACGGGGAGATCCCCCCTAATTCATTCATCTTTTCATGTGTCCCATATTAAAAATTGCCAATAGAACTAGTCACTTAAAGGGGCGCTCCAACCTGATTTATTCATCTTTTGACGTGTCCCATATTGAAAATTGCCCATAGAACTAGTCACTTAAAGGGGCGCTCCAACCTGATTTATTCATCTTTTGACGTGTCCCATATTGAAAATTGCCCATAGAACTAGTCACTTAAAGGGGCGCTCCAACCTGATTTATTCATCTTTTGACGTGTCCCATATTGAAAATTGGGCGAAGAGCTTTGTGGGAGACAAAAATGCCCTGTGCAAGAAGATATAAAAATGAGACTCATTCTTATATCCTTTTATTCCGGACTGACACAGTACCAAGATATATTAGCGTTAAGATGGAGTTCCCCTTTAAGTCTGAATTGACACTGGCAGCAGGGTAGTCATGATACAATTCTGGATACGAAAAAAGAAAGTTATCCCGACAAATGGCCCAGGCGCACAACGTGTAGTCACTTACCCCATCCATTGGGAAGAGGTCCAAGTGGGTCATTGTCCGGAGCGGTGGCCGGAGACTGCAAACAGAGAGACAGCGAGGTGAGGGAAGGCAGACAGGTAACGGAGTCAGCGGGACGATGGTGCTAGGAGATGCCATGTGCTCTGCAGACGTCCCCAGCTGGACTTACGTCCGACTCGCTCTCAGACCAGAGGGGAAAATATTGCAGGCCTTTCAAATGAAATCATTCCCACAAGCCACCAGTGAACGCCCAGCTCTTCCCGGCTTTTGGGCTCGGATCCTGGCCCCCTTTCCAAGCAGAGCCCCTCTCACCTCCTCCCCTCCCAAACTCAAGCCCGTCCCTTGGCAGAGCGGTGTTTAAGAGTAGCCCAAACTGAAGAAATATTCAGCAACTTATAGGCACAGGCGGCTCCCCCCGTCCCCTAGATCCTGGCGTACAATGCACCTTTCTTTTTCGGCAGTCAGGGGATGCTTAGAGGGAAGGAGGAGGTGTGTGAAGAGGGGGGTGTGAAACTGCGGGGAGGTGCAGTGGGGGCGTGCGGACTGCTAATGTTTATATAACTCCCCCTCTGACCAGCTCAGAAGTCCCCGGGGAATCAGGACCAGGCTCCACTGTGAGGAGTCTTGTATCAACCTCCTGAAAAGATCCCCCAGAAATACAAGAACAGTTGTGAAAACACATGTAATGTCTATGAGGGTATTCTTATCCTGGTGAAACACTGAATTGTGGCGCTATTCTATAACCCGGGGGAAAAAAGGTGTATGGTGCATGTATTTCCAGCACGTGTCATATGGCGGCAAGATTTATACGGAAATTATACAGGGAAAAAAGGAAAAAATTATATATATATATATATATATATATATATATATAAAGAGAGAGAGAGAGAGTGTGTGTATAACTATATCTCTATATACAGTGTATAACTATATTTCTATATACAGTGTATAACTATATTTCTATATACAGTGTATGTCTATATCTCTATATACAGTGTATGTCTATATCTCTATATACAGTGTATAACTATATCTCTATATACAGTGTATAACTATATTTCTATATACAGTGTATGTCTATATCTCTATATACAGTGTATGTCTATATCTCTATATACAGTGTATGTCTATATCTCTATATACAGTGTATGTCTATATCTCTATATACAGTGTATAGCTATATCTCTATATACAGTGTATGTCTATATCTCTATATACAGTGTATGTCTATATCTCTATATACAGTGTATGTCTATATCTCTATATACAGTGTATAGCTATATCTCTATATACAGTGTATGTCTATATCTCTATATACAGTGTATGTCTATATCTCTATATACAGTGTATAGCTATATCTCTATATACAGTGTATGTCTATATCTCTATATACAGTGTACAGCTATATCTCTATATACAGTGTACAGCTATATCTCTATATACAGTGTATGTCTATATCTCTATATACAGTGTATGTCTATATCTCTATATACAGTGTACAGCTATATCTCTATATACAGTGTACAGCTATATCTCTATATACAGTGTACAGCTATATCTCTATATACAGTGTATGTCTATATCTCTATATACAGTGTATGTCTATATCTCTATATACAGTGTATAGCTATATCTCTATATACAGTGTATGTCTATATCTCTATATACAGTGTATGTCTATATCTCTATATACAGTGTATAGCTATATCTCTATATACAGTGTATAGCTATATCTCTATATACAGTGTATGTCTATATCTCTATATACAGTGTATAGCTATATCTCTATATACAGTGTATGTCTATATCTCTATATACAGTGTACAGTCTATATCTCTATATACAGTGTACAGCTATATCTCTATATACAGTGTATGTCTATATCTCTATATACAGTGTATGTCTATATCTCTATATACAGTGTATGCTATATCTCTATATACAGTGTAGCTATATCTCTATATACAGTGTACGCTATATCTCTATATACAGTGTACAGCTATATCTCTATATACAGTGTACAGCTATATCTCTATATACAGTGTATGTCTATATCTCTATATACAGTGTATGTCTATATCTCTATATACAGTGTACAGCTATATCTATATACAGTGTACAGCTATATCTCTATATACAGTGTATGTCTATATCTCTATATACAGTGTATGTCTATATCTCTATATACAGTGTATAGCTATATCTCTATATACAGTGTATGTCTATATCTCTATATACAGTGTATGTCTATATCTCTATATACAGTGTATAGCTATATCTCTATATACAGTGTATAGCTATATCTCTATATACAGTGTATAGCTATATCTCTATATACAGTGTATGTCTATATCTCTATATACAGTGTATGTCTATATCTCTATATACAGTGTATGTCTATATCTCTATATACAGTGTATGTCTATATCTCTATATACAGTGTATAGCTATATCTCTATATACAGTGTATGTCTATATCTCTATATACAGTGTATGTCTATATCTCTATATACAGTGTATGTCTATATCTCTATATACAGTGTATAGCTATATCTCTATATACAGTGTATGTCTATATCTCTATATACAGTGTATGTCTATATCTCTATATACAGTGTATAGCTATATCTCTATATACAGTGTATGTCTATATCTCTATATACAGTGTACAGCTATATCTCTATATACAGTGTACAGCTATATCTCTATATACAGTGTATGTCTATATCTCTATATACAGTGTATGTCTATATCTCTATATACAGTGTACAGCTATATCTCTATATACAGTGTACAGCTATATCTCTATATACAGTGTACAGCTATATCTCTATATACAGTGTATGTCTATATCTCTATATACAGTGTATGTCTATATCTCTATATACAGTGTATGTCTATATCTCTATATACAGTGTATAGCTATATCTCTATATACAGTGTATAGCTATATCTCTATATACAGTGTATAGCTATATCTCTATATACAGTGTATAGCTATATCTCTATATACAGTGTATAGCTATATCTCTATATACAGTGTATAGCTATATCTCTATATACAGTGTATAGCTATATCTCTATATACAGTGTACAGCTATATCTCTATATACAGTGTACAGCTATATCTCTATATACAGTGTACAGCTATATCTCTATATACAGTGTATGTCTATATCTCTATATACAGTGTATGTCTATATCTCTATATACAGTGTATAGCTATATCTCTATATACAGTGTATAGCTATATCTCTATATACAGTGTATAGCTATATCTCTATATACAGTGTATGTCTATATCTCTATATACAGTGTATGTCTATATCTCTATATACAGTGTATGTCTATATCTCTATATACAGTGTATGTCTATATCTCTATATACAGTGTATGTCTATATCTCTATATACAGTGTATGTCTATATCTCTATATACAGTGTATGTCTATATCTCTATATACAGTGTATGTCTATATCTCTATATACAGTGTATGTCTATATCTCTATATACAGTGTATGTCTATATCTCTATATACAGTGTATGTCTATATCTCTATATACAGTGTATAGCTATATCTCTATATACAGTGTACAGCTATATCTCTATATACAGTGTACAGCTATATCTCTATATACAGTGTATGTCTATATCTCTATATACAGTGTGTCTATATCTCTATATACAGTGTATAGCTATATCTCTATATACAGTGTACAGCTATATCTATATATACAGTGTATAACTATATCTCTATATACAGTGTATAGCTATATCTCTATATACAGTGTATGTCTATATCTCTATATACAGTGTATGTCTATATCTCTATATACAGTGTATAGCTATATCTCTATATACAGTGTATAGCTATATCTCTATATACAGTGTATGTCTATATCTCTATATACAGTGTATGTCTATATCTCTATATACAGTGTATGTCTATATCTCTATATACAGTGTATGTCTATATCTCTATATACAGTGTATGTCTATATCTCTATATACAGTGTATGTCTATATCTCTATATACAGTGTACAGCTATATCTCTATATACAGTGTGTCTATATCTCTATATACAGTGTATAGCTATATCTCTATATACAGTGTATGTCTATATCTCTATATACAGTGTATAGCTATATCTCTATATACAGTGTATGTCTATATCTCTATATACAGTGTATGTCTATATCTCTATATACAGTGTATAGCTATATCTCTATATACAGTGTACAGCTATATCTCTATATACAGTGTATAGCTATATCTCTATATACAGTGTATGTCTATATCTCTATATACAGTGTATAGCTATATCTCTATATACAGTGTACAGCTATATCTCTATATACAGTGTATGTCTATATCTCTATATACAGTGTATGTCTAGATCTCTATATACAGCGTATGTCTATATCTCTATATACAGTGTATGTCTATATCTCTATATACAGTGTATAGCTATATCTCTATATACAGTGTATAGCTATATCTCTATATACAGTGTATGTCTATATCTCTATATACAGTGTATGTCTATATCTCTATATACAGTGTACAGCTATATCTCTATATACAGTGTATAACTATATCTCTATATACAGTGTATGTCTATATCTCTATATACAGTGTATGTCTATATCTCTATATACAGTGTATGTCTATATCTCTATATACAGTGTACAGCTATATCTCTATATACAGTGTATAGCTATATCTCTATATACAGTGTATAGCTATATCTCTATATACAGTGTATAGCTATATCTCTATATACAGTGTATAGCTATATCTCTATATACAGTGTATAGCTATATCTCTATATACAGTGTATGTCTATATCTCTATATACAGTGTATGTCTATATCTCTATATACAGTGTATGTCTATATCTCTATATACAGTGTATGTCTATATCTCTATATACAGTGTATGTCTATATCTCTATATACAGTGTATGTCTATATCTCTATATACAGTGTATGTCTATATCTCTATATACAGTGTATGTCTATATCTCTATATACAGTGTATGTCTATATCTCTATATACAGTGTATAGCTATATCTCTATATACAGTGTATAGCTATATCTCTATATACAGTGTATGTCTATATCTCTATATACAGTGTATGTCTATATCTCTATATACAGTGTACAGCTATATCTCTATATACAGTGTATAACTATATCTCTATATACAGTGTATGTCTATATCTCTATATACAGTGTATGTCTATATCTCTATATACAGTGTATGTCTATATCTCTATATACAGTGTACAGCTATATCTCTATATACAGTGTATAGCTATATCTCTATATACAGTGTATGTCTATATCTCTATATACAGTGTATAGCTATATCTCTATATACAGTGTATAGCTATATCTCTATATACAGTGTATAGCTATATCTCTATATACAGTGTACAGCTATATCTCTATATACAGTGTGTCTATATCTCTATATACAGTGTATAGCTATATCTCTATATACAGTGTACAGCTATATCTATATATACAGTGTATAACTATATCTCTATACAGTGTATAGCTATATCTCTATATACAGTGTATGTCTATATCTCTATATACAGTGTACAGCTATATCTCTATATACAGTGTATGTCTATATCTCTATATACAGTGTATGTCTATATCTCTATATACAGTGTATAGCTATATCTCTATATACAGTGTATAGCTATATCTCTATATACAGTGTATAGCTATATCTCTATATACAGTGTACAGCTATATCTCTATATACAGTGTATAGCTATATCTCTATATACAGTGTATGTCTATATCTCTATATACAGTGTATAGCTATATCTCTATATACAGTGTATAGCTATATCTCTATATACAGTGTATGTCTATATCTCTATATACAGTGTATAGCTATATCTCTATATACAGTGTACAGCTATATCTCTATATACAGTGTATGTCTATATCTCTATATACAGTGTATGTCTATATCTCTATATACAGTGTATGTCTATATCTCTATATACAGTGTATGTCTATATCTCTATATACAGTGTATGTCTATATCTCTATATACAGTGTATGTCTATATCTCTATATACAGTGTACAGCTATATCTCTATATACAGTGTATGTCTATATCTCTATATACAGTGTATAGCTATATCTCTATATACAGTGTACAGCTATATCTCTATATACAGTGTATGTCTATATCTCTATATACAGTGTATGTCTATATCTCTATATACAGTGTATGTCTATATCTCTATATACAGTGTATGTCTATATCTCTATATACAGTGTATGTCTATATCTCTATATACAGTGTATGTCTATATCTCTATATACAGTGTATAGCTATATCTCTATATACAGTGTATGTCTATATCTCTATATACAGTGTATGTCTATATCTCTATATACAGTGTATAGCTATATCTCTATATACAGTGTATGTCTATATCTCTATATACAGTGTATGTCTATATCTCTATATACAGTGTATGTCTATATCTCTATATACAGTGTATAGCTATATCTCTATATACAGTGTATAGCTATATCTCTATATACAGTGTATGTCTATATCTCTATATACAGTGTATAGCTATATCTCTATATACAGTGTATAGCTATATCTCTATATACAGTGTATGTCTATATCTCTATATACAGTGTATGTCTATATCTCTATATGCAGTGTATGTCTATATCTCTATATGCAGTGTATAGCTATATCTCTATATACAGTGTATGTCTATATCTCTATATACAGTGTATATATCTATAGATATACCATATATTTAGATAGATGGATATAAAATATACATATTATGCACCACGTGCTGGTACTTGTGGTTCCACAGCATTCACAATTCCAAAAGCAATGTAGTAAATGGCGGTTTCTCCTTATATTATATCAGATTGGCGTCATTTCAACGTCTGTAAGACGATATAAAGTTATGTCGGTGAGACTTAGTCCAGCTTGTGCTGTAATCAGGGACCCTGCATAGAAAACGTATGAGTGCTAGGATGGATATTACTTATAAGGTATACAGGGGGGGGGCTCCAATTTGGGGGAAATTCCCTTTAACGTCCCTTTTTCCCCTTTGACCTTCAGTTTCCCTTAATTACACTTTTTGGATACAGGGTGCACCTAGGAATATAAACTGGAAATTCCTATGTGTATAATGCAGTTTGCCTGTTTCTACCCAGACAGGCTGCTAGGCTTCGCTAGTCCAGCGGGGGCGCTAATGAGAAACCAAGAATAAATATGGGGAGCCCATCACCTCTCCTGACTTGTAGTTATATTCCCCAAGAAAGAACAGACCTCTTACCTCTGTTATTCCTCCTGGAAATTTATGAATAAATTCACAACTGGGTGTTAGCAGCTTGGAGCGTCTCTCTATGCATTTTGAAATTCGTTCATGTTTCGTTTGGTGGTAAAAGGTGAATTGCGTCCCGTTTCCGTTATGCAGGCCACAGACTTCTATTAGGACGGAATGAATAACGTAATGCCTCTAAAGGCATTCTGTCATAGAATTGCGTTATGGTCCATGGTAACGGAATCCATAATCCAATTCACCTTTTACCACCAAACGAAGCGTGAAGGAATTTGAAAATATGAAATTCGCTCATCTCTAGTGGTCACATGTGCGCACCACCCACCTCCCCGCACTCATTGGCCCCCCATTCTTAATTGGTGGGTACCCATGTCCCGTTGACTTATAACGTGATGCTTTTTTTAAAGGGGTCCTCTCACTTCAGTAAGTTGCATTTATCATGTAGAGAAAGTTAATACAAGGCACTTACTAATGTATTGTGATTCTCCATATTGCTTCCTTTGCTGGCTGGATTCATTTTTCCATCACATTATACGTTTCCATGGTTACGACCACCCTGTAATCCATCAGTGGTGGTCGTGCTTGCACACTATAGTGGCCGGGACCGTGGAAGCTCACATAGGCCGGTGCTTTTTCCTATATTGTGCAAACACGACCACCACTGATGGATTGCAGGGTGGTCGTAACCATGGAAACAAGTAGTGTATAATCGGATAGAAAAATGAATCCAGCCAGAAAAGGAAGCAATATGGAGAATCACAATACATTAGTAAGTGCCTTGTATTAACTTTCTCTACATGATAAATGCCACTTACTGAAGTGAGAGGACCCCTTTAAGGTTCCACAATTTTATGATGGGAAGACTAGCACTACTTGCTGTGCTAGAACCCCGGATGTAGGCTGACAGGGCTCATGTGAACACAGCCTAAGCAGGACCTACTGCTCTGTTCAGACTGGCATCATGGATCCATGACTGGTACGATGATGACGTCTGTTCATCTGCAGTGTGCACTGGTGAGGGGCTCGATATGAAATACAACAGGACGTTACACACTGATCTACTGCAATCCGTTCCTCACTTGGTATAGATAGCGCTGGCTGAGCTGCTGCATCGCCCCCTGTAGCTGGCTCCGCTGGGTCTGCCACTGCTCATAATTGCGGACGTATTCAGCAGTAGGCCTCTGCCATGTGGTGGTCCGAGTGTTGTGGTCCACGTAGTAGTATCGTCCTCGATTGTCCACCCTTTTCTCCCATCTACAATGAAATACGGTAATTGTCAGAGTATATGTAGCGTGGCTGAGAGCCAACAACGTCCTGGTGTGGTCGGTCTTACCCAGGAGGCAGCGGCCTTTCCCAAGTGGTGGTCTTCGTGTTATGGTCCACGTAATACACACGCCCATTGCTTAGTTGTCTCTGTTCCCATCTAAATCAGAGAAAAAAATTTTAGTACATGACAACCTCTTTCTAATAAAGCTAGAACCAGCCCTGTACCTCATATGGATCCAGAGATCTTCCAATTGTTCTGCTAAATTTATTTCAGGCTGGCAGCTCAGAGGGCATGTCCTTTCTGCTGCAGCCCTCTCCCTATCACAGCTCGGGGATCATGTATATTCTGCTGGAGCCCTGTCCCTATCACAGCTCAGGGGGCATGTCCTTTCTGCTGCAGCCCTCTGCCTATCACAGCTCAGGGATCATGTCTATTCTGCTCCAGCCCTGTCCCTATCACAGCTCGGGGGGCATGTCCTTTCTGCTGCAGCCCTCTCCTTATTACAGCTCAGCTGGCATGTCCTTTCTGCTGCACCTCTCTCTCCCTATCACAGCTCAGGGATCATGTCTATTCTGCTGCAGCCCTCTCCCTATCACAGCTCAGGGATCATGTCTATTCTGCTGCAGCTCTGTCCCTATCACAGCTCAGGGGGCATGTCCTTTCTGCTGCAGCCCTCTCCCTATCACAGCTCAGGGATTATGTCTATTCTGCTGCAGCCCTCTCCCTATCACAGCTCAGGGGGCATGTCCTTTCTGCTGCAGCCCTCTCCCTATCACAGCTCAGGGATCATGTCTATTCTGCTGCAGCCCTCTCCCTATCACAGCTCAGAGATCACGTCTATTCTGCTGCAGCCCTCTCCCTATCACAGCTCAGGGATCATGTCTATTCTGCTGCAGCCCTCTCCCTATCACAGCTCAGGGATCATGTCTATTCTGCTGCAGCCCTCTCCCTATCACAGCTCAGGGATCATGTCTATTCTGCTGCAGCCCTCTCCCTATCACAGCTCAGAGATCACGTCTATTCTGCTGCAGCCCTCTCCCTATCACAGCTCAGGGATCATGTCTATTCTGCTGCAGCCCTCTCCCTATCACAGCTCAGGGATCATGTCTATTTTGCTGCAGCCTTCTCCCTATCACAGCTCAGGGGGGCATGTCCTTTCTGCTGCAGCTCTCTCCCTATCACAGCTCAGGGATCATGTCTATTCTGCTGCAGCTCTGTCCCTATCACAGCTCAGGGATCATGTCTATTCTGCTGCAGCCCTCTCCCTATCACAGCTCAGGGGGCATGTCCTTTGTGCTGCAGCCCTCTCCCTATCACAGCTCAGGGATCATGTCTATTCTGCTGCAGCCCTCTCCCTATCACAGCTCAGAGATTATGTCTATTCTGCTGCAGCCCTCTCCCTATCACAGCTCAGATGGATCATGTCCTTTCTGCTGCAGCCTTCTCCCTATCACAGCTCAGAGGGCATGTCCTTTCTGCTGCAGCCCTCTCCCTATCACAGCAGCTCAGAGGGCATGTCCTTTCTGCTGCAGCTCTCTCCCTATCACAGCTCAGGGATCATGTCTATTCTGCTGGAGCCCTGTCCCTATCACAGCTCAGAGGGCATTTCCTTTCTGCTGCAGCTCTGTCCCTATCACAGCTCAGGGGGCATGTCCTTCCTGCTGCAGCCCTCTGCCTATCACAGCTCAGGGATCATGTCTATTCTGCTGCATCCCTCTCCCTATCACAGCTCGGGGGGCATGTCCTTTCTGCTGCAGCTCTCTCCCTATCACAGCTCAGGGATCATGTCCTTTCTGCTGCAGCTCTCTCCCTATCACAGCTCAGGGATCATGTCCTTTCTGCTGCAGCTCTCTCCCTATCACAGCTCAGGGATCATGTCCTTTCTGCTGCAGCTCTCTCCCTATCACAGCTCGGGGGGGGGGGGGGTGTCCTTTCTGCTGCAGCTCTCTCCCTATCACAGCTCGGGGGGGGGGGTCCTTTTTGCTGCAGCCCTCTCCCAGCAACAGTTTCTAACAGAAAATATGGCTGATAGCAGTTGAGGATATAAATTGAGCACGTGCGACCACCTTAATGAGGTGGACGGAGAAATACAGAAAAGAATAAGCAGCAGGTGGCGCTATGCAGATACATTTTATTGAATAGCTTAGGGGCTAGGCTAAATTTTTAATTGCATGCAATTACAAAAGTCTTCAGATCCAGGGGTTGGATTGGAAAATGTCCCTGCTAACTACAAGCCCTTTGTCTGGTTAATGTACTTTGCATCTTCTACAGAAGCCACGGCGGGTACTGCCCTGATGTACAGACGTGGTGCACACAGTGGGCCACGCGCACACACCAGATACTCTCTGGAAGCTGCCGGGGCTGTGCCGTCGTGTGGCACAGCAGCTCTGCCCAGTTTCTGTATAGTCAGGGCACAAGGCTTCGATTACGCTGCCAAGGAGCCTCTCTTAACTGCAGGAGGAAACCGCTGCCTCTGCGCCAGAGCGACAGACAGAGCGTCTTTGTGTGAGACAGAGGAGTTAACGGCAGCCAAGAGAGCAGAAGACAGAGTAACTCTGCGCACACTGCAGCCCTAACGTGCCGCTATCTGCCTTCACGACGCTCACACTGCAACAAGCGCTTAACCCCAGAACAAAAGCAAGAGGTAGAACGGCGTACAGGCAATAAAAATGGCTGCTGAGGAGCCAATGTTTGCATTTCCATTCCACCTCGTCTTTCCGTCTGTGTGTTCCACAGTCCCCGTCCACCTTCTGCCCGGCCCATCTCACACGTCTGTGTCTGTGTTCTAGGACTTTTGGCCAAGAACATTCATGGGACGGACGCATTTTTATTTACCTACCCCGTCCAGATGAGACAATGAGGCTTAAAGGTGCAGCCGCCTCCAAATCATCTACTGGCTTCTACCGGTCCGCTTTATATTTTAGGGATGTTTTTAGAGGATAGTCAAATTTAAAAAAGGTCCCCCCCCCCCCTTCCTGGTGCCACCACATAACCATACCAGAACAGAGTGGCATGACGCACTTGTTTTTTATGTTGTCGCGCCATTGGGCAGCAACCGACCCGAGTATGGATTCCAGTCTCCTTGGGCCAGGACAGGAGCAGCCTTGATGACAACTACAAGGGTCCAACAACAGCTGCCAGGGTGGTTGTCAACCAACTTTATCAATGTTCTGATAAACATTGTGCCGCTGTAGATAGACTTAAAGGGGTTGGCCACTTTTGGGGGGGAAGGAGGGGGTTAGTTGGCAGACCTGCAAACGGAGGCATAGGGGTCATCCAGACGGCTGTGGAATAGCGGATACGCAAAAATGCAGATGCGCAATACCGCGGTTGCCGACCTGTGTGTGTGTTCCACAATTTGCGGCTCGGCACCCCATTCAAGAATAGGACACGTTCTATTTTTTTTTTTGCGGAGCCGAGGATCATTGAAGTGAACGAAGCCGTATCTATTCTGCAAAATTGCGGAATAGATGCGGACCCGTTCACGCGGTCGTGTGAAGGGACCCTTACTTACCTGCTTCCCCTGCTGGTTCCTGGTTTCTTCACTCCTCCGCCTTCCTCAGGTCTTCGCCCATCTCGTCAACATTTGCTTTGACCACACTGCAGCCAATCGCTGGCTGCAGCGGAGACCCAGTTCCCTTGTGTCACTGACTTGACGCAAGGAGGGCAGGTCAACACTGTGGCCAGCGATTGGCTGCAGTGGTGGATGTTGACAACGGGGGACGGGTGAATATACTTCCCTTAGCAGGTGTGCCCAGGAGAGGGAGGGGGGGTTTGCCCAAAACCCCCTAAAAGATGGCTAACCCCTTTAAGGGCTGTTTATCGACCAAAAAATACGCTCCATAATGGATCCATGTAAATATTTGTCGCCATCAGTGCTTTGCTCTGTGTCAAATGATCCGTTCGCTCATACGGTCGTTCGTTCAGCCAAATATCGGCCCGTGTGAAGGTCTGGGAGACACGTAACGTTGGCAATCAGCGGTCATTTTGCCCTTGTACAAGGACCCTCACGGTTCTGGGCTCGGATGTCATGGAGAAGACGTTGGCCGACAAAAAACGCTAAACAGGATTTTTACTAATCTGATGAATGAAAAAACACAACCGATTTTTTTTTATATTGAGAAAAATTCTCTCTGAGGTATCCTGAAAAATCCCTTTAATAATAATAAAAATATCAGACGTCACGTTTTTTTCACATTTCCTTGCATTTGGAAAAAAAATAAAATAAAAAATATATATATTTATGTCAAATTTGTTAACGTCGAGTCATTTCGAAAGAGGGTAAATCACATTTGCCCTCGTACCATCCTATGTTCTGTATAAAAGGCCCCCGGCTCACATAAAGGGGGTTTTCACAGTTGATGCAGAAGTTTTCCAGGAGTTTGGGGCAGGAAGAGCTCGTGCGCGGAGAACAGAGGCCCTTACACACAGCACATAAAGAGCCTGTGAGAGCGCAACCCTAATTACCTGTGACTGACACTGCTCCCAGCCTCTGACCTCACCGACCAAACAAACAAGGGCTCCCGGGCCGCTAATTAACCCTTCTCTGTACAAAAGGCAGCGGCGGCAGGGTAACGCCCCTGTCACACAAACAAACACCGGTGGTACAAAGACCCACTGAGCGGCAACAAGTCTGCTGCACCCCTTCCAAATAATGATAATTGGGGGGAGGTCATGAGTAGCTGCTGTGGCACTACAAGTCCCAGCAGCAGGTAATAAAATGGAGTCCCTACTGAATGGTGTTGTAAATACTCTCCGGCATTATTCGCGGTAATAGTGGTAGTGTTGTGTGTGGAGCTGGCAAACACGACGCGTATGATGTAATTCAGAATGTTGTGTCTGGCGGGATATGTACATAGACATCTACATACATATGTCATCCAGGTAGAGGGGATGGCGGCGCCAGCGTCACTGCTACATAAGTAAATAAACATGCAATACTTGTCAGTGGCGCCCCCTGTGGTCAGCAAACACTTGCTGTGTTAGTTAAAGGGGTTGTCTCATCCCAGCGGTGAGACAGAGTTAAAGGGGTTTTCCGAGATATTTTTACTGATGCCCTATCTGATCAGTGGAGTCCAACACCCGGGACCCCCGCCGATCAGCTGTTTGGGAAGCTGACCACAACCTTCTCACAGCTTTCCCTAGGCCATGTGACGTCACGTTCATCGGTCACATGGCCTAGACGCAGCTCAGGCCCATTTAAGTGAATAGGACTGAGCTGCGATACCAAGCACAGCCACTATACCGGAGCGCCGGTGCCTTCTCAAACAGCTGATCGGTGGGGGTCCGACTTATCCAGAAGATAGATCATCAATAAAAATATCTTGAAAACCCCTTTAATACAAGGCACTTCCTAATGTATTGTGATTCTCCATATTGCCTCCTTTCCTGGCTGGATTCATTTTTCCATCACATTATACACTGCTTGTTTCCATGGTTACGACCACCCTGCAATCCATCAGCGGTGGTCGTGCTTGCACACTATAGGAAAAAGCACCAGCCTATGTGTGATCCCACAGTCCCGGCCACCAGTGAGACCTGCACTTTTTCCTACACTGTGCAAGCATGACCACCACTGATGGATTGCAGGGTGGTCCCAGCCATGGAGACAGTGTATAATGTGATGGATTGCAGGGTGGTCGTAACCATGGAAACAAGCAGTGTATAATGTGATGGAAAAATGAATCCAGCCAGCAAAGGAAGCAATATGGAGAATCACAATACATTAGTAAGTGTCTTGTAGTAACTTTCTCTACATGATAAATGTCACTTACTGAAGTGAGAGGACCCCTTTAAGTACCACCACGCCTAGTCATAAACATATGCAAATTACAGTTAAAGGGGTACCCCCATCTCAGTAAATGATGGTGTATTGTTAGGATAGGCCATCGCTATGACTGGTAGGCCTCCAACCTCCGGGACCCCCCACTGATCTAGAGAAAAGAGGACTGCAGCGCGGCCCATTTAAGTGAATCGGGCCAGCTGCGGGTCCTGGTACAGAAGAGTGGTGGGGAGCCCCGCTGTGGGAATGTTAAAGGGGTATTCCAATCTTATAAAGTGATGGCACATAGCTAGGATATGCCACCATTTTATGAATGGTGGTTAGCACACTTCTGGGACCTCCCATGGTCCTGAGAATGAAGGTGTCACACGATGGTCCACGTTTTTTTACTGCACAGCCGTGCTAGAAACTGCAGCTGGCCCAATTCACTTGAATGAGGCTGCACTACAATTTAGCGGGTGGCCGGGAAATAACAGTGAAGGCAACGCAGGGGTCCTACCTTCTCAGGATCACTGGAAATTTTAGAAGCTGGACCCCCAACGATGATAAAGTGATGGCATCTGAAGGTAATTATAATATAAACTCATTTTTGGGAGTCTGGAAACCTCAATCAACAGGACCCAGATTCTTCATACAGTATGTGATTTTCCGTGCTATGCAGAATATTCCCTGGCAGGGAACTAGTTAACCCGGAGGTTATCCTTGTAATATAGTCAGTTGTACGTCTCATGCTTAACGTTGAAGCTACACGGCGGGTATCTGGGCATTAATGGTATGCACAACTGTAAAACACGGACGATGGCATGTAGAGGGGCGGAGACGTTTAGGACCTGAGATGGGACAAAGTGAGGTACGTGTGACTGGCCGGGATTGTCCTACGTACACTAACAGGCCGGCTCTGTGTCAGGAGAAAGAAGGTCTTTCAGGCAAATACATAATGAAGCATTCATGGCTGCTCGGACTCCAGTCTCCTGTACACACCGCTCCTGAAAAAAAAAAAAGACTATCCTGTGCATCCCATTTACTTCTGCGCTCTTACCCAGAAGGCAGGCCGTCGGACGATGGGGTGGCGGCCCTGGACGGCGATGAGCTGGTCTCGGATGACTCTACGTTCGCCCCGGGTGGTAACCCTAAGCCAGGGGAAGGTGATGAACTGGAGACGCTGCTGGTCAAGGTGCTTCCTGCAGAGGTCACAGTGTTTGACCCAGACGTGTGGTCGTGATCGCCATTCGCTGTGAAGACAGAGAAAACGAAATTACAAATTAACACGTGGATTTACAAAATCAGATCCGTGGGGGGGTTAATTCTGGTGACAGGAACTTTCTGGTTTACAGCTAGAAGCCTTCAATAGTCGTGGGCTCAATGCTCATTTGATGGACAGCTATTCTCCACCATACACATGCACACTTGGATTGGCCAAGCATGCATGTTTTCAAGGTGTAGAGAGGAATAAGATGCTACCAGACATCTCTGTTAGTAGCTTATCTCCTTTGGCAATATCATCTGTAGGGGGAAAGTCGAGACTCCCCATTACATATTGGCCGTTTGCCCCGATCCTGTCATAATCAGCAGGTTTAGCAATCCTTAAAGGGGTCCTCTCATTTCAGCAAATAGCATTTAATATGTAGAGAAAGTTAATACAAGACACTTACTAATGTACTGTGATTCTTTATATTGCCTCCTTTGCTGGCTGGATTCATTATATATATATCATAGTATATCCTGCTTGTTTCCATGGTTACGACCACCCTCCAAGCCAGCAGTGGTGGTCGTGCTTGCACACTATAGCAAAAAGCACTCAGGTGGCCGGGACTGTGGGAGCACATATAGACTAGTGCTTTTTTTCTATAGTGTGCAAGCACGACCACCACTGATGGATTGCAGGGCGGTCGTAACCATGGAAACGAGCAGTGTATAATGTGATGGAAAAATTAATCCAGCCAGCAAAGGAGGCAATATGGAGAATCACAATACATTAGTAAGTGCCTTGTGTTATCTTTCACTACATGATAAATGCTATTTGCCGAAGTTAGAGGACCCCTTTAATGTGTACGGCTATTTTAATACACTTCGCAGGAGAAGGGTTGCTACAGTTGCATCCAGTCTACACCATCGTGGACTGAAGGGATAGTACATTATGCCTCCATTGATCCAGGACAACAGAATCAAGCTGCTGACCTATGACGGGAGGGAGGATAGGTGGCCGCTGGTACAAGGACTATAAATAATAATCTGACCAAGTGGTTTTTGCACTTACCAATCACAGTCACCTCGTTTGTGTCCGTCTGGCTTTTAACCGGCTGTCCAGAACCGTTTTCTGTAGTCTGATGAGGAGAGCCGTAGTCTCTATGTAATAAATATAATCCAATAAATAAATAAATAAGACAACATAACCAAAAAAACACTAAATACGCAAATCATAAAGCCTGTAAATAAATTCTTATGCCTTCAGAGCTGCAATCTGCCGGCATTCATTGTTGGCTCAATATCCGAACAGTGCTTGCTCTGCTGGGGTATAAGTACTTTACACCCGGTGATGTAGTCGCAGTATCAGATGCCGCTTCCATTTTTTTAACCCGTAAATGAACACCCTGCTGGTCGGCAGGGGACACGACCAGATTTAATCAAAAATCATTCATACCTTTCAGCCAGAATTTCCAAAATTTACAGTTTATGGCAAATTTACTAACGTGACAGCGCCCAGACCTTGTTGTGAAATGCACCGAAATCTGATGCATTTCTGCAGTGCAATGTTGCATTAAATTTTAGACCTATTTAGGAAGCAAATGCACCAAAAAGAAGCCCCGTTTCGGTTTTCCACTTCAATCGAGGGCATGCCATAAAACTTTGGGGATGTTCACCCTCAATGGGAGCGGCGCTGCAGCAACCAACTCCATCCACAGCACAGCTGATCGGTGGGGGGGGGGGGGCATCAGACCCCCGCCGATCAGATAGCCATGGCCTAACCCGACCACAGGCCATCACTTTGTTAAAGAATGGACAATCCCTTTAAGGTTTCAATGGGAAATATCCTAAAATATTCGAGACGCACCAAAGCTACCAAGGATCAGCTCCAGCGAGGGTTCTCAGCAGATTTTTTAGTAAGTAGGTGAAAGAAACCGTGACCCCATCGGTAGCGCCTCATAGATACAACCCTATGAGACATTCTACAGGGCAGTGCGAAATAAAGGAGAGGACAACACGCCGGGCCGAGCATACGAAAATAAAATAGATCAAATTACCGGAGGTGCAGTGGAAAAAGTGATGGCGTTTTTTATAAATTAAATATAAAGATCTGTTCGGCCCAAGAAAAGAAAGCAAGGCCGCGCTCACTAGGAAAAAATGAGAAAGCTGGGTTTCCAGTACATTATGTAAAGACTATTTATTCTACACAGGAAAGAGAAAAACACGATTTGCCTCGTCGTAGTCGCGGAGTGTCGGCCAGCATCAGGCCAGATTCACATGTCCGTCCTGTATATAAACTTAAGGGCCCTTTCACACGACCGTGGAGCACGGTCCAGGACGGTCCGTGAAAACCCGGACCGTGCTCCTTCTGAGGGCAGGAGCGCACCTCGCCATTGGTTGCTATGCTAGGCCGCCGCTGTACAGTGATACACTCTATACGAGCGTGTAAAGTGTATCCTCAGAAAGCGCACGGCGTCATAGCAACCAACGACGCCGTGCGCTCCTGCCCTCAGAAGGAGCACGGTCCAGGTTTTCACGGACCGTGCTCCACGGTCGACTGAAAGGGCCCTTACATTCGCCCAAAAGTATGCAAATGTGAGCGATACAGTGCCTGGAAAAAGTATTCATACCCCTGGAACTTTTCTACGTAAATGTATTTTATTCTGATTATGACACAAAGTACAAGTTTGTGTGAAGTGAAAAGAAAATGATACACGGTTTCCAAAATTTAAAGCAAATAAAAATCTGAAATATGTGGCGTGCATTAGTATTCATCCCCCTGTACTCTGATACCCCTAAATAAAGTCCGGCGTGACCAACTGCCTTCAGACGTCACCTAGTTAGTAAATAGACTCCACCTGTCGGTAAAGATCCCAATAAAATACATTTGAGTGTGAGGGTGGAAGGTGAAAAAATGCGGAAAAGTTCAAGAGGTATGAATACTTTTTCAATACATTGTATAGATGATGGAAAGTATATTGTGTAATGTGCTATTTTTCTGCACAGGGAAGGATGTATAGAAAGGTAAATGGCTTAAGGTTCGCGCGTTCTGCGTTGGCAATGTAAATTTACCATATGCACTGGAGCAGCTCCTGGCACATACATTATATGGACCCATGGGCCACCGTTTACCTGGTGGAGGTCAAAAGAGTGTCCTTTTGGCCCCTGGTGGGGCGTTGTCCACAGGGGTGCACCTAACCGTTCTGCTGCCTGAGACGAAAACTGAAATGCAAATTTCTTAACCTTCCCCCTTTGCCGCTCATTGCCCATGGCCCTTCGGCTGCCCCCCTCTTCCCCCTACCTGGTGCTGCCTCACCCGGCCTCATCGGTGGTGCCCCCCTGGTTGTCCGTGATCACAGATCTTGGGCATCCAATATACACCACACAGTATTTTTTTATTTCTTTTTAACATGGGCGCCCATGGGCGATGGATGCCAATCAGTGGCATCTGTTTAATAGATAATTGCAAGGTTTCTATCGGTAAATCCTCCCGACGGGAAACCTCAAAAGGGCGCTGCATGACGTAGTGTGAAAAGAGCTTTAGACCAGCCCGGCAAACGTGGAGAGAAAAAAATTCTCTCTTGGCATCCGTCACGCTCCATGGACCCCAGGGGCGCACCACCAATGAGGCCAGATGAGGCGATGGCAGCAACAGGAAGGGGCAAGAGGGGGGAAGCGGATGGGCCATGGGCAATGAGCTCCTTCATTGTGGCAAAGGGGTTAGGTTAAGAAATTGGCATGGGAAGGGGGGCGCTGTTTCAGTTTTCGCCTCAGGCAATAGAAAGGCTAGGTGCAGCTCCGCCGATCAGCTGTTTGAGAAGGGACCGGCGCTCCTGTGAGCGCCGCTACCTTCTCCCCGCTCACCAAGCACAGCGCCGTACATTGTATAGTGGTGGTATCACGCTCAGCTCCATTCACCTTAAGAGCCAATCCTAGGCCACGTGACCGATGATTGTGACGTCACTGGCCTAGGAAAAGCTGAGAGAAGGGCACGGCACTCACGGGAGCACCGATGCCTTCTCAAACAGCTGATCAGCGGGGGTCCCCACTCATCAGATACTAGTAAAATCCTGGAAAACCCCTTTAAGTATAAACACTGTGGCATGTACCTACCCCCAAGACTGCAATATGGGCAAAGTGCTCCAGCCCAGACATTCCTTCTAAACATTCTCTGGTTTAAGATTAACCCTCTGTGCATCAGTTCCTGTCTCATTTCAAGATCTCTGCCCTCGGCCTGCAGTCAGTGAATGGAACCAGCAAAGCAACTGTGGAGCTGAAGCGGTTAAACAGGCACTAGGCCAACAGCCGAAGAAGGAAGAAGTATTCGACGCTGCTGCTGTTTATACAAGTCGGCACAATGCGGTCATTCTGATACAGAGATGTATACAGGGCGGCACAATGTGTGCAGTGATATACATGGAAGTGGGCGTACAAACCTGACTTTGTCTAGAGCAAAGTGACCATTCTCAAATATCATCTCAGAGTCTGCGGCTTCTGCAAGGTAAAAACCAGACACGGTCAGAGGGTAATGGAGATTAACAAGTGCTGTGATTCATTTCCACAGGAGCCGCACGTGTTCTGCACTCACCGTCCTCGGGAGGCGATCCCGGCTCGACACAGGGCTTACCCAAGTCCGTCTCCCCTCCGCTCTCCAGGCTGCCCGGGTGCTCTGTAGGGGTCTGTACGTTCAGAGGCAGGGGGGAATTCTTCACTGGAGTGAGAAAAGAAGAGAGTGTCACCGAGAGTTATACTCCCGCAGACCATCACCTCCAACATCATCCAACACGAGTCTTCAGAATTATTTTCTTGTGTACATAGGGCCGCCATATTTTCTTAAGGGGCTTCCCAGGCCTACAAGGGTCGTTCCACACCCCTGCCCCCTCAACATGTGAGAAGAGCAGGGTAATACACATAAGACTGTCTGGCTGACAGATATCCTTCCCATACATATACATGCTCAGCCTGGCCGAGTATGCATGTGTATGGGGAGAGAGGGAGAAAGCTGCCGACAGACACTATTGACAGTAGCTTATCTCCCAGACAGCAAAAGGATCAGGCAGCTGAAGTCCAATATGCCTGATCCTTAGGGGCTCATGCACACAAATGTATTTTGTTTCCCTGTCCGTTTTTTTTCCTTTTTTTTGACAGCCTGTATGTGGAACCATTCACTTCAATGGGGCCAAAAAAAACAGAAATGACTCAGTGTGCATTGCGTTTCCGTATGTCCGTATTTCCGTTCCGCAAAGAGAATAGAACATGTCCTATTATTATCCGCATTACAGACAAGGATAGGACTGTTCTATTAGGGGCCGGCTGTTCTGCAAAATACGGAATGCACATGGACGTCATCCGTATTTTTTGCAGACTGCAAAATACATACAGTTGTGTGCATGAGCCCTAAGCCTGTTTCACGCGTCAGTGAATCACGTAGTTAGTGTCCAGTCCATGGTCTCCACGTATCCACTGACTTTAACGTGTGGATTCTCAAATCAATGGTTTTCCGTGGACCATTGGGACACCACGGACGCATGCCCTATTTTGTCCGTGATTATCAATCCCTCACGCAAATTATAGTCTGTGAAAACCACAGATGGTTGGTAGAATGGTCTGGAAACTATCTGTCAACCTAGCAGTGTCCGTGGAATATGGGTGACACAAGGACCAAACGCAGATTCTTCACGGATGAACCACTGACCATCCTCTCACATCACGGATGCGTCATCGGGCAGAGTTGGGAGACCCCCATACATATTAAATGGTTGCCCAAACCTGACAAAATCAGCGGGTTCAGCCATAGCCGCATGGACTGTTTGTGCTCTCTGCATGTTTGGTTGGGTATCAAGACATAATGAAAAGTTCTGCAACTTTTTAAAGGGGTTGTCCCATGAAAAATGTTCTACAGTTTTCAAACCAGCACCTGGATCTGAGTACTTTTGTAATTGCATGTAATTAAAAATTTAGCATAGCCAGTGAGTTATTCAATCAACTACCGGTATATCTGTACAGCGCCACCTGCTGTTTGTTCTTTTCTTATTTCTTTGTCCGGCTCAGTAAGAAGGCCGCGCATGCTCAGTTTCATCCTTCAACTGTCTCCTGAGCTGTGATAGGGAGAGCTGAGACACGCCTCCTGAGCTGTTATAGGAAGAGCTGAGACACGCCTCCTGAGCTGTGATAGGGAGAGCTGAGACACGCCCCCTGAGCTGTGATAAGGAGGGCTGAGACACGCCTCCTGAGCTGCAGCAGAAAAGACACTCCCCCTGAGCTGTCAGCTTGATATAAATCTAGCAGAGCAATGAATGTGGAGATCTCTGGATCCATGTGAGGTACAGGGCCGGTTCTAGCTTTGTTAGAAAGAGGTTGTCATGTCCTATATGATGTCTGATTTTCATTTTTTACATTAGTCATGGGAGAACCCCTTTAATATACTTTGGGGAGGGAATTTAACAAGTCCCGTAAAGATACAACATTTTGCACACGCCCCCATATTTGCAAAAATGTGCAACTTTTTACTGTTACACCAAGCTTGTCATTTTCTAAAAAGTGGACAGGGGCCGAAAAAGTTATCATTACATTTCAGATTTTGCTGGACCTCCAGAGAGGCACCAACATTATGAAGAGGCGTGCACAACATAATAAATTTGGGACACCTTACGCCAATGTATTTTTTAAAAAATTAGGGTGTAAGAAGTCCTATTTATGCTGCTCAACAATTTCAAGACACCCGCTTGCTGTAAGTGAATGGATTTGGGTTCAGCAGCTGAAATTTTAAAGCAGAGAAGGTTTCTATTCCCTGACAGCAATAAGAGATCTTGATATTTTTGAGGAAACGAAGAGCAAAGGAATTCCGAAATCTGCAGAACATCTCTTTACATAACGATCACGTACAACGTTACGCCTCGCGCAGACGTGACCCCGTTTGGCATCCGTTCGGTGACCCCGCTGACGCAATGCACAGGAATTAACAACTGTGCCAGCGTGCCACCCACGTGGGCTTCTCTACCGCTGGCCCGACATCTGCTCCGTTCTTTGAAATTTGAACCCCCCGAAAAACCCGTTCTTTTGGAAACTGTATGGGGAGATCCCCAGGACCGTGGTACATGCCATTCGTATGTAAATTGTGCGAGATGACACGTATGTAGATGGGTAATGATATGGGGGCTTAGCCATTTTTTTTGGGGGGGGGGGGTGTCTAACGCGGCCGTGGAGGCTTCTTTCTACGTGAGTGGCGCACACACAGAGCTCATTGTGCGTTACGCCCCCCCTCTGCTAATGACACTAATGACTTGGAGGAAGTAGGTCTGCTCGGAGCAGACTCCCCTGCTTTTACAAGGTGAATCAAATTGGGGGAATTAACCCCCTCCCCCTCGTCCCCTCACACACACCTCTCTGTTACTGAAGTTAAATAAACACTGGCAGTGGGGGGGGGGGTGCAGGACACAGAGGGGTATTCTGTGCCCCCTCCCCGGCACACAGCAATGCTCGGTGCTGTTTGTGGAGCGGAGCGGACCCCTCGCTGCACATAGAGGCCAATTCCATTTTTAATTGGGAGGGGCTGGACGGCTACTGGTGGGGGGCGAACAAAGATTTCCTATTCACGGGCCAGGCTTAACCCTTTCATGGCTTGCAAGGCGGGGGTGCAAGCCTCTCCATCACACTAGCGCTGGAAGGTGAGCGACTGCTTAAAATGTGGTCATACATGTGGTCATACACCCTGGAGACGCTCGTCCGGCCAACAGGTCGTCCTCCTGACCCCCCCCATACACATGCAAGCTGGGCTCCATCCAGCATGCATGTGTTCTGAATAGGCAGCGGAAGGATAGGGCATGTTGAAACCCGAAATGCCTGGACCTTCTTTGCCCCAAGAGAATCAGGACACCCCCATAGCTATCAAACAAAGTCCACTCCAACCGAAATCAGCAGGTTTGGTCGATGTTAATCTAATTTTTCGATCAGCTTGGCTCCGTGCGGTCTTCTGGTTACGGTTTTATGAGGGTTGAGGAGCGGTGACAACTGTATTGGAAAAGCTGTGATGTGATTATGATGTGGTTTTCTGTGGGTCAACATTTTTACCGTATAAAAGACAAAGGGGGTCATTTATTAAGTCTGAATTGGCCCCTCCCCTTTCCCAGCCACGCCCACTTCGGTGTATCCGCCGAAGTTATGCATTGCAGTGAAAATTGATTTTGAAGGGCACCTGTCAGCAGGACCAACTCTATTACTTGCAGTGTTCAAAAAAATAAAATAAAAATTGAAATCTTTTATGCAAATGAGTGTTTAAATGCACCAAGGGGTGGAGCCTGACACCTCAGCTTTCCAATGCAGGCCAAGGCCCTGCATGCACTGAAGCACTCTATTGCAAAAAGAATAAAAGTCTATTTTCATGGCAACGCCACAACCGATTTTCACCAGCAAGGCATCACATTGATCAGCAGAATCAACCCTACCAGACAGTTTGTCTGGTGTAATAGAGTTGATCCTGCTGACCGGTGCCCTTTAAAATCCACCTTATAGGTCAATTTTCCTCATGCATTTTTACAACAGCATATGGATAAGGTCTGCTGAACACTTTGATGCAGATTTTCTCCCTGCAAAATCTGGACGGAAAAACTGCACCGTATCTGCCCCATGTGAACATACCCTAATGTATGGAAAGCTCATTTACAACATGGGATCCTATACTTAGGAACCTGAATACACCTAAACCAAACACCCCTTAGACCAGGGATCAGCAACCTTCGGCACTCCACTTGCTGTGAAACTACGACTCCCAGGATACACACTCTCAGCAACCTCCATAGAGGTGAAAGGAGGATTCTGGGAGTTGTAGTTTCAGAACAGCTGGAGTGCCGGAGGTTGCTGATCCCTGACTTTATACCAATTCCGGGACCGTTCAGGAACATTTGGACCCTGACCCTGCACCGCTTGGAGTCAGAAGTCCACGCCACGCGCTTCATTGCCGTACGTCTATATAACGCTATGACGTCCTGGCAATTTACCAATCGATGATGAAATCCAAGAATGAAACGCCAGCACCAGGTTACGGTTTAATCGGTGACTAATGAATTACCGGTGAAAATCTTTCAGCTGGAGCAACCGGCAAAGATTGGAGGAGCGTGACCTGAAACCTGGGCGCTCCCTGAGGAGATGTCATTATCACCTCCGGCACGCCACCGCCGAAACGACTACAACTCCCCCCCCCAGATCAGGCTGAGGAATGTTACATGAGCCTGTGAACGCTGCGTGTCCCCGGCTGACTCACTGCAGTAACCTCAGGCTACCTGGAGAGGGCTAACACAGGCCACCATTGTACAGGAAGGAGGCTCCAGGACCATACAATATCCAGCTTCATAATGAACAAAAAGTGCAGTGTGTGAACCTGGAGATGCCTCCGCGACCAGGCTCCAGCGCGTCACCCCCATATGTGTCATCCCCTTCTACTATTACAGGCTCCCTGTGTGCAGCAAGGTACAATGGACGTGTATTCCAGGTTAGGAACCCACTCCACGTATCATAAATTCCTCCTCCCTCCATTTATTGCTCCGCCATCTTGGTAGGTCGCTATTTCATGTTGCAAGAATAAGCAATGGCGGCCGCTGGGTATAACGGAGCTGGATAGGTCATCAGTATATGATCGGTGGGGGTCCGACACTCAGGACCCCCGCTGATCAGCCGTTAGAGATGACACCAGGCTCGCAGTAGCGCGACGGCCTTCTCTCATCTCACCAAGCTCAGCGCCATGGATTGTATCACAGCTGCAGTTGCGCCTAGGCCATGTGACCGATGAACGCAATGTCACATGGTCTAGGCAAAGCTGCTGATCAGTGGGGATCAGTGATAGGCTAGGTCATTGTCAAAAATCGCAGAAAACCCCTTTAACCCCCTAACTGTTTTGCAAGAGTCCAGCTCGGGCAGTGTGAAAAGTAGCTACCTGGAGAGGGGGAGGGCTGCTTTAGATGCTGCTATCTCCTGAATGGTAGCAGCTAGAAACATATAACTGGTCTTGTTTGAAAGCTGACAGTCCAAACTTTCAGACAATACCAGTAATATGTTCAGGACAGAGGAAGAGATCACTGACAGAAATCGGGATGCTATGAATGCAGCTAAAAGTGAAAGTAAAAACAGGTTTTACCCGCGATTATTCCCGACTTGATTTCTAACAGTGATTTCTCCTCAGTTGCTTGGAGTTCTATGAAAGCCTGGACTGTCAGCTTTCAAACAAGACCAGTTCAGGAGATATCACCATCTAAAGCAGCCCTCCTCCCTCCAGTTAGCTACTTTTCACATTGCCCGAGCTGGACTCTTGCAAAACAGTTAGGTGTTTAAAGGTGTGTTCTAATTGTACAAATACTCCCCACAATGCCTGGGCTCCTCCTATAGATGATACTTACCCAGTCCCTGGCATCCACGTCCTTCCGGATCCCTGCATGGCCACCGCTGCATCTCCTAGTTGCAGAGATCAAAACATCCAGAAATGGGGGGAGCAGCCAATAGCAGGCTGCGACACTGACCAGCCTCCGTACCGTAACGGGTTGCGCTAGAGAGGCTGGTCACCTTCGTGGCCTACTATTGGCTGCTCCCCTTGCGCCGGATGTTATGATCGGCACAATGGGGAGATCAGTGCCATGCAGGGATCCAGAGGGACGTGAGTGCCAGTATCGTCTATAGGAGGGGCCCGGGCACTGGAGGGGGTATCTGTACTATTGGATAGCCCCTTTAAGTGTCAGGGAACTGATTATTTCTATTTGGATCCTTGCTCCTCCTGCTTCCTGTGTCAGACCCTCAATTTCAGTCTTGATTGACAAGACCAGGTTAAGGCTGGATGACTATGCAGGAACCTGGCCCTGTCAATCAAGAAGGAGAGGGAGGAGCAGAAGGAAGAACTGTGCAGTGGGGCCTGGGCCTGCCATCAGTGCACTTGTCTTAGAGGGATCTTCTGAGCTCCTAGCATTGACCTGCCCTTAGAATAGGTCAATATCTGATGGGTGGGGGTCCGACACCCAGCACCCCCACCAATCAGTATTGTCCTAGCATTCTGAAAGAAGCCGGAAAGACAAAGGAATTACAAAAGTATGTGGTTAAACATCTACAGACAGTAAAATTCATAGTCAGACAAATATAGACTGCAGCACTGACTGGAAGCACGTAGGTTGTCAAAGTCAACAAGTGATTAAATCTTTGAAAATAAGTAACCCTACCCTGTACATACATTACTTATCCTGTACTGATCCTGAGTTACATGCTGTAATATACTCCAGAGCTGCACTCACTATTCTGCTGGTGCAGTCACTGTGTACATACATTACTTATCCTGTACTGATCCTGAGTTACATCCTGTATTATACTCCAGAGCTGCACTCACTATTCTGCTGGTGCAGTCACTGTGTACATACATTACTTATCCTGTACTGATCCTGAGTTACATCCTGTATTATACTCCAGAGCTGCACTCACTATTCTGCTGGTGCAGTCACTGTGTACATACATTACTTATCCTGTACTGATCCGGAGTTACATCCTGTAATATACTCCAGAGCTGCACTCACTATTCTGCTGGTGCAGTCACTGTGTACATACATTACTTATTCTGTACTGATCCTGAGTTACATCCTGTATTATACTCCAGAGCTGCACTCACTATTCTGCTGGTGGAGTCACTGTGTACATACATTATTTATCCTGTACTGATCCTGAGTTACATCCTGTATTATACTCCAGAGCTGCACTCGCTATTCTGCTGGTGCAGTCACTGTGTACATACATTACTTATCCTGTACTGATCCGGAGTTACATCCTGTATTATACTCCAGAGCTGCACTCGCTATTCTGCTGGTGCAGTCACTGTGTACATACATTACTTATCCTGCACTGATCCTGAGTTACATCCTGTATTATACCCCAGAGCTGCACTCACTATTCTGCTGGTGCAGTCCCTGTGTACATACATTACTTATCCTGTACTGATCCTGAGTTACATCCTGTATTATACTCCAGAGCTGCACTCACTATTCTGCTGGTGCAGTCACTGTATACATACATTACTTATCCTGTACTGATCCTGAGTTACATCCTGTATTATACTCCAGAGCTGCACTCACTATTCTGCTGGTGCAGTCACTGTGTACATACATTACTTATCCTGTACTGATCCTGAGTTACATCCTGTATTATACTCCAGAGCTGCACTCACTATTCTGCTGGTGCAGTCACTGTGTACATACATTACTTATCCTGTACTGATCCGGAGTTACATGCTGTATTATACTCCAGAGCTGCACTCACTATTCTGCTGGTGCAGTCACTGTGTACATACATTACTTATTCTGTACTGATCCTGAGTTACATCCTGTATTATACTCCAGAGCTGCACTCACTATTCTGCTGGTGGAGTCACTGTGTACATACATTATTTATCCTGTACTGATCCTGAGTTACATCCTGTATTATACTCCAGAGCTGCACTCGCTATTCTGCTGGTGGAGTCACTGTGTACATACATTATTTATCCTGTACTGATCCTGAGTTACATCCTGTATTATACTCCAGAGCTGCACTCGCTATTCTGCTGGTGCAGTCACTGTGTATATACATTACTTATCCTGAGTAACATCCTGTATTATACCCCAGAGCTGCACTCACTATTCTGTTGGTGCAGTCACTGTGTACATACATTACTTATCCTGTACTGATCCTGAGTTACATCCTGTATTATACTCCAGAGCTGCACTCGCTATTCTGCTGGTGCAGTCACTGTGTACATACATTACTTATCCTGTACTGATCCTGAGTTACATCCTGTATTATACTCCAGAGCTGCACTCACTATTCTGCTGGTGCAGTCACGGTGTACATACATTACTTATCCTGTACTGATCCTGAGTTACATCCTGTATTATACTCCAGAGCTGCACTCGCTATTCTGCTGGTGCAGTCACTGTGTACATACATTACTTATCCTGTACTGATCCTGAGTTACATCCTGTATTATACTCCAGAGCTGCACTCGCTATTCTGCTGGTGCAGTCACTGTGTACATACATTACTTATCCTGTGCTGATCCTGAGTTACATCCTGTATTATACTCCAGAGCTGCACTCACTATTCTGCTGGTGCAGTCACGGTGTACATACATTACATTACTTAGAGCCTGTGCAGAGCTTGATCTGGTGATTTGCATTCTGGGAAGTATCACCTTTACACCGGGCACTGTTCAGTACTCTTATGTGGGGAAAGGAGCCATAATAGCAACTAGCAGAATTGTAAATACAGCTCTAGAGTATATTACAGATTGTAACACAGCCAGAACTACAAGTCATACAACTAAAGTTTCCACTTCTGCTGGGTGTAAGGCAGCGGCTACATTGCAGCACCAGTCTCCAGTTTTTTCCAGTATACTGTAGTGTCTTGTTGTGAGGCATACTGGTTGAACCCGGCCAGGTTTATGGGCCACGATGAACTGCAACGTGTCAACCTATAATACCGCACTGGAGCCGACACGGCATAGTCCAGTAGATTATAACCTTACCTTTCAGATTAAGGTGCAATTTCTGGCCGTCAGTCGCCTGTTCTGATCCTGCAGACGCCATGTTCCAACTTCCTGCAAGATTAAAAAAAAAAAAGATTTTTTATAGTATTGCCAAGAGGAAGAAACTCGTACAGTGTGCGCTCAGACAATGACTCATCAGACCACATCTGCTGTCATGAACTCCTGCCCGGACGCGGTAGAATCACTGCGTACTGGGGGAAGGTGCAGGGGCTCTCCCTGGTACTGGTTTTAATAAATCTCGCTAGTTATACCTGTAAGAAGGGGCACAGAACTGAAGAATGGAGGCAGTGAGGCCACAACAGGATGACATACGGAATATCGTCTTCTTCTGCAGACTCAATGTTAGTGGCTCTCACTGAGAAACACGGTGTGACACTCAGACGGTGTGTGTGGGGTGTGACCGCAAGTAAAGATGCGGCAGATAATCCTCAGACGTCCAGGAAGCTGAGGTATAAGGAGCTGTTTGCAGAGGTCAGAGCCATAACCTGAAGCTTATAAATTGGTAACAAGATTATGGTGGCTTCTTAAAGGGTTATTCCCGTCTTAGACAATGGGGGCATATCGCTAGGATACGTCCACATTGTCTTATAGGTCTGGGTCCTATATCGAGAACGGAGCCCCAAAAGTGAAGGAGGGCGCACTGCGCATGCGCAGCCACCCTCCATTCATTTCTACGGGGCCGCCAAAAATAGCCGAGCGCTTGATCGGCTGCTTCCGTCGGCTCCATAGAAATGAATAGGAACAGTGGCCGCGCATGCGCAGTGCGCTCCCATTCATTTCTATGGGAGCTGCGCCTGGTGGTGGCCGGACCCCTCCAGGCGCAGCGCTCCCCGCTCCGTTCTCGATATAGGTGGGACCCACATCTATCAGACAATGGGGGGCATATCCTAGCAATATGCCCCCCGTTATCTCACATGGGAACACCCCTTTAAGGCTCATACACACGTCCCTTGCCTGGCCGTGCCCATATTGTGGAAATGCGGTAGTTACCCAAGATTTTCTTTACAAGAGCAATAAAAACCGTGGAGGCGCACAGAGGAAAAAAAGAGCAATATCACATCTCCTAATTTTAGAAAGTACAAACTGATGACCTTTCCCCGTTTGTCCAGAGGCCAAACAAGCGTCCCTCTGCTGTCTGTCGGGCAGGTATGTGTCGGTATGTAGTCGCCTGCACTGTGCAAAGCAGAGACCTGTATCCTTTGGGAGAAGAGCTACCAAGTCATCGTTACATATATTTCTTTGACCTCCCAACAGTCACATTAAAATTGGGGAAAAAAAAGTCACTTTTTTATTGTAGGTTTTTAACGTGTGTCTGCAGTGAATCTTGTTGGCGCACAACTCAGGGGACACAACTGCATTTTTAACCCCTTAGTGGTAAAATTAATTTTAGCTTTACGGACCAGTAACATGTCCCCCTTTGTGTTCTAGCAGTCATAATTTTAAAATTTTCGGCTCTAAATTTTTTTCTTTCATTTGCGGGATTAGTTTTAGTTTTTTAGGAACCATTTTGGGGTATATATGTGTATATATATAACATATTAAATAACATTTATTATTTTTTTTTTAGGGGGAAAGATAAAAAAAAACAGCAATTTTGACATTATTTTGGGAAATGATATTTGCAGTGTTCACTGTGTGGTATAAATAATGTAACTTTATTATATCGGTCACTACAATGACGTTGAGGTCAATCTTCTATATATTTTTTTAATTATTGTTCCTTTTCTCCTGCAGGTGTCAGCTCCCCAGACTAAGGGCTTATTCAGACGGCAGTACGTTTTGTTCCGCACCTGTTCCATATTTCTGCGGAACGGGTGCGGACACATTCATTTCAATGGGACCACAAAAGATGCGGACAGCACACAACTCTGTTGTTCTGTTCCGCGGCCCTGCAAAAAATTTAGAGCATGTACTATTCTTGTCCGCATTTACGGACAAGAATAGGCATTTTCTATGAGAGTGGTGGCCATGTGTGGTCCGCAAATTATGGAAACACACATGGGCTTGTATCCGTGATTTGCGGACTGCAAAACACAAGCAGCCATCTGAATGAGCCCTGAAGGGGAGGGGACGGCTGTTTTAGCTGCTTATATCTCTGGATAGGTAGCAGCTAGAGATATGCATTGTTTGAAAGCTGCCACTCCAAGCTTTCAAACAGTACTAGAATCACAGCAATATCTTCAGTACATGGGAAGAAATCACTGTTAGAAATTGGGATGTAGTGAATTTAGCCGAGAGTGAAAGCAGGTTTTACCACGTTTATCCCAGACTTGATTTCCAACAGTGATATCTCCTGCTTATGCTGTGCTAATGCTGTCATTTTGGTCTTTTATGAAAGCCTGGAATGCCAGCTTTCAAACAAGACCCATGTCTCTAGCTGCTACCAATCAGGACGTATGAGCAGCTAAAACAGCCCCCCCCCCCTTCTGCTCAAGTGGTGCACAGGCAGAACACTCGAGTGCTTATCCCACAGCCAGAGCTGGACTCAGGGAAAACTGTTAGGTGGTTAAAGGGGTTCTCTAGCTGAAGATAAATGACCTATCCACAGTACAGACCAGCAGTATCAGATTGGTGGGGGTCTGACACCCGGCACCCTCATTGATCAGCTGTTTCTGGATGTGGAGTGTATGGAGCACTGTGTAGTTAGCAGCACCGCAGCAGCCCAAAACACTGATCGGTGAGGGTGTCGGGTGTCAGACCTCCTGTCCTGAGGATGGGTCACTGATGTCTTCAGCCAGAGAACTACTTTAAAGAAACATTTGTAACATTAACTTGGTAGCTATTTTTCAATAGGATGCCATTCAGAGGAGGATGTCTTGACGTACACCTCTGACAGATGCACACCTATAGACTGCAACTCACACCGTGCAGTCAGCTACATACTGACACATACCGGCCCGGACACTTGTTTGGCCTCCGTCAGGGCCTGTGGATACGACTGACATGTACTGCAGTGGACGCACCACTATAGGACCTCTGCAGCACATTGTATTGGTAGAAGGACGAGGGGTGGATGGAGCTGATCGTCAGCCATATCTACCTATAGAGGGGATATGATCGGGGCGGAGGTGTCCCCACAGTATCGTCCTGCAGAATCAAACCTCTGTATAACACAGCCCCTGCATTCAGGATCCTCTGGTTCAATGTCTTCTCTATGGCCAGCTGTGAACTATGACCACAAGTCATTGGTGGAGATTTATCAAACCTGGTGCCACCAATCAGACTGAGCCTCTCGTTGTCCAGAGAAGCTCTGAAAAATGAAAGGTGCAATCTTATTGGTTGCTATGGGAAACTAAGTCTGTTTTCCTTTACAATGCCAGCACTAACGGACTCCTGCAGTCCCAACAACCTCAGTGAAGCCCAGGCTGTAGAACTACAGCTCCCAGCAATCCTTATAATGATCTGCCTGCTGGGACTATGGCACATTAATGGGTTGCCAAAGCCCTGGTCCCCACTGCACGGACAATTCCCACCCTTCCTCTTTATTTTGTCCCGTGCACCCCCTTTCCCTCTGTATTTGCTCACTGTGCCCCCCTTCAATTCACCAAGAAGCCCCCCCTCCTCAGTCTGTGTTGACATTACCTGTCTTCCCTACTTCCGCCTCCTGCACGTTCGATCATGTGACCATCGGCTTTGTCAGCTGACCCGGAAGTGAGTGTGACAGCACACCGGAAGTGCAGCCGCTGGCCAGCACTTCGGCGCGGCCATGTTGATTGGGGCGGAAGTTACTGTTCTCTGGCAGTTTTCTGTTCTGTAGCCTCGTGTTTCCGTCAGTATTTAGCACCTATATTCCAGTATGACGGACTTCACTTGCAGCCACTTCTTCCCAAGCAGCTGAAGTTCGGTCAGTCACGTGACTTGCTCCCCGGCACGTGCGAGCTCTGCTCCCGGAGCTTGTAGTCTGAAAGGCTATGGCGGTGTCGTTTCTTAGGAAAGCGGCTATTGCCGTGAAGGACACGTGTCCCGGGCTATCCCGGCACCTTATGTCACTTCACCCTTTGCCAAAAAGGAAGAATAGAAATGAAGAAGAAGACATTTGCCCATTTTGTTTTCAGATCCGGTTGCCCGGTAATCACAAAGTTCGTCTGAAGCCAAAAATGAGAATAACCCCTCAGATTGACAATCTGCTCAAAAAGGAGGCCAGGTGCCACAGGCTTAATCTGAAGCAAACCAAGCTGCTTAGGAAATACAAGTCCTCCAGGAGTTACCTGGTGTTCACGTGCAACACCTGCAACATGGTGTCCAAGTATCCGGGCGAGAGCAGGGTGGTCATCGCAAACAGCCCCGGCACGCCCAAGACCAGGAGGGATTCGGCGTCCCCTTATTTAAGAAATCCAGGACTGAATCAGAAAGTCAGCCTGTCCTACAGCGAAGAGAAGCGTCGCCCTAAAAACCGGACCCCCAGGTTGTGCGCCTCTGCCTCGGCATCACCCGTCACCTCAGCAAAGTCCTCCAAGAAGGGCAAGTTCCATTTTTCAAGGTTAAAAATGATGTTAAATCAAGAGGAAAAGGAACCAAATAAAAAGCGAGATTTGCAGAATTTCCTCACCTCTCTTTCCTGATGCTGCATTCCTGAGACTGAAAAGTATCAATACCGCCAAGACGCAACCGATCGCTCCGCTATTCCATATTTGATGGATTGTTAAATATCATGTTGACGTCATACGCAAAATAGAATATATAGGACTAAAAATGACAGAATTGATTTATATTTTTTATAAAACGTTTACTTGGAGGTGTAAACTGTATGTTTCTATTTAAAGGGGTGAAAAATATTCTACAGTTTTCAAACCAGAACCTGGATCTGTAGATAAAAATGTATTATAGTCACTGAGCTATTCAATAAAACGTATCTGTATAGCACCACCTGCTGTTTGTTCTTTTTCTTATTTCTTTGTCCGGCGCACTGAGATGGTCGCACATGCTCAGTTTTATCGTGACCAGTGTTCGGTCAGTAATTTTGAGCCAAAACCAGGTGCGGCTCTAAACACGGAATAGGAGCAGATCTTTCCCTTATGTCTGTGGAGGCTCCAGTCCTGGTTCTGGCTCACAATCACTGACTTGTGAATGACATATTAAACTGATTCCTGAGCAATGATAGAGAGCTGGAGAAAGGACACGCCCCCTGAGCTGTGATAGGGAGAGCTGAGACACGCCCCCTGAGCTGTGATAGGGAGAGCTGAGACACGCCCCCTGAGCTGTGATAGGGAGAGCTGAGACACGCCCCCTGAGCTGTGATAGGGAGAGCTGAGACACGCCCCCTGAGCTGTCAGCTTGATATGAATCTAGCAGAGCAATGAATGGGGAGATCTCTGGATCCATGTGAGGTACAGGCAGGGGCGGTCTTGGCATTTCTGGGGCCCTATGCGAAGTTATGTCCGGGCCCCCCCCCCCCAATGACGCATCACGCCCTATGATGACACGCCCCCCACACACACATCAAAGATTGGGACTAGAGATGAGCGAGCTTGCTCGGGTGGAATTTGCGTGCGGTTTTTCAAATCTGCACGCTAATTCATACGCATATTTTAGTATGTACACTAATGCATACGCATTTTATAAGTTAGTCATTTATAAAATGCGTACGCATTCGGACAAATGCAGTAAGTGACAGCTGGGTGGGCGGTCTTGGGCACCGGCACAAGAGCGGAGCGTGGGGGCCCCCTTGGACGTCAGGGGCCCTATGCAAATGCATAGGATGCATGGTGCCCAAGACCGCCCCTGGGTACAGGGCTGGTTCTGGCTTTGTAAGGGTCCATTCACACGTCCTGTTTTTCTTTCCTGATCCGATCCGCAAATCATGTGGATCCATTCATTTCAAAGGGTCCTGAAAAAATGTGGACAGCACTCCGTATGCTGTCCACATCCGTTCCGTTATGCGGATCCGCAAATAAGATAGAGCTTGTCCTACTTTTGTCCGCATATGTGGTCCCATTATAGTCAATGGGTCCACAAAAATTGCGGATGATATGTGGAATGCATCAATATGTCATCCACAATTGTTGATCCGTTTCCAGGAAATAGAAAGAAATACCCTACCAACATATATTCCTCCTTCCTTTATTTTTGCGGATGTACAATTGGTAATAACTGAAGGTTTTTGCGGAAACACGGATCCGCAAAATATGGACCAAAAATCTGGAGAAGAAAATACGGATATGTGAATGGAGCCTAAGAGAGAGGTTGTCATGTACTATATGATGTCCGATTTACATTTTTTACAGTAGTTATGGGATAACCCCCTTAGTTTGACGCTTGTTTTTTTTTGTGTGTTAATTTTATTTTCTCATTTTTGTTTTTCCTTCCAAGATCCATAATGTTGTTTTCATCTTCCATTCACAAAGCTGTATAAGGGATATTTCTGGTCCAACAAGTTGTATTTTTAATGGCACTGTTTATTTTACCATAGCTTCTAGTGCAAAACCGGGAAAAAAAATCTTTATGTAGTAAAATTGGAAAAAATTGCATGTTTTTTTGGATTTTGTTTTTACAGTGTTCACTGTGGGCTAAAAATGACCTGATGGTCATTCTGCGGGTCAATATGATTACAACGATATCAAATTTATATAGTTATTATTATGTCTTACTAGGAGTTCTGGCAGCCCTGACTTTTTTTGTATTTCTATCCAAGGTGCTGTGTGTCATAGGTACCAATCTGCTGACGGCTGCACTTTAATAATGATTATATTAATAATGAAACTGGTCATCTTCAGAATTTCGAAATAATCACTAATTATTATAAATAATAATGGAAATGAACATCCTGAGTCCTCTATAATGATGATTTATTCCCCGCCTCATCCCAGCCTGCAGTTCTCTCTTGTGGCCTGCAGATGGCGACAACACGCAGCAGTGAGTAAACGAGGTGGGCGGTTGCTCGCTATCTGATTGGCTGAACCGCGTGACAATCAGAAAAAAAACATGGCGTCCTCCAAGGTGCCGCACGTTGTGGCGGATTCCGGAGCGTTCCTGAGAAATGCCGCATTGCAGGTGAGGGGAGAGGGCCATAGAGGGGCCTGTACCGCGTCTGTATGGTCTGACTAACGCTCATGTGTCTGCAGGAGATCGGGGCTCACATCTACACCGTGCGGGACGTGGTGAACGAGATCCGGGACAAGCCGACCAGGAGGCGCCTGGCTGTGCTGCCCTACGAGCTCCTGTTCAGAGAGCCCAAACCGGAGAACATCCAGCTGGGTAAGGAGACTGGTGTGGCACTACAGGTCCCAGGATGACTATAGTATATTCCAGTGACGTCTGCGAGACTAAATCACTGCCCCTCAATATTGACAGTGCTTTGTGGGATTTACATTTTACTGTTTTCTCAGTGTGGTGTTAACCCCTAGGATACCAGCGGCGTACATATAGGACCTGACTTAGGCTACTTTCACACTAGAGGCAGGGCTGTTACGCTGGGTGAACAGTTTGCTGGATCCGCACTGCCGCTAGTGCAGATCTGCTGCCGGAACTACTCTCCGGTCCTGTTCACTATAATTGGGCCAGGCTGGCGTTCCGGCTACAGCACGGCAAACATGCCGAGAGGCAGCCAGACTAAAAATACGACGTGTATATTTGACCCAAATTTGGAAAGGGGGCTGGGTATTGCCTCTTAAATCTATTCATCCCAATATTTCTCCACCCAGAGGTGTATGGGACATCCATAGCCCTAAGAGCAAACAGAGGACCCCGTCCTACATTTAAACTTTCAATATACAGATTATTGACGATCGGCAGAAAAAAAAAATGGCTTTCAGAAAATGAAGACACAAAACTGATTTATTTTTTTTTTTCCCTAGAAATGCTTTTATTGTGTAAAACTGAAATATATATATATTAGGTAGCACTTCTGTAATGACCTGCTCTATAAAGGTAACACGTGATCTTTCATGTCAGGTGAACACCGTAAAAAACAAAAAATGAACTGTGACAGAACAGCCATTTTTTGGTTACCTTGCCACAAAAAAAGTAATATCGAGAGATCAAAAATCATATGTACCCCAAAATAGTACCAATAAAACTGTCACCTTATCCCGTTGTTTCCAAATTGGGGTCAGAGTGATCTCCGGCCCGGGACAGACCTTATTGGTCCTGGACCGGTAAGCTGAGATCCGAGGTCTTAGCGCTGACATCAGGTTATAATACTTGTATAATAAAAACACTTTTTTTTTTTTTTTTTTTTTTTTTGCTGCATTCTAAGACCGAGAACATTTTTACTTTTCTGATATAGCTGTGTGAGGGCTAACATATTAGATGTACTTCTCCAGTGGTATCATGAGAGAGGAGGATTTTTCGCCCCTATACTGCAGGCTGTCGTCTCCCTCCCCTCCTTTAGACCGGTTGAGATCACCGCTAGCCAAAGTGGGAGGACTGGTTTCACCCTTCATATCACGGGCTCTGTTGAAGATAGAGATATGGGCACATATTGCTATCTTTTAGGCTAGGGCTACACGACGACACGCGTCGCAGCCCGGATCCCTGGGTAGCGGTGATGCCATAGAAATGAATGGGATGCCGCCACAGGATTTCTTGCGACGGCATCCCATTCATTTCTATGGGATCCCCGCTACCCAGGGATCCGGGATGTGTCGTGCGCCAACTGTCGCCGTGTAGCCCTAGCCTTACAGAGCCCAAGATGTGTAGGCTTAAAGCAGCCACACCCTTCACCCTGCCGCCCGATTGCTATGGCGTTAAGGGGGTTTCCGCCATGTTGACATGCCCTGTTTCTAGGAAAGCTGGATGAGGATCACTATGGTCACAGCTGCAGCGCTGCATGTTGCCTCCCTACATTGGGGGTCTTTCCTCAGCTGCCTGCTAATCGTATCTTTCTTCTACAGTGACAGACTTCTCTAAGAAGACCGGGGATTATGTCAGCCTCTCGGCCACTGACATTAAGGTCCTTGCTCTCACCTATCAGCTTGAAGCTGAACATGTTGGTCCAGAACATATCAGAAAGGAGCCGCCGCAGAAGGTAGGTAACTATCTGACTCGAGCCACACAAAATTAAAATTCGGTAGATTCTGAAATTTTGAGCCAAATGTTACATCGATGAATGATCCGCTGTCTAGTCCTTGATGCCATCTGTGTCATGTTCCTCCCCTTAAGGGCCCTTGCACACGACCGTATGTCCTCCGTGAGCGGGCCATTTGTCCCGGAGCAGCATAGATCGTGTGCACGGGAGCGCACAGCATCATACATGACTGATGCTGTGCACGTTAGGTCGCCTGATGGACTATTGTCCCGCACTCGTATGATCTTGTGAGTGCTGGACAATAGTCCCACGGGTGGCCCGAGGTGCAAAGCATCATTGTCTTTTATGATGCTGTGCGCTCCCGTGCCCATAATCAATGCAGCTCCGGGACATATGGCTCTGAGCGCATATGGTCGTGTGCAAGGGCCCCAAGTCCCTGTGGAAGGATTCATACAATCTTACAGGTCCTATAATTGAAATATTTGTTTTTGGATTTTTTTCCCAGATCTCTGTTAGCTCCACAGCTCAACATCCGGAGGCTCCAGTCAACGTGGCCGGTTTCCATTTTCCTTCCAAGGTAAACAATGTTTGCATGAGTTTTGTGTAGTAAAATAGACGGGATTATCTGGATGGAAGGAAATCCTTCCCATTTGCATGCACTTTTATACTGTCTGACATGTCGGCATTGGCAGGAATGTGGGCAGTAGGACCCCGGTGGATTGTGGTCCCATCTGTCTCAGGTATGTTATCAGGCCCATATGAGATCAGTCATACGTGTTAAATGTGTGTGGTTGTGACCTGACTCCCTCCATGATGGCAGATGTCAAGGGAAGGAGAGATTGGGCTGATGGATTTTATTATGCCCTATTTTGTGCTTGTGGTTGACTGGCAGCAACTTTTCCCTTTTTTTTCTCACTCTTGAGAACATATGCATGCTGTACCCAAGCCAAGTGTGCATGTATATTAGGGGGGCGCCACAAGGAGTAGCTGTCTGCCCTGCAGCTATCTAAAGCAGAGATCTCAAACTCGTGGCCCTACAGCTGTTGTAAAACTACAACTTCCATCATGCCAGGAGAGCTTACAGCTATTGGGGTATGCTGGGAGTTGTAGTTTTGCAACAGCTGGAGGGCCACGAGTTTGAGATCCCTGATCTAAAGTGTACAGACAACTAAAGGCTCAGTGGTCTGAGGCCAAAGCTTCTGCTCTAGTGATTAGTGGGGGGTTCCTACTATCTAGCACATGTGAGAAGATCCTTGTAGAGTACAGGAAGGCTACACCACACGTCACAGACATTTTTAGAACCAACTGAAGTCAGAGACACCCTTCACTGAATGCAGCAGGTCCTGAAGTTCCCAGTATGACATTAACCGACTGGGAGCACAAGTTCTTTCCTGCTGCATCCAGTGAGTCTCTGAGCAGGCAAGTGGACGAGGTATTTTTTTTTTTAATTTTTTGACCACTATGGGGGTTGTTCATAATACTGGGGGAGGGACACTAATGGGTATTAATCATACTGGTGGCACGGCACTAATGGGGTATTAATCATACTGGTGGCACTGTGGGGGGATTTGATGTCCAGGGGGGCACTATGTCGGACAAATCAGCCATGTAAATGTAGAGTGACTTCTGCATTTCCAGTCCACAGGTAAAAAAGACGACTTGCTGAAGACACCGGTGATCGGGGAGACTGAAAACTCCACGGAGAACAAAGAGTACAATTCCTTTTCCTTCTGGAGAAACCCCCTGCCGAACATTGAGGATGATCTGCTGGAATTAATGGTAGGCATGGCTGTGTATATAGCAGGATATTATTCCCTGAGCCCAGCTGAGCAGCGTTATCCTACTTCTTGAGGATTTTATATTAGAGGTCGGGGGTTCTCCGCTCGGAGGTCTCCATCTCCTGTTAATAACTCTGTACCCATCTTTACCCTGCAGAATGCCCAGTCAGTATCTGTGACTACAAGCCCAAAGGAGGCTCCCATGTGTGAGCTGGACCATACAGCAGATACACTTGTCAATGATGAGGAGGAAGGAGAAGAGGACGACACAGATGAAGAAGAAGAGGAGGAGGAGGATGATGGGGGAGGCTGGATAACGCCCAGTAACATCAGACAAATCCAGCAGGACATGGGCAGCCGGGAGGCTCCAGTGAATGTGGTAGTCGGCTGCCTGACTACGGACTTTGCCATGCAGGTATTACAGCAGAATGGTCCACGTCCAGTCCATCACTTAAAGGGGTTGTCTGGGTTCAGAGCTGAATCCGGACAACCCCTTTAATTACCATTTGTGCTGTTTTCACTAATGGTTTTTCTTCCAAGAATAAAACTGTCACAATCGCAGCGGTGAGCGGGTGTCGTTACAAGAAGCCGACCCATTGAAATGAATGGGACGGCTTAGTCGTAGTTACACCTGATCACTGCAGTTGCGATGGCGAGCAGGTAAACAATGAAGGGAAGGCGGCGCTGGCACGTCACATGGCCTTCTCTTCAACCATCGATGGAGGTGCCGGGTGTCGGACCCCTGGCGATCTGATATCCTGAGGATAGATCATAAGTAAAAAAATAACTTGACAACCCCTTTAATGTCATTCTCACTTTGTCCTCAGAACGTGCTCATACAGATGGGGCTGCACGTGCTCTCCGTGGACGGTATGCTGATCCGCCAGACCAGGAACTACATTCTGCGCTGTCATGGCTGCTTCAAGTAAGTGGAGGCTATCCTGGTGGGATTGAATATTACTATGGCACGCTTTCCTTGTACAGACTTCATATGTGTCACCATTAGGCGTTTCTGCTTCACTGCAGGGAAACTTGCGCATAATGTTCTTTGCCAGTGTTATCGCAGGGTGGGCTACGGAAATGGTGTACAAACTACACTGCGTGCTCTGCCTATGGGAAACAATGGGACTTGCATTGGCGGACACCTCGTATACCACGTGTGTCTTGGTATAAATAGTAGAGAAGTGCAGGGTATCCTATTAGTCATAGCATCTGGAATTTCAGGCAGTCGGTCGGTGACACCGTTGCATCGATTGAACAGCTCTTCTCTTTCAGGACTACGGCGGACATGAGCAAGTTGTTCTGTCCCAGCTGTGGGAATAAGACTCTGAAGAAGGTTGCGGTGTCTGTGAATGAAGATGGCAGCCTCCACATGCACTTCTCCCGAAACCCCAAAGTTTTCAACACTCGTGGGCTGCGGGTAAGACAATATTGACTATGATATAACGCACTTGAGCATACCCGTCTGCTTAAAGCCGCTGATATCAGAGTATAGGAAAGCATATAGCGGTGTTGCCCTTATGACCGTAGCTTCCAGTGCAGCTCTTATACTATGCTGCTTTTGGCATTTGTATATTTGCGCCAGTTATAAATTCTCCCTACATTCAGCACAATTCTCTACTCACTTGTGCACAACCTCAAGGCATCCGAGATGTGCTGTTTCATAGTGAATTCTTTATATTTGTTCCCTTTTTTAAAAATTGATTGGCCGCTTATTGTTTTTAACTATTGCTATTTCAAGAGTGGCCACTAGGTGGCGGTCATCCCCTTTTAGATGCTCACAAACTTTGCAAACCAGAGCTGCTTTTACAATGTATTAATATAGAATTTCACCTTCATTTTGGAGTAAAACGTTGGGCTTGGGCTACACGACGTCTTTAGCCGCAGCTCAGCAAAGATCAGTGCAGAGCAACCTAAACTGCGAGTAGTAAAAGTGAATGGGGTCATGTTCCTGTGATTTTTACAGCGGCTAGGAGTCCGGCCGTGTAGCTCCATTCTTCTAGCAGGCAGGACGTGGTGATGCTAATACATGCTGACCAGCGACATGTCTTCATTGTCTTCTTGCAGTACTCGCTGCCAGCCCCACAAGGTGGCAAGCATGCATCAAATCCACATTTAGTCTGGGATCAACAATTCCCCCAGCAGCGTCTCTCCAGAAAGGCCAGATCCAAAACGGACGTCTTCAACCCCGATTACATTGCTGGAGCCTCACCCTTTGCAGAAAATGACATATACAGCCGAGCCGCCAATTTGAACATCAAAGATGGAGCGATAGGAGCCGGGCGAAGGCGGGTGAATCCTAATGCCCCCCGAAAAAAAGGAGTAAAGAAGAGATGAGTTCTGTGAGAGCGGGGGGTAGGGCAGAATCCTGGATCCGAGGACATTTATTTATAATGTGCCTTACGTTGGTCTTGCAGTGGAGTTTTAGGAGGAATGGATGGGATATAAGGACTGGCAATTACATACAGGTATAGTCATGGAGACAAGACGTCGCCACCTAGTGGACATTTCAAAAGTCTGGCTGGATTTGTAGCCTGGACCCTCAGAAGGATAGACGGCTCTCGCCTCAGCTCCTGCCACTTTATTTTAGCAGTTTTCGTGGTCTCTGCACCTGAGCCCCCATCAATCAAAACTTTGGATATCTCACTATGGCATCTCAGACATTTTATGAAAGCGCAGTTGACGCTTTAAGCAAATTAGCAGATTGATGTATTATGAGATACGACGTGTGGTCTGGTGTTAACATCCGGAAAACCTTCTGTATTGTTCTGTAAAAATCTCCACCTTTAGATAAATGATTTACAACATCCCCGTGGTAAGAGCCACGTGACGTGTTGAGTGCATTGCTTTACTAGTCTATTTGAAGTTTCATGGTCTCTTCACTATTCACACCTAAAGCTGAATTCTGTTACAAGGGAGCAAAGCATTCTGGGAACACATCCAAAGCAAACCGGCAGTAAGATGAGGAAGCATCAGGATACATGTTAGGTTTGCATGTACTGCCTCTTGGCACTAGGCGGGGGCTGATGCTTTTCATGCATTTGCATTGCAGTCACTGGAGCTTTGCACCTGCCCATTGATTTCACTGTGTTAGGAGACCCTGACGAATGTGCGCATGTAATCTGTAGGCAGTGTGTTATAGAGCAGGAGGAGCTGAGCAGATTATATATAAAGAGAACCTGTCACCATGTAATCTGCAGGCAGTGTGTTATAGAGCAGGAGGAGCTGAGCAGATTATATATAAAGAGAACCTGTCACCATGTAATCTGCAGGCAGTGTGTTATAGAGCAGGAGGAGCGGAGCAGATTATATATAAAGAGAACCTGTCACCGTGTAATCTGCAGGCAGTGTCTTATAGAGCAGGAGGAGCGGAGCAGATTATATATAAAGAGAACCTGTCACCATGTAATCTGCAGGCAGCGTGTTATAGAGCAGGAGGAGCTGAGCAGATTATATATAAGAGAACCTGTCACCGTGTAATCTGCAGGCAGTGTGTTATAGAGCAGGAGGAGCTGAGCAGATTATATATAAAGAGAACCTGTCACCATGTAATCTGCAGGCAGCGTGTTATAGAGCAGGAGGAGCTGAGCAGATTATATATAAAGAGAACCTGTCACCGTGTAATCTGCAGGCAGCGTGTTATAGAGCAGGAGGAGCTGAGCAGATTATATATAAAGAGAACCTGTCACCATGTAATCTGCAGGCAGCGTGTTATAGAGCAGGAGGAGCTGAGCAGATTATACATACAGAGAACCTGTCACCATGTAATCTGCAGGCAGTGTGTTATAGAGCAGGAGGAGCTGAGCAGATTATATATAAAGAGAACCTGTCACCATGTAATCTGCAGGCAGAGTGTTATAGAGCAGGAGGAGCTGAGCAGATTATATATAAAGAGAACCTGTCACCGTGTAATCTGCAGGCAGTGTGTTATAGAGCAGGAGGAGCGGAGCAGATTATATATAAAGAGAACCTGTCACCGTGTAATCTGCAGGCAGTGTGTTATAGAGCAGAAGGAGCTGAGCAGATTATATAAAGAGAACCTGTCACCATGTAATCTGCAGGCAGTGTGTTATAGAGCAGGAGGAGCTGAGCAGATTATATATACAGAGAACCTGTCACCGTGTAATCTGCAGGCAGTGTGTTATAGAGCAGGAGGAGCGGAGCAGATTATATATACAGAGAACCTGTCACCATGTAATCTGCAGGCAGTATGTTATAGAGCAGGAGGAGCTGAGCAGATTATATATAAAGAGAACCTGTCACCATGTAATCTGCAGGCAGTGTGTTATAGAGCAGGAGGAGCTGAGCAGATTATATATAAAGAGAGCCTGTCACCGTGTAATCTGCAGGCAGTGTGTTATAGAGCAGGAGGAGCTGAGCAGATTATATATAAAGAGAACCTGTCACCATGTAATCTGCAGGCAGTGTGTTATAGAGCAGGAGGAGCTGAGCAGATTATATATAAAGAGAACCTGTCACCATGTAATCTGCAGGCAGTGTGTTATTATAAAGCAGGAGGAGCTGAGCAGATTATATATAAAGAGAACCTGTCACCATGTAATCTGCAGGCAGTGTGTTATAGAGCAGGAGGAGCTGAGCAGATTATATATAAGGAGAACCTGTCACCATGTAATCTGCAGACAGCGTGTTATAGAGCAGGAGGAGCTGAGCAGATTATATATAAAGAGAACCTGTCACCATGTAATCTGCAGGCAGTGTGTTATAGAGCAGGAGGAGCGGAGCAGATAATATATAAAGAGAACCTGTCACCATGTAATCTGCAGGCAGTGTGTTATAGAGCAGGAGGAGCGGAGCAGATTATATATAAAGAGAACCTGTCACCATGTAATCTGCAGGCAGTGTGTTATAGAGCAGGAGGAGCTGAGCAGATTATATATAAAGAGATCCTGTCACCATGTAATCTGCAGGCAGTGTGTTATAGAGCAGGAGGAGCTGAGCAGATTATATATAAAGAGAACATGTCACCGTGTAATCTGCAGACAGTGTGTTATAGAGCAGGAGGAGCTGAGCAGATTATATATAAAGAGAACCTGTCACCATGTAATCTGCAGGCAGTGTGTTATAGAGCAGGAGGAGCTGAGCAGATTATATATAAAGAACCTGTCACCGTGTAATCTGCAGGCAGTGTGCTATAGAGCAGGAGGAGCGGAGCAGATTATATATAAAGAGAACCTGTCACCATGTAATCTGCAGACAGTGTGTTATAGAGCAGGAGGAGCTGAGCAGATTATATATAAAGAGAACCTGTCACCGTGTAATCTGCAGGCAGTGTGTTATAGAGCAGGAGGAGCTGAGCAGATTATATATAAAGAGAACCTGTCACCATGTAATCTGCAGGCAGTGTGTTATAGAGCAGGAGGAGCTGAGCAGATTATATATAAAGAGAACCTGTCACCATGTAATCTGCAGGCAGTGTGTTATTATAAAGCAGGAGGAGCGGAGCAGATTATATATAAAGAGAACCTGTCACCATGTAATCTGCAGACAGTGTGTTATAGAGCAGGAGGAGCTGAGCAGATTATATATAAAGAGAACCTGTCACCGTGTAATCTGCAGGCAGTGTGTTATAGAGCAGGAGGAGCTGAGCAGATTATATATAAAGAGAACCTGTCACCATGTAATCTGCAGGCAGTGTGTTATAGAGCAGGAGGAGCTGAGCAGATTATATATAAAGATTAGGATGATTTTAAAACTCTGAGACTCTCAGCCAACACATCTGTGCCCACTTACCTGCGCCAAGGTGGTCTCAGGCAGGTCCTACTCTAAACCTACTGTGCTGCTCCTAGTTACCCTATGTGGCCATAATACCCCTCGCTCACAGTTCGCTCCTCTGTAGCAGTTCATGGCCCCGTCCAGTGAGTGGCGGCTCTGTATCCGAAGAAGAAGACTTGTAAATGTTGTGTCCAGGCTGACAAATAGAGCAGCTTGGGCGAGGCAGCAGCTGTTACTTGTTTATTATACGGAATAGACAAGATATCTGGGATACAGAGATGAAAAAGCCTGGCATATAGTGGACCTTGGACCAGTGACCCAGACCATAATCCAGACGGAGAGAGAAGAAACAAGTTCTGCCGAAGATCACCGGTGGTGACGTTCACCAAATTTGACCAAATGCCTAATGGGTTGGTGTAGAGCAGGTCAAGAAGGATAAGATTATAAGGTATTAAAGGAGATGGAGACTTCCATTATAAGCATCAGTATGAAAATCTCGTAAAACCCCTTTAAGTGTTGCCAACGTCTGTGCTGATCGAAATACCATAGAGAAGCCATGTCCGACAGTATCCAATCAAGAGACAATTGGAATTGCCAACCTAGTTTGTTCCTGGGACAGAAGCTCCGTATATAAGCGCGACTCAATGGTACAGGGAAATGTCTGGGTGGCCGAAACCACCCAGAATGTCTTGGTGAGAACAAGGAGATCGTATGGGAGTCGTGGTTTAGAGTTAATACACAAAAAGCTGGACAAAGAGCATCGGACCTGCAAGAAAAAAAAAAGAGGATGGTAGGCCTACAGGGGCGGTCTGGATGATATAGAAAAACTTGGGGAGGACGAAAGTTTGCAGCAAATGTTTCCTACTTATCACAGTTCTAAGCTGGGAGGTGATAGCCTGTCCCAAGGGAACATAGTTAATTTTATATATCTCCTCATTTTAGTTGAAAGTTTGAGCCCTAAATATTGGACATAGTGTCTGGTCCAGACAAAGGGGTAACAAGCTATACGTTCTTGTCATTCCACTGCAGGGATATTCATTCCTAGGGCCTCACATTTTGTCAGGTTAGTCTTACATGCAAAAGGGTATTGTCCAAGGAAGGGAACCATCTCGTTAGGACCACCTTACGGAAGTGGAACATGACAAGGGAAAAGGCTGAGCCAGGTATCCATCCAGTTTTATAATAGACTCGTAGGGAGCCACTTCCACAAGGTTCTCTTCCTTGGGAGAGACCTCTTTGCATATAACTTTCCTATACATCATTGCCTTCAGTTAACTGAAGGTCAATAACCCTGACTTTAGCTGTGGGTGCAGAACATAAAGCAAAAATTGGCGCTATGAAAGAAAGCCAAATTTGGAGTGGGCCAGATCCATATAAAGCCAATTAACACTATCAATGGCCTTCTGGGCCGAGAAGGACTAATGTGCTTTTGAAAGAGTTCGCCTCTAATGAAGCCAGTCTGTTCCAATTCAATTGGGTATCGGGACTGTCCATAGTTTAGGTCTGTATTAGGGTGAGAGATGGGCCCGTAGCTTCCGCAGCTATGAGAGTCTTTGCCGTCTTAATGGATTACACTTATATGAGCTTCTAGGAAATGGGGAGCAGGTAAGTAACCAACTGAAGTAGGTTGTAGTAGCACTGGAAGAAGTTCTTATTATAAGCTATGGGGTAACTGCCGGGGCCAGGGGCCTTCTCATTTGGAATAGAGACCAGGATGAGTTTAGTTACCAGGGATGTCAACTCCTTACAATTCTCACCGAATAATGTAGGGAACTTAACCTCCTAACTGTTTTGCCCGAGTCCAGCTCAGGCAGTGTGAAAAGTTAGATAACTGCAGGGGGGAGGGCTGCTTTACATGGTGATATCTCCTCAATGGTGGCATCTAGAAACATGCAGAAACTGGTCTTGTCTGAAAGCTGACAGTCCAGGCTTTCAAAATGACAGCTAAAGTCCAAGCAACAGAGGAGAAATCGCTGTTAGAATTCAAGTTGGGAATAATCACGAGTAAAATCTGTTTTTACTTTCTTTTTCAGCTGCATTCACAACATCCCGTTTTCTATCAGTAATATCTTTCTCTGTCCTGAACATATTGCTATCATTCTGGTATTGTCTGAAAGCTTGGAATGTCTGCTTTCAAACAAGATCAGTTGCATGTTTTTAGCTGCTACCACTCAGGAGGTAGCAGCATCTAAAGTAGCCCACCCCCCTCCAGGTAGATACTTTTCCCACTGCTGGAGCTGGACTGGGGCAAAACAGTTAGGGAGTTGAACCGAGCCAAAAAAGGCTCGTCTATTTCTCTCCTGAAGATGTCTATCGGATGGAGACTCCTGGAGAAGATTATATCAATCACCATAGAATTGGGAGAATTCATTAGCTATGTCTTCGGGAGAAGTCGGTAATGTGTTTCTTAATAAGGGTACGTTGTTTAGCCCTATCCACCAAAGCTGCCGTCACTTTACCACTATCGTCACCATGGACGTAATATTTGGCTCTTGCCATCACTTTACCACCCTTGTCAACATGGGCGTAATATTTGTCTAGCTCTTGCCATCACCTTTACCACCCTTGTCAAAATATGACTGGGCAGATTTCATATTGAACAAGTCTTTTAATTCCCTCCAGAGGGTCGTTCCCTCAAAGCTAAGTTTAGCTATAGAAGTGAGTAAAGCATCCAATTGGAGGGGTTTTCTGGGATTTTACTACTGATGATCTATCCTCAGAATAGGTCATCAGTATCTGATCGGTGGAGGTCCCAACACCTGGTAGGAAGTCATCTCCCGTGAGCGCCACGGCCTTCTCTTAGCTTTTCCTAGGCCAGTAATGTCAGGTTCATCGGTCATGTGGCCTAGGAGCGGCTCAGCCCCAATCAAGTGAACAGGGCTGAGCGCGATACCAAGCACAACCACTATACAATGTACGGCGCTGTGCTTGGAAAGCTGCCGTACAAAGCTGTGAGCGCCGCTACCTTCTCAAACAGCTGATCGGCGGGGGTCCTGGGTGTCGGACCCCCATCGATCAGATACTGATGACCTGAACTTCAATGCTAAATCTGTCTTAAGAGACATGACTGCTGCCAGCTCACGGAAGGATCAGATGACAGGCTGCCCACAGAAGACTATGGAGAGCAGAAGAGTGAGGAGTGAGACAGAGACAAAAAGAGGGGAGGAAGACGGAGCTGCTAGAGGAAGAAGATGGCATTTTTCATTGATAAGACCTGAGGATAGGTCATCAGTAGTAAATTCCTGGAAAACCCCTTTAAGGAAGGAACCCACAGATATGAGCCTTATGGGCTGCCCATGTAGCAGACTGATTAAGAGTGCAGTGGGAATGAATTATTTAATTTAAAAAAAAAAAAAAGGAATCTAGGAGGTACTATCTCAAGAAAGCTTGGATCTGACAGTGTAGGGTTCTGCTGCCAAGTCGTGTTACATTTTAAGAAAAACGAGGCATGATCAGAAATAATGGTGCAGCAGTATTCACGGATAAATCACGCCTGTTATAGCCTATGGGTCCATGAAAGCCACGGATGCCATCGATGTTTCATGGATCATTAGGAAGGGATGCTTTGAAAATTATTTTTCAGCTCTGCAGGGTCAGTGAAACACGCATAGGCACACGGACCACACACGGATCCTTCACGGATGCATCACTGACCATGGGGTTATCCCATGAATAATGTAAAAAATGAAAATCAGACATCATATAGGACATGACAACCTCTTTCTAATAAAGCTAGAACCAGCCCTGGACCTCACATGGATCCAGAGATCTCCACATTCATTGCTCTGCTAGATTTATATCAAGCGGACATCTCTGCTGCAGCTCAGGGGGCGAGTCCCAGCTCTCCCTATCACGGCTCAGGGGGCGTGTCTCAGCTCTCCCTATCACAGCTCAGGGGGCGTGTCTCAGCTCTCCCTATCACAGCTCAGGGGGCGTGTCTCAGCTCTCCCTATCACAGCTCAGGGGGCATGTCTCAGCTCTCCCTATCATGGCTCAGGAGGCGTGTCTCAGCTCTCCCTATCACGGCTCAGGGGGCGTGTCTCAGCTCTCCCTATCACAGCTCAGGGGGCGTGTCTCAGCTCTCCCTATCACAGCTCAGGGGGCGTGTCTCAGCTCTCTCTATCACAGCTCAGGAGGCAGCTGAATAATGAAACTGAGCATGTGCGACCTTCTCAGTAAGCAGGACAAAGAAGTAAGAAATTAAGTGGCGCTACAGAGATACATTTTACTGAATAACTCAGTAGTGATACAACATTTTTAATTCAATGTAATTACAAAAGTATTCAGATCCAGGTGCTGGTTTGAAAACAGTAGAATATTTTTTGTGGGACAACCCCTTTAAGAAATGATTAGGGGACTGCTGCACATATGCTGTGGTAAATTCGTCTGAAAATAAGTGGAGCCTGGAGATGCTTTGTTTATTGATCATTTATTGACATGTATACAGCAGGTAGACTTTTTTTTTTTAATTGTGCCATTAGCATTGATTTCGGAGCTTGGTCATCTGCTGTCAGCTTTGATGGTGATAAGCAGGAGAGATTAACGCTGAATCTTGGGGCAGGTAACAGATTGTCACCGTGAATGACGCAGCTCAACTTATTTGGCAGGAGTGTCGGCAAAGCAAATCTCTTATTGTTAGTCACAGTGACTCAGCTTCGGTCTGAACTACGCCGAGCCTGCTGCTTCCTGACTCTACATACTGTTATTATAACAGGTTTAATATATATTCATACTAGTAGTTATCCCTTCGTAGACTGCAGGCCCTCACGATGAGTATGCAGAAAGCTGAATCACCATGCACAAGTAATATGCACTGCACCCGCTGACACATTACATCAGAAAACACTGCTGTGACCGACCATATAGGAGAGGGGAGCAGTCGTCTGCATGAGACATGTCTGCTTTGAACAATGCATTTTTAGTAGACGTGTTCCTTGACAAGCGATTCTCCTGGTGGGATACAAAGTGATTAGCGGTTATCTGTGAGAGAACCCTGCAAGAAATGTTTATTTTCCCTACAGCACCTCCGCAGGACAAATAAGGCATTACAGTTGACACAAATAGACTTTTAGTGCTCGGATTGGCCAGGCCCAGGGGCGTATCTACCATAGAGACAGACCAAGCGACTGCTATGGGGCCCAGGACAAGAGGGGGCCCAGTCTTAGTTGGCATTATCCCCTCTTCTACTGAGGGTTCCAAAGCAATAATAAAAATATATATCTAACGCTTCAGGAGATGGCATAAACTCATCAACTAGAATATAATTGTATGTTACTAGCTTATGCGTTTCAATCAGAAGAGATCTTCATTATAGCAATCTATACTATGTCTAAGATACATTATATAGGATTGTATCCATGTTGTTGGATTAAAGCATTCTGTTGAAGATCTTATGCACCTTCTGAAGTGCTGGCTCTATCTATCTATCTCTATCTATCTGTAAATTTTTTTTTTTTTTTTTATCAAGTTGGTGAAAATAATGAGAGTGACTACCGTGCAGCACTGCAATGTCATCAGGGTTGGTCACTTTGGTGGAGGGATGCCAGGCTGGTACTCTGCAGCTCTGTCACGCCCCCACAAAGGCGCCTACAGTATTTCAGGAATTAGGCTCACAGGCATCTTCCATAATTATTTACACTGATATGTTGAGACAATCTCTGACCTGGAAAATATTACACAGTTGCATGCATAGGATTGAATGTTTTTTTTTATAAGGAGAATAAAAGATTAGAAACTTCAATGCTAAATCTGTCTTAAGAGACATGACTGCTGCCAGCTCACTGAAGGATCAGATGACAGGCTGCCCACAGAAGACTATGGAGAGCAGAAGAGTGAGGAGTGAGACAGAGACAAAAAGAGGGGAGGAAGACGGAGCTGCTAGAGGAAGAAGATGGCATTTTTCATTGATAAGATATATTACAAAGTTTCTTTTATTCATCCTCTACTATTGATTTATGCAAAGTTTATTGAAATGAAATTAACCATTTAAGCATTAAACAAGTTCGCCCATCCCAACTCTCAGACTCCCAACAATCAAAACCTTTGATATGTTGCTATGACATATTAAAAGTTTTTGGAAAGCTCAGTGACCCTTAAAATATTTATATATTTTTTAAACACAGCCTGGTGAAGTTTTTGCCATTTTTTTTCTGTCATTTTTTTTTTTTACATCTCTGTAGGGGAAAAAAGTCGGACTTCCATACAACCAAGGCACCTAATTCCTTTTCTAGATTTATATTGATAAAAATCTTTAATATAAAAAAATATATTAAAAGAAAAAGGGTGAGTGGTTTCTATGGCATTGTTTTGTGGTAAAAATATAACGTCTGACCATATTTATGTTCTGTTTTTGTAATAGTAACATTGTTTATAGTAACATAGTTTATAAGGCTGAAAAAAAATCCCTCCACCCATCCAGTTCTTCCTGTTATCCTACAAGTTGATCCAGAGGAAGGCAAAAAACCCCGGTGAGGTAGAAGCCAATTTTCCTCACTTTAGGGGAAAAAATTCCTTCCTGACTCCAATCAGACATCAGAATAACTCCCTGGATCAACAACCCCTCTCTAGTAACTATAATCTGCAATATTATTACCTCCAGAAATACAGTCATGGCCAAAAGTTTTGAGAATGATACAAATATTAATTTTTACAAAGTCTACTGCTTCAGTTTTTATAATGGCAATTTGTATATACTCCAGAATGTTATAAAGAGTAATCAGCTTAACAGCAATTACTTGCAAAGTCAATATTTGCCTAGAAAATGAACTTTATCCCCCAAAACACATTTCAACATCATTGCAGCCCTGCCTTAAAAGGACCAGCTAACATTGTTTCAGTGATTGCTCCATTACCACAGGTGTGGGTGTTGATGAGGACAGGGCTGGAGATCAATCTGTCATGATTAAGTAAGAATGACACCACTGGACACTTTAAAAGGAGGCTGGTGCTTGGCATCATTGTTTCTCTTCTGTTAACCATGGTTATCTCTAAAGAAACACGTGCAGTCATCATTGCACTGCACAAAAATGACCTAACAGGGAAGAGTATCGCAGCTAGAAAGATTGCACCTCAGTCAACAATCTATCGCATCATCAAGAACTTCAAGGAGAGAGGTTCCATTGTTGCCAAAAAGGCTCCAGGGCACCCAAGAAAGACCAGCAAGTGCCAGGACCGTCTCTTAAAAGTGTTTCAGCTGCGGGATCGGGCTACCAGCAGTGCAGAGCTTGCTCAGGAATGGCAGCAGGCAGGTGTGAGTGCATCTGCACGCACTGTGAGGCGGAGACTCTTGGAGCAAGGCCTGGTCTCAAGGAGGGCAGCAAAGAAGCCACTTCTCTCCAGAAAAAACATCAGGGACAGACTGATATTCTGCAAAAGGTACAGGGAGTAGACTGCTGAGGACTGGGGGAAAGTCATCTTCTCTGATGAATCCCCTTTTCGATTGTTTGGGACATCTGGAAAACGGCTTATTCGGAGAAGACGAGGTGAGCGCTACCACCAGTCTTGTCTCATGCCAACTGTAAAGCATCCTGAAACCATTCATGTGTGGGGTTGCTTCTCAGCCAAGGGAATCGGCTCTCTCACAGTCTTGTCATGAATAAAGAATGGTACCAGAATGTCCTCCGAGAGCAACTTCTCCCAACCGTCCAAGAGCAGTTTGGCGATCAACAATGCCTTTTCCAGCATGATGGAGCACCTTGCCATAAAGCAAAGGTGATAACTAAATGGCTCAGGGAACAAAACATAGAGATTTTGGGTCCATGGCCTGGAAACTCCCCAGATCTTAATCCCATTGAGAACTTGTGGTCAGTCATCAAGAGACGGGTGGACAAATAAAAACCTACAAATTCTGACAAAATGCAAGCGTTAATTGTGCAAGAATGGACGGCTATCAGTCAGGATTTGGTCCAGAAGTTGATTGAGAGCATGCCAGGGAGAATTGCAGAGGTCCTGAAGAAGAAGGGTCAACACTGCAAATATTGACTTGTGCATTAACTCATTCTAACTGTCAATATAAGCTTTTGTTACTCATAATATGATTGCAATTATATTTCTGTATGTGATAAAAACATCTGACAAACAGACATAAAAACCAGAGGGCAGCAGATCATGTGAAAATATAATGTTTGTGTCATTCTCAAAACTTTTGGCCATGACTGTACATCCAGGCCCCTCCTGATCTCTTTTAGTAAACTTACCATCACCACCTCCTCAGGGAGAGAGTTCCATAGTCTCTCTGCTCTTACCGTAAAGAGTCCATAGTCTCTCTGCTCTTACCGTAAAGAGTCCATAGTCTCTCTGCTCTTACCGTAAAGAGTCCATAGTCTCTCTGCTCTTACCGTAAAGAGTCCATAGTCTCTCTGCTCTTACCGTAAAGAGTCCATAGTCTCTCTGCTCTTACCGTAAAGAGTCCATAGTCTCACTGCTCTTACCGTAAAGAGTCTATAGTCTCACTGCTCTTACAGTAAAGAATCCACAGTCACACAGCTCTTACCGTAAAGAGTCTATAGTCTCACTGCTCTTACCGTAAAGAATCCTCTTCTATGTTTGTGTACAAACCTTCTTTCCTCCAGACGCAGAGGATGTCCCCTCGTCACAGTCCTGGGGATAAATAGATGATGGGAGAGAACTCTGTACTGACCCCTGATATATTTATACATAGTTATTACATCCCCCCTCAGTTGTCCCTAATTTTGATAATCTTTCTGGGTCCTGTAGTCCTCCCATCCCAGTTATTACTTTAGTTGCCCTCCTCTGAACCCTCTCCAGCTCTGCTATGTCTGTCTTGTTCACAGGAGCCCAGAACTGTACACAGTCCTCCATGTGAGGTCTGACAACATTATAAGTAGAATTTAATTTTAAAAAATGTAATAGTGCTGTTGTCATTGATTTTGCAGTTTGTCACGGTGGCAGCTTTCAACTGTTGGTGTGCAGAAACTGTTGAGCAAATATAGAAAGGGCGGCAGGGTTAAAAGATCGTTGCTGTGAATGAGGCAGCTGAACGTACCTGACAGGAGCATTGTACCAGAGCAGCCTGGATGACGGGTCTTGTACTGTTCCAGTCACAGTGACTCAGCATGGGGCTGAGGCTCCTTCTTGCAGCTGCTCTATTATTAGCTTTATCTGAATCGCAACGTCTCACGATATGTTTATGGAAAGCTGAATCACTATGCACCAGTGATATTCGCTGCACTATGCACGTCGCATAAGCTATAGAACAGGGGGGCAGTCGGCTGCGTTTTTTGTCCGGCCACCTCTCGGCTTGTTTGCCGTGGTGCAGCTGGACCACCGGTCCGCCTCATTATAGTGAATGGGGCCGGAGCGGACTTCTGGCGGCACGGTGGGCTAGCGTTAGCACGGATGTAGCAGGCTGTGTACCGCAAGTGTGAAAGTAGCGTAAGGGCTCATTCACACAAACGTGTGCTGTCAGTGCCCGTGCTGTGGACCGTAATTTGCGGTTCACAATACACGGGCACTGACAGTGTGGCCGCCGTGCAAAAAAGTTGTGCTTGCGCTACTTATTCGCGGTGCGCAGGCACACCATAGTGCCGTGGTGTTCCGATCCGTGCCTCCGCTCCGCATCTCCCAGATTGCAGACCCATTGAATTGAATGGGTCCACGATCCGTGATGCGGGCTGCACACAGCCGGTGCCCGTGTATTGCAGACCTGGCGCATGCGGGCTGCAATACAGGCACGCAGGGGAGTAGCTATCGGGGATGCAGAGGTAGCAGTCGCTACCGGGCCCAGGAGCCTGAGGGGGCCCAAAGACCCTTGGGCCACTTAAGAAGACACTGATATTATAGAATTTACATGCTGGTCGAGTTACCCCTCTGGCTGGAGGGAAGAGTTTAGGTCAAGAATTTGGCATTTCAATTTTTGCCCCCTGGCCACAAAGCGAGGGAAGGGGGGCCCAAGCCGAACTCTTGCACCAGGGCCCATGAGCCTTTAGCTATGCCCCTGCAGCTCGTGTGCATGAGCCCTTATTCTACGTCATATATGTGTCGAGAACTGAATTTGTATTACCAGAAAGCAGAGTTGTTCAAGGGATTTTCCAAGTGTTTAACGCTCAGCATATGTCATCAGTATGTGATTGGGGTCCGACACCAGTGAGCGCCACAGCCTCCTCACAGCTTACTGAGCACTGTGCCACCCATTGTATAGCGGCCGTGCTTGATATTGCAGCTCAGCCCCATTCACTTGAATAGGACAGAGCTGCACCCAGGCCACCTGACAGATTTGACATCACAGGTCTAGGAAGAGGCCATGGCACTCACGGAGCACCAGTCTTTTCAAACAGCATATTTGTGGGGGTGCCCGAAGTCAGACCCCCACTAATCCGATAATGACCCATCCTGAGGATCGGTCATCAGTATTAATCACTTGGACCACCTCTTTAAAGGGGTATTCCCATCTTGGACAATGGGGGCATATTGCCGCCACCGCTGGGACCTGCACCTATATCGAGAACGAAGCGGGGGAGCTCTGAGCCTGGGGGACCCTAGGTTTCCCGGGGTCCGACCACCACCAGGCGCAACTCCCTGCTGCGCTCATAGAAATGAATGGGAGTGGACTGCGCAAGCGTGGCCCGGCTCCTATTCTTTTTTGTGGAGCCGACGGGAATCGTCGAGCCAGCGCTCGGCTATTGTCGGCGGCCCCATAGAAATGAATGGAGGGTGGCTGCGCATGCGCAGTGTGCCCTCCTTCTCTTTTGGGGTCCCGTTCTCGATATAGGTGCGAGTCTCAGCGATGGGTCCCGCATCTATAAGACAATGGGGGCATATCCTAGTGATGTGCCCCCATTGTCCAAGATGGGATAACCCCTTTAATGACTCATGCACACAGCTGTTGCCTCTTTTGAAATCCACAAAACACTGCATGCGTTCCACATTTTGTGGAATGGAACATCTGGGCCCTTATATGCGGAAAAGAATAGGACATGTTCTATGTTTTTGCGGATGCCATGGAACAGAGATACGGATGGGGAGAGGACATAGTGCGCTGTCCGCATCTCTTGCGGCCCCATTGAAGTGAACGGATCCACATCCGACATGCAGGTCGGATGCAGACATAAAACACGTTTGTGTGCACGAGCCCTAAGGGTGTCTTCACAGGCTGCAAACTATGTGACTGAAAATCAGTTCCATTCATTTGAACAAGGCTTGCAGAAATCCATGTCCTTGCTGCTATAACAAGAACGGAATTGATTTTCCGTCACAGAAATTCCTGCTGTAAAAAAGTGCCGCTCGTGAAGAAATTTGTAGCAAGATCACATTTTGGAAAACCGAATATCCTTTGCTAATATACAATCCCTTTATTTATTTTTTTGCATACACTACTGTGTGAAGGGGCACCTAATCCTTGCTCGCCTCTGCTACTCCTCCTGCATCTGATAGTAATTATATATTTTCATCTTCCCCATTGATTTATATATGGCAGACACATCAATATTTGCACGTGAAATAACGAGAATAACCTGCCTGGTCCTGGGCTGGGGTCTGAGCAGAGGCAGGGAAGGGGTGTGTGCCTTATTGTACAGTAGATTCCATCACCTCTCACTTACCTGTGTCTTGGTGACGTCAAAGCTATCTTATCTATAAAAACACAGGTTTCATCCTCAAAGGTGCAGTTTCAGCGTGGAAGTTAATAAAGCGACTACAACTGAGCAAAGGTGAACCAGGAGAGGACACAATGCCTGGTGAGTCTTTTTGTGGGTCTTCTAGGAACCCCAGCCTTCCTTGCTTTGCTCTTTTTTCTGATATATAATATGCAATTACTACTATGTAGATGACCAGGGTTCTTATACCTATTTTTGCAATTCATATGGTTCAAGCTCAAAGAGTTTACTAAATGCTGGCCGGTTGCTCTGGAGGACGGGTTGTTTATTGGTGTCTTGGAATCTGCAAGGTCCAAAAAGGTCCTTCTACCCTACATAAGGAGAACCAGTCCTGTAGATAATGGCGTGCAAGGTTTTTGCATTGGTGCCTAGGCTAATGACACGGTTAGGCCTCATGCACGCAACTGTGTATATATTGCACTCTGCAAAATATGGATGATGTCGGTGTAACGTCCGTGCTGCAGCCATTTTTGAGCAGACCTATTGACTTCTATGGATCCGTGGACCGCATTTTGCCGTCAAGTATAGTACATTCTCTATTTTTTTGCAGAACATATACAAAATGCATACGATCATGTGCATGAGGCCTTAGTCGGTCATGATATATCCATGGTAAGCATGAGATAAGTGTTCTCCTGGCCCTTCTGACAGTAAGGACCCTTATTGTGTCAGCATATAGGAAGGGCCCTTTCTTCTCCAACAATTCTTCCACCATGAGTAACCCGATTAAACCAGACGTACTGCCTGGTAAGGTTGATCATGGTGACTAAATTGAGCCCTTTCTATCTGTAATCGGTTCTACAGATGCAGAGAAGTTTTTTATCTTTAGTTCTATGCAAATGAGGTACTCGGAGCACCGAGGGGCTGGCCTAGCCTCTTAGAGCAAGAAAGAAAAATGGTTGGCACTCCACTTTAGTGGTTAGATCCCATTGCTCAATGATAGAGTCCCCAAACCATGTTATAAAATATCCCGGCACTCGGGTAGAGTTTAAATTGTTTTTAGGTATTTTATTCCATCCCATAGACACGGCCAACGTTTCAGCCAAACCTGGACCTTTTTCACAGCCGATTAGGTCTCTTGCAGTGTGGAGGGTGGATGACGTCCTCAGCCCCTTAGAGCAATGCCCCTCACTGTTGCCACTGCCTCTTCCAGCAAGACCATAGTAGGAAGCACTGAACGGTTAGACCATAAAGGTCTGATGCAGATTAGACATGTATTGGCGCAATGATTGAAGAACTTTATTGGTAAAACTTCAGTTAGACAATGCATTTCAGAGCTCTCTCTTCAAGTCTGGTTCGCTACGAAGATGCAAGTTCCGTCCAGTCATAGTCCATTGGGAAGGACCACGCCCCGTGAGATTGGGAAGGACCACGCCCAGTGAGATGGACAGCAGGCCAGGCTCTGTTGCCTTGCCCTGAAATCTTCTGTAGGTGCAGCAAAGATCTCACAGCATTCATCCCCACTATGAGATCTTCACTGCACATGCGCCAATAGTACTGGCACCCGTGCATGCTCACAGAACAGTGAGGATGCCTGGCCCTAGCACTATCCCTGGGAGGGGCAGAGGCGGAGGTGAATCGGTGCTCAGTATAGATCAGCATCTGTCATACCGACTGAAGAGAGAAATGGAACATTTTAGTCACCATGATCAACCCTACCAGACAGTACGCCAGATTTAATAGGATTGATCCTGATGACAGATGTTTTTTAGAAGTCCCAGTTGTGGCTAATGACTAATTGAGTGTTATGATAATATGATAATAGGAAAAACAGCGCTGATTGTATTAGCTCACCAAGAGCGGACGTCTTTTAACTACGCCATGATGGAAGCAGCTCAGGCAGCTCTAAAGAAGAAGGGTTGGACGGTTCTCGTGTCTGATCTTTACGAGATGAAGTTTAACGCTATCCTGTCACGTGATGATATCACAGGTAGGAATAATGAGCAGCACTTCAATGGTCTGTCCAGCATAAGGCCTTGGACCAATTTTGGACACAAGGCTCTAGTATGATATGAACAGAGGCTTAGACCGATTCCTCTTTCATGCAGGTAGTCCCCAGGATCCGAGTAAGTTCAAATATGGCGCAGAGACTCTGACCGCTTGGAAGGAAGGGCGTCTCTCCAAAGACATTTTGGAAGAGCAGAAGAAAGTGGAGAAGGCTGACCTTATAATCTTTCAGGTATGTGTAGTAGATGTCATCCATATGTGTGGATGCACCTGGTACTAGTGTAGCTCTGCACCATTCAAGTATCCCCTTTGTTCTTTGGATTGTGGAGGTCTCAGGGGTTGGACACCACCAATCGTAATGGTAGGCCATCAGTGTATACTCCTGGAAAACACCTTTTGGTAGGTTTCACACATAACCTACCAAAAGGTTCATTCTTATGTACAATCCTCTATGGATCTTATGGGAGATTGGAACTCCGCAACTATACTACATTGCCGATCATCTGACCAATATTTTGCTGACCAGGACCACCCCCCTTACTTCAGCCAGAACCAACCACCAACCATGGGAGTCCAGCCCCAACCGTGGAGCCCTCCCATCATTCCTACCGGACATTTTTTCCAACTCCAAGGACCTCCCCCCATCACAGCTGCCACAACATTTTTTTTTTTTTATAACCCCTCTACCCCCCCGGGCCATCAATACCAATCACATAAAACAGGAAGGGAGGGGTGGGAACTTTCCTAAGTTAACCAAAATTGCCCGGCCCGCTTCCCGTTCTATCGTATTTAACCCCCTATGACCTGCCCCATAACTTAAACTATCCAATCCCACCTGGGTCTCCCTGAACCAACACCTTCCGCTCTCCCTGTCTTTCCGGCCTCCTCTAAGGCGCTGCCCCCGGTCCGGCCTCTTCTTTTCTGGCATTCTGTTTCTTTTCCAGAACAGAATACTAGGATTCTGAGCGGACGTCGGCTAAGCTTGGTATAATGATTCCTCTGCCACCGTAATGGCGACCTTACCTCAGGGCCAGATTTAGACAATATGTGGCCCTAGGCAAAATTTGAAGTGAGGCCCTAAATTCAATATTGTAACGCATTTACATTTAGTCAATTCATATGGTGGTATGCCGGAGTATTGCTGAGGTCTTACAAGTGACATTTGTTCTTTGTTCCAGTTTCCCTTGTACTGGTTCGGCATGCCCGCCATCATAAAAGGATGGGTGGAACGAGTCTTCTGTCTGGGGTTTGCCTACAGCTTTCAGACAATGTACTCTGAAGGACCATTCAAGGTATGTCACCCTCACTGACTTGTGTGATTGAGCCGTCATACACAGTGGTGTACATGGAGAAGTAAGGGCCCCATAGCAAGAATCAGATTGGGCCCCCCACACAGGACAGAAGTTTCCGCCTAAACCCTTTTCAATGACCCTTGGCCCATTTTTCCACTTGCTCATTTGCCAAAAGTTGTTCCTTTAGAGGGTAGAGTCCTGACCAAGTTTTCACCTCCAGTAGAAGAGGAGATGATCCCAACTAAGACTGGGCCCCCTCTTGTCCTGGGCCCCATAGCAGTCGGCATGGTCTGCCGCTATGGTAGTTACGTCCCTGGTCATACATGAGTGTAAACTGCAAACTCACATGAAAGCCGAGATACCACTGCTTTACTGCTATATACATCATACATCCTTTAATCTGGAATGAAAGGAAACCTATAGGCGACGGATTATCAGGAACTCCACAATATGATGTTTGAGGGATGATGAGTCTTTTTGGATTATCAGATGCCAAATTAAATTAATTTGGATGACCTCTGTAGTAATTTTATTTGTATTTTTACAGAATAAGAAAGCCCTATTATCCTTCACCACCGGTGGCCCTGAGTCTATGACTACACCCAGGGGTCTTAATGGAGACATCAATGTTATTCTGTGGCCTATGCAGGTAATTTTATCACTGGTGTTCGTGCTGATGGTATTCAGTGGCCACACGGCTGGCACATTCTGTACATGGCATCCAAGGGGGTGAAGGGCAGCTAGCAGTTCAGTATTGCGCTCCCATGGGACCCACCTACTGACTGCAGGCCAGAGAAATAAGGGCCCCATAGCCCTCCATACAGTATTAGAATGTATTGGCTCCTATGAGCCAAAGTTATCACTTCGTGAAGTCTCGCGAGACTTTGGGTAATAACATCATAAATTGATTTCTACTGTAAAAAAACATTTCCCTAATTCGGCTTCAGTTCCAAGTGGTATCTTCGGGAAATGTTTTTTAACAGTAGAAATCAATTTATGAAGTTATTAACTGTGCCCTCTCTACTTTGATGGACAGGATCAGGCACTGAAAACGTCATAACGTCTGGCCCTGTCAAAGTACAGAGGATGCGCCAGTTGCAGAGAGAGCAGAGCCTCTAGGTGTAATGGTAACGCCCCCGTTGCTCCTAGAGGCTCATTTGCATATGATAAAACATCATATTTCTCAGTAATGTGGACACATATGAACATGGGACCAGCACAGATGTCTTCAGCTGCCAAGTACACATGTAACAGGTCAGCCGGTGTCATAGGGACAAATCTGCTGACAGATGCCCTTTAATGCATTGAAAGGGACTTGCTGTTTGGATAAGGACACTGCTTTCTCTGGAATGTGCGGTATGACTACAATGATCGCTATGCCTCACCTGGGGCTCGTGCAAAAACTGAGTTTTGTCTTTCGTGATATGTGTCTCTTGTCACACAATAATGGCCTGCTGGTACTGTTTAACGGACTTAAAAAAGGCAGCAGTATATCTCTTGTTCGCATCTCCCAGATCACGCACATTCCAGGACAAAAGATTAACCCTCCCATAGTGAAAAAACGTTAGTTCGTCGGGCAATTCTGATTTTTACAGAATTTTTACAGGCCGATTGAGCAAGCGATTGCGGGAGGGAAGTGTTCCTTCCCGGCAATCGCCTACTCGCTAGTGGAGGAGACTGTAGCTATTACATGCCACAATCTCCTCCGCAGTATGAGGAGCGATGCTTGTATTCCCCATTATATAAAAATTCTGAAGCATCTTTTCTTTGATCTCTGCATTGTGCATCCCTCTGTTATTCTTCCTGGAAATATATGAATTAATTGATGACTGGGTGCTACAATTCTCCTCCTCAGTAGAGTTTGTCTCCATTAAGCAGAATCTACGGTAATTGGATTTTTTACGCATTTTACAGAATGGCATTCTGAATTTCTGCGGATTCCAAGTCCTGGAGCCTCAGATCTCATACGCCGTGGCACACATACCTCAGGAAGCTCGGGTTGGGGTACTGAAGAGCTGGGAGAAGCGACTGGAGACCATCTGGGACGAAAAGCCCATCAGATTCATTCCCATTCAGGACTTTGAGGGTATGTCTGGTGGATTTCTGCTGAAGAAGGAGGTGGAGGAGGCCAGATCTGTTGATAGGTATGGCCCAACGGTGGGACAGAACCTGGGCAAACCTCTACCGCCTGATAACCAGGTGAAGGCTGAAGTCTCCGGCTTATAAGAGAAGGCTTGGCGAAGTGTTTTACGCGAGACGCTGCGTCCTTTCAGTCTATGTGTCACTGCCACGCGGTAATACAGAGATGTGTCGTCACAGGATCATTTTGGACAACCAGGTACCAGGTGGACATTTTGGACATCAATTTTCTCTGCTCGTCCCCTCATCATGTTTATGTTGTTGTAATAGCCTGTAAAGCATTTTACTTTCATACCACATTAAAATTTGTGTAAATTTCCACCATGGGTGGTGTGCACTCGGTCTCTCGGCTAAATTCTAGCATAGCCGCCAGCTATCTTCTCCAAAAACATGCAAAATAGAAAAAGAGGCAGGATCCCATACTTAGAAGAAAAATGATGCTTTAATCCAAGAAAAGCAGTGCAAGCAACCCAAAAATGCAACGTTTCAGCTATACCATAGCCTTCCTCAAGCATCTCCATAAAGATGCACGAAAAATAGGTGGGACTAGCATCTCCAGAAAAATATGGGACTACTTGTCCCACCAGGGAATGAAAGACTGAATGTACTGAGAATTAGTGTGCATGCTCTTCATTTCCCAATAATTGGGGCAGGTCCAATATGCACTAAGGCTATGCATACGTACATATTTTCAAGTTAAAAAAACAAACTAATTTTTGCAATAGTTTTTATAAAAAAAAATGTTGCATATGATGCATATATGACAATACATTCAGGCTGCAGGATGCAGTTTACTAGCCAACCCATCAGACTGGCTCTGTGGTACCTCAGTCTCTAGAACAGGCGTCAGCAACCCTCAGCACTCCAGATGTTGTGAAACTACAATTCCCAGCAAGCTCCATTCATTTCTGTGGGAGTTCTGAGAAGAGCAGAGCAAGTATACATGTTGGGAGTTGTAGTTCCACAACAGCTGGAGTGCTGGAGCTTGCCTACCCCTGCTCTAGACCCTCTCTCTCCTCTCCTGAACGATCTTCTAACATGATTTATAACCAATTCACTGTTCCTCGAGGATGACTGTATGTATTTTGTGGTCCACAAAAATCGGATCCACAAAAAATACAGATGACGTCCGTGAGCATTCCGTATTTTGCAGAACGGAACATCCGGCCCCTAATAGACCAGTCCTATCCTTGTCAGTAATGCCGACAACAATAGGACAATGTATATATCATTTGAAATAAGAAAAAAAATATTTTGTATATTACGTTTGTAACTTTTTGCATGACCATAAATGGAATATTAAAAAATGTAATCCGCTTTTCGAGCAGAACGTTGTCTGTACGGGTTAATAAACCACAAAACTACAGCAGATTCCAAACAAGAGCAGAAGTGTTTATCTTCAGGGTGGGGGTTGTAGTGAAATGTCCGAGAGATTTACTGTACTTCTAAATTGTATGAATTGGATTGAAATAGAACTTATGTGTGATCAAAAGGGGGGTCATTTACAAACAATTTTTATGCCAGTTTTTGGGGTAAAAATTGCTGCAAGACTACTTTTTGTGACTTTTTGACGTACGGATGTTTTTGTGCTGTCCTTGCCACTTGTGACTAGTGAGGGCCGGGATATCGGCCCAAACAGATTTCCATACTTTTATACCTGAAAACAGATGTAAAAGAGGAGGAAGAACTACTCCAGTCAGGCCTCTTTCACACGAGCGGGTTTTCCGTCCTCGTGCGATGCGTGAATCGAACGTATAGCATCCGGACTGAATCCTGACCCATTCATTTCAATGGTTCTGTGCATGAGAGTTGTTTTTCACGCATCATTTCTGCGCTCAAGAAAAATCGCAGCATGTTCTATATTCTGCGTTTTTCGTGCAGCTCTGTTTCCATAGAAGTGAATGGGGCTTGAGTGAAAAAACGGATTGCATCCGGATGCAATGCGTTTTTCACTGATGGTTGCTAGGAGATTGTTGTTCCTCTTTTTTTTTTTTGTTTTATGAGCGTGAAAAACGTATCAAAAACTGACTGCACCCTCACGAGAAAAGCTGAAACATTGAATGCATTTGCAGACAAGACTACATTAACTTGTGTGCCAAACCATCAGTTTTTTCCTGAACAGGCCCTGAGGCCTCTTTCACACGAACGATACGGATTTAGTCCAGATACGTTCAGCGTGAAACTCGCACCATTATGCAAGCAAGTTCAGTCAGTTTTGTCTGCGATTGAGTTCAGTTGTTTAGTTTTTTACGCACAAGTGCAATGTGTTTTGATGCGTTTTTCACGCGCGTGATAAACTGAAGGTTTACAAACAACATCTCCCAGCAACCATCAGTGAAAAACGCATTGTATTCGCACTTGCATCCAGATACAATGCGTTTTTCACTGAAGCCCCATTCACTTCTATGGGGCCAGGGCTGCGTGAAAAACGTAGAATATAGAGCATGCTGCAATTTTTACTCAACGCAGAAGTGATGCGTGAAAAAAAAACACGCTGATGTACACAGACGAAATGAATAGGTCAGGATTCAGTGCGGGGGCTGTGCCTTCACGTCACTCATCGCACCGGCACGGAAAAGTCACTTGTGTGAAAGGGACCTAAGGGCTCTTTCACATGAGTGTGTCCTTGCGGGAATTGCGCTCCGTGTTAGAGAGGGATTGTGTGTTCTGGATTTAGGAAGCGCACGGCGTTATCATGGTTGACAATACTGTGTGCCTCTGCCTGACCTCTCTCTAACGGAATCATACTGACAGCTTTATGATTCCGTTACAGAATGGTCAGACAGATACACAGCATTGATAACGTCCTGCGCTTCCTAAATCCGGAACGCACAATCCCTCTCTCATACGGAGCCTGATTCCCGCAAGGGACAAGCTCATGTGAAGGAGCTCTAGGGCTACACGTCGACATGTGTCGCATGACACATAGGGCACAACTACACAGCAACGTGTGTTGCGTGACATTGAGGTCGCACCAATGTCACGGGACATTCTTTATAATGATAGTCTATGGTGTCGCACTGTGACATGTGACATGCTGCGACGCGACAGTTGCAGAAAAATCTATCTTGGATGGATTTTTTTGCTACTGTCATGTCGCAGTTGCAGCATTTCGCAGTGCGACACCATAGACTATCATTATAAAGATTGTCGTGTGACAAAATGTTGCGCGACACGTGTTATCATGTAGCCCTAGCCTAAGGCCCCATTCAGACGACCGTGTTTCACAGCCCGATACGTGCTGTCCCAGAGGACGGGAGCGCACAGTGTCATTGGTTGCTATGATGCCGTGCGCTTCCTGAGGCCGCCGCCGTACAGTGAAACATGACTCCAGTCCTCAAGGCCCACCTGTTGGTCAGGTTTTCAGGATTTCCTTAGTATTCAGCAGGTAATATAATTAGTGTAAGTGCATCAGGACTTACCACAGGTGTTCATTCTGTGGGATATTCTCAACTCATGACCGGTAGGTGGGCCCTGAGGACTAGAGTTGAGAAACACTGCTTTAGGCTAGGACTACACTGGTCGCATGACACCTGTCACGGCCAGGATTGCTGAGTAGAGGTGATTCCATAGAAATGAATCGGATTGTGGCGGCAGTCGCAAGAAGTCCAGCCATGTTGGATTTCTTGCGACTGCCACGGAGGTCCCATTCATTACTATGGGATCACCGCGACTCAGTGATCCTGGCCACGACAGGTGTCGCTCTAGCCTTATTCTTTTTCATCTGTTTTTGGCTTCAAAAACTGCATTAAAAAAACCTGCAGGTGTGGCCATACCCTGACGGTCATCATGTGTCAGGCACAAGATCTGCCCTGAAAGTCTGCAACAAAAGGACATCACATTGAACATGGAGCATAGCTGCATCCTGTATTGCTTGACCCAGCAGCCACCTCCCCGGGGCCAGGCTTCTTCAGATCCGCCTCTCACCGAGCTGTAACCCTATCTGCATCCTGCAGGAAGCGAGCACTAACGTCTGCAGCACAGACCTGGGTGTCATACAGCAATGTCTGGTAAGTCCTGGACTAGGCTGCTATTACAGGGACTACAATTCGTGATTGCACCTTAAGATGGGTTTAACATTTTTTGCAATTTTTTCAAAATATGTTTTGATAGTTGATCATTTTACAAATCTGCTCCTTTAAGATCTTGTGAAGGCTTGGGCAGCAGTTGTTTGATTCCTTCTGCACAGTTTACAGGAGAGATTTAGCAAAACTGGTGTAATGGAAAACTGGTTTAGTTGCCCACAGCGACCAATCAGATTCCACCTTTCATTTTCCAATGGAGCCCTGAATAATGAAAGGTGAAATCTGGTTGCTATGGGCAACTAAGCTAGTTCTTCTTTACACCAGTTTTGCTAATTCTCCTGATACACGTTCTTCTTATTTTCCTGTTTTTTTTAATCCTTTGGTTTCTTCATTATTCCAAACAATGCCGAGTGCTCGTACGCTTCCTAATAAGATTAGTCTAAGCCCTCGTCCGTCGGGGCAGATCTGGTGCATTTATTGCATTCCTTTGGGATTGTGGAAAAGTAGAAATAATAGTTTTTGTCTGCTGTATTTTATATTTTTTGTCCAATCTGCAGGATGGAGGTCGGTATCCTTGCAGTGTTAGGACTTATGCATACAAACTTATTTTTTGTCCATGTCGGTTCCATTGTTTTTGTGGCACGTATATAGAACCATTCACTTCAGCAAAAAAAAACGTAAATTACTGTGCATTGTGTTTCCATATGTCCGCATGGCCGTTCCGCAAAAAAAGATAGAAGAGAAGATGTCCTATTCTTGTCCATTTTTTTTTTTTTACAAGAATAGGCATTGTTAAAATGGATCTGCAAAAAAAAGGATGCAGTACAGACGTCATCCGTATTTTTGCTGACCGCAAAGTTTGTGTGCATGAGACCTAATACAGTACCTACGTGTGTGAAATTTTGCAAATCTCACGTACACTTTGTTTTTTTTCTGTGCGGAGATGAAACTGTTGTTTGTGCTGTGTTTTTTTTTTTTTCAAAGGAAGGGTGAGACCTGTGGCAAAACTGCATCAATTCCGCACCAAAAACCGCAATAATCATTTAAAGTTTTTGGTGCGGTTTGGATGAGGAAATGCACAGAAATCCGCACACAAATTGGTACAGATCTCCTGCACTTTTGGATGCACCCGAGTGTAAATGCCCTCAATTTTCCGCCCAATTTGACAATGGGTGTGGAGGGATGCAGCCACATGCTGGGTGGTACGGTTGCTGAGATAACTGTACGGCTCCTGGCGATTATCATGAAACTGTCTTCTTTAAATAGTAGCACCTTCCATGATAAAAAGTCCCACTAAAAGTCCTTCATGCAAGAGTTTTTCTCCCGTCAAAAATAACTGATGCTCCAAAAAAGATGGATCAGTTATTTTAAGTGCAAACTGATGTTATCTGAGCACAACTGGTGCTCAAAATAAAGATTGGTGCTCAACCCGCCCAAAGCCATAACTTTTTTAAAAAATGTTTTATTCACATGGCTGTATGAGGGCTTGTTTTTTGTGGGACGAGAGGCACTTTGTAATGGTACCATATACAGTTGCATAAAATGTTTTGGGAAGCGGGGAAAAAAATTCCAAATGGAATGGTGTTTTTTTTAAAAAATTTCACCCCACTACAGTTTTATAGGGGAGGGGGTTAACAGAATTTCCTATGCAGTAAAACTGATCTGTTACTTTTATTCTGTAGGTCAGTACAGTTACGGTGATACCACATATGTATAGCTTTTGTTGCATTTTAATACTGCATTTTTCTTTTCATTGCCATATTCTGTCCCCTCTAACCTTTTTGTCTTTTTGTAGTTAGTGTGCAGAGCAGTTTGATGGCTTATTTTTTGCAGGGCAATCTGTACTGTCTGCCGTATGTGAAAAATATTTTTATATTTTAATAGTATGGGCATTTTCACATGCGGCAATGATGTGTACCTTTTTATTATTTACATATTCTTATTTACATTTAGGGGAAAAGGAGGTGATTTTTAATTTTTAGATTTTATTTATTTTTTAATCTTTTTTACACTTATTTTTTTATTTATTTTTTAATAGATGGATCTTCAGATTGCTTGTCTCATAGACTCCAATGAGAATTTTACTATGTTCCTATGGAGCCACAGGCAGGGGCCTCATAGAACTAATATGTAGTTATAATATAATATGTCACACCAGAGGACAGGGGCTGCCGCATACACCCTCTGGCTCCCCCAATCCCTGTGGGGGGAAACATTAACACACCCGGAATTGCGCACTTCCAGGTTTTAGGGCATCCAGATGCTGTGGTCACATTTCACCACGGCATCTGAAGAGTTAAAAGTCTGCAAATGGCATTACCACCGGTCACAGACAATATCGCTACCGCGACATCTGTCCGCGACATTTTTAAATGGCAGGCCATGGACGTAAAATCGGCTGGACTGTCAGGAAAGGGTTAATTCTATTGTTATTTTGACGGATTAGAATAACTGAAAGTTAAATGGTACGTGAAGCCGGCCTAACTGCAAATGGATATGGTGGACGAGAGTTATCAAAACTGGTGTAAAGTAGAACTGGCTTAGTTGCCCATAGCAACCAATCGGATTCCACCTTTCATTTTTCAGAGCTCCTTTGCAAAATGAAAGATGAAATCTGGTTGCTATGGGCAACTAAGTCAGTTTTCTATTACACCAGTTTAGAAAAATCTCCCCCTATATGTTGTGTGCATGGTGAATGTTGGTGGTCCTGCTATTTCTGTAAGCCCCATAGAAGTGAATGGAGCGGTGGCCGTGCTTGCGCGATGCGCTTCCCATTAGTCTCAATGGAAATTCTGAAAATGGCCAAGCGCACCTCTCTATTTTCAACGCTCCTATAAAAACGATTGCAGGACAGCCGCACACGTTCAGTCTCTTCTAAGTATAGGTGGGGGTCCCAGAGGTGGGACCTGCACCTATCAGACATTGTGGACATATACAAGCGATATGCCCCCAGTGTCCAAGATGGAAATACCCCTTTAAGAGCAACTTTTGGCGAAGATATGCCGATCTTTATAAATGACCCCCAGTGTGTGTAGGTCTGAGATGGGTATGAAATGCGGAGATAAGGTTGTGACCATTTACGGGGACAGGGACAAAAATAATTATTTTGTCAAAATCATCAAGTTGTTATAGAGAAGGTCGGGATGAAAAAAGTGGAGCAGCTGCCCATAGCAACCAATCAGATTCCAGCTCTCATTTTTCAGAGGCCTTTTGGAAAATGAAAGTAGTGACTTGATTGGTTGCTATGGGCAACTGTTTCCCCTGTGTATGGCCCAGGCCTCATAACAACATAACTCTGTATCTGCAGTGCTATATCGTACGTTTTCCCCGGTAATATTACTCTAAAACATGGCAGCACATCTCTTTGGATTTCATTAATATCTAGTCCAGAAATAAGACGTCTCTGTAGATGCAATTAGTATTCCAGCGAGCCTTGAAGTGAAGATGTTTATTTAGCTGCTCTTAGGTCGAATACAAAGTGCTTCTTAGAGACGACTATGAGTAATAGGGGGGTCAGCGGCCATTCTGTAAGAGGTGCTACATGGGTGCCATCTGACCAGGGGAGCACCCAGGAATTTTTTATAGGGGGGGGTCCGAAAAGTAAAAAATGTGACGCGCATAGCTTGCTGTGCCGATTTTTTTTCACCCCGCCCATTCCCTAAAGCTCCTCCCAGAAGAGCAAATGTGACGTGCAAAAAATTAGGCCCCACCCATTATTATAAGCCCCTCCTAAATATAATAGGCCACTCCCAACAAACACTGAGGATGGCGATACAGATGAATATGGAGATGAGCGCTTCCACAATGGAAGCGCTCATCTCCAACCCTTCCACCACCGCCCGCATTTAGATCCAGGGCACGACGCTTGTGGCGATCTGCGGTGCGGCCCTGAGAGATTAAAAAAAAAAAAAGCAAATCTATGCACGTGCACTGAGTGTAGGGCCGCCACATGTGGACGCGGACCCATTCACTTGCATGTACTACTTTTTTGCAGTGCGGAGGCACAGACAGAAACACCACGGAAGCACTCTGTGGGGTTCCATGCCTCCATTCCTCACGGACTTTCTGGACTGCGGACCCATTCAAGTTAATGAGTCCTCATCCATGATGCAGGGTGCACATGTATTGCGGACCCACTGTTTGCAGGCCATGGCCGGACAATGGTCGTGTGCATGAGGCCTAACAGTGTGAGAATCAGGTACTCGTGGACTGCACATGCCCTCTGAATTCACCTGCTGTGGTCCGCATCTCTGGTTCTAAACCCCCTTTAGGGGCAATATATCAAATCTACAGCAGCTCGAAGCTGCCATAGATTTCAGTCATTATTTATGCCAGTTTCTGGAGAAAATGAGGATGAATTAGCTATGACAGTGCTCTCATTCCACCCTCGACATGCCCCCTGCTGAGGGTGATGTAAAATGCATATAGAAGAGTCACAAATGAACTGAAAAGTTACAAATCTAGTGGTTGCCAAAAACTATTACTGTAATAAGAATAGATGCTCCTGAACTGTCATTACATGGGGAATGCAAGCAGTACTACAGCAGACATGTCAGGAGAGTGACTCTTTAAATGGGTTTGTATTGGCACCATCTACAACCAGCTTTGGCTGGGCTGACTGTTTGTGGACCGTGCCTATCTCTATTTGCTGCCAGTTTAGACCTACCTACACTATGAGGCTGCCTTCGAGTTTTTTCCAGTGCCACTTTAACTTCCCAGTCTGCCCCCGCACAGGTCAACATAACTCAATCAGCAATGACTCACTGACTTCATTGGCAGGAAGCCATCACCAGGTAGTTGGCATGGATTTATTATGTACAGTAGATCCATGTAAGAAGCCTGCAGCGTACATTATCTGTATCCTGTAATCGCATTTACCATTCCTTTATCTGACGGGTACGGGCTGTTAGCGCTGTTAATTTGTTCCTGGCACATAATCGCCTTCTTGGTGAAAGAATAATGCGCCATTGCCAAACTCGCGCTGCGTTGCCTTGCAGATGACATATGACCACATGCACACGGTGCGTATCACGTACAGGTTTGTTTGTGGAAAATCCACAGCGTCATCCAGTGCCAGCGAAGTAGATGGGATTTTTTAAAAAAAATCTCATATACATGGGTGTGGAAATTTTTAGTATGTAAATTGACTTGCGGTAGGGATTTTGAAATCCTTCACGCGTCAATTGTTTGGGCGGATTTATGCTCACGGCAGTGTCGTTTATGTGGACCAAACTCAAAGGGTGAATTTTGGACTGAAAATCGGCACAATGGACATGGTAAGGATTTTAAAATTTGCGCCAAAAAAATGCCCTGTGTAAATGAGATTTCTAAAATCTCATTAACATTGCTCATACTGTATTGCTCTGTGGATTTTTTGCATAAAACTGTATTAAATACATTATGTGCTATACCCTCGGGAGGGTGCAAATTTAACCCTTTGCAATGCAAATCCATGTGAAGTTCTGCAACGAAAAATGTACATTACACGTGGGTTTTTGTGTGGATTTGCTATATGCACATTAAAAATCAGCGTAAACTACACTGCCCTTTGCACGTACCCTTATAGAAGAATATCGCAGGCGCACGCAAGGTGGTGGATACGTGGTTAAAACCACCCACTGCACCCCTTTACCTGTATACATGTGCTTGGCTCCTGCCCTATCACTTGTAAGGGGGTAAGCAGGGGTGTACCTAGCCTTTCTGCTGCCTGAGGCAAAAGTTGAAATGGTGCTCCCTGCACCCCCCAACCCCAATTTCTTAACCTAACCCCTTCCCTCCAGCCCTACTGTTAGACATTACATACAAGGCAATACAGCACCACATACTGTGCCCATTGTGGTTCCCAATACTATACTGCAGACACAGATAATCCCCCTTCTGCTGCCCCCCTCTTGCCCCTACCTGGTGCTGCTTGAGGCAATCACCTCACCTGGCCTCATTGGTGGTGCACCCCTGGCCTCACCTGGCCTCATTGGTGGTGCACCCCTGGCCTCACCTGGCCTCATTGGTGGTGCACCCCTGGCCTCACCTGGCCTCATTGGTGGTGCACCCCTGGCCTCACCTGGCCTCATTGGTGGTGCACCCCTGGCCTCATTGGTGGTGCACCACTGGCCTCACCTGGCCTCATTGGTTGTGCATCCCTGGGGGTAAGCACGTTACCTCCCCTTACAGCATGAATTTACTGTTTAGAGCAGCATAGCCTGTGTAAAATGTCCTCCAGCCTCCTGCAGCCAGGGCGTCCTCAGTTGCAGAGCAGATGGAGGAACATGACTTCAGAGAGGGCGCATTCTGAGCCTGAATGACACCATGTACCGGCACCACGCCATCAGAGGTCATTGGTTGGGCACCTTGAATGTGGCTGCCAATGTTTCAGGAGAAAGGATCCCAGGAGAGATATTTAGGAGTCTGACAACCACATCTGCTTAGCCTGCTGTAGTAGGAGCTGTGACAATAGGGTTAAATTCTGTGTATGCCCCTGGTGGGTGTGCGACTAGAACCCATCCAGTGCCCCCCTAGTCATGTCTGATCTCCAGATATTGCCCCAATGAGAGCAACCCAGGACAACTGGCTGCAAAGTTGTTATGGAGTGAACTTTTTGGTTGGCCAGTTGCCCAGTGCCCATATTGGAGAAGTGGCAGCTGCCCTTGGATTTATGTGCCCCCGATCAATCAGTGGTACTGTAGATGACCACTAATGGTTTGTGGGGCCCCGTGGACTTTGTTACACCATCTCCCTGTATGCTCCGGGGTTCTCAGTAGTGTTGAGTGAATGGAAGTTAACAAAGTGGACTTCAGTCTGAATTTCATGAAAAATTTGATTGGTCACTGAGCCGAGTATCCTCGCGCTTTGTGATAAAAAAAACAATTTTTACTGAAATGTCGATTTAAAAAAAAAAAAAAAAATTATACTTGCCTCATCCATTTCATTGCGGAGATCAGGATCACTGATGACGTCACTGCACCCGACCATCACGTCAGCGCGCAGGAAATATGGTGGGTTTTCTTCCATCAAGACGGCCTCTCCGAGAGGCCTCAATGTGACTCTAGAAGGCGGTTCAATGACAGTGGAGCAGCACCACGGCCGTTCCCCGTCACTGCGGCCACTACTTAAAATGGAATACAATACGTGACAAGGTTCTTTGTAACAAATCACATTTTTTGTAGAAGTTTGGCGAAGCAGTTGAGTTGAATTTTTTAAAACTTCTCACATCACTAGTTCTCAGTCAAGAACAGAATAACGTAGAACATGGCGGTGATATGCCGGATAAATACCGAAAACTTATATATAAGACTGGATCAGACGGATCTTTGTATCTATCAGTCATATACTACAAAGAGTAACTCCACCCAAACTGCTTCAAAGGCTAAATGCATTACCTTTGAAAAGTCCTGTCACTCCCTGAGATTCATGTCCCTTTCCCACCTCGACTTTGCAATTCCCTAATATATAGTCTTAGTGTTAGATGACCTGTGTATATGCACAATGTGCATTCTCTGTATAGTAAGTTCTCCTGCCCTGCACACAACACAATCCACCCAGCAGCTAATCCCGTAGACAGATGTCATAGACTATATACAAAAACTGCATTAGCCCTAAGAATAGGGAATAGTACAGTAAATACCATGAGGGGAAATCTGTACATTCTCAGCCCTGATGACTGAAAATGACACTAAACAGTATTTTTATGCATCTATATAGTTATAATAACAGTATATAACATTACTACATGATGTGAATGTTACATAACTGGATACTCTATGGTAGATTTTCTAATACTAAGGATGGCGTAATCTTTACACATACTGAGCTACAGCCAATAGTCGGGAAGGAAGCGTTCCTTCCCCATTATCGGCTGTAGCTCAGTACATTCCTTCCTGACAATCGGCTGTAGCTCGGTACCTTCCTTCCCAACTATCGGCTGTAGCTCGGTCCGTTCCTTCCCAACTATCGGCTGTAGCTCGGTACATTCCTTCCTGACAATCGGCTGTAGCTCGGTCCGTTCCTTCCCCATTATCGGCTGTAGCTCAGTACATTCCTTCCTGACAATCGGCTGTAGCCTGGTACGTTCCTTCCCCACTATCGGCTGTAGCTCGGTCCGTTCCTTCCCCATTATCGGCTGTAGCTCAGTACATTCCTTCCCGACAATCGGCTGTAGCCTGGTACGTTCCTTCCCCACTATCGGCTGTAGCTCTGTACGTTCCTTCCCCAATGTCAGCTGTAGCTCGGTCCGTTCCTTCCCCAATGTCAGCTGTAGCTCGGTCCGTTCCTTCCCCAATGTCAGCTGTAGCTCGGTCCGTTCCTTCCCCAATGTCAGCTGTAGCTCGGTCCGTTCCTTCCCCAATGTCAGCTGTAGCTCGGTCCGTTCCTTCCCAACTATCGGCTGTAGCTCGGTCCGTTCCTTCCCAACTATCGGCTGTAGCTCGGTCCGTTCCTTCCCAACTATCGGCTGTAGCTCGGTCCGTTCCTTCCCAACTATCGGCTGTAGCTCGGTCCGTTCCTTCCCAACTATCGGCTGTAGCTCGGTCCGTTCCTTCCCAACTATCGGCTGTAGCTCGGTCCGTTCCTTCCCAACTATCGGCTGTAGCTCGGTCCGTTCCTTCCCAACTATCGGCTGTAGCTCGGTCCGTTCCTTCCCAACTATCGGCTGTAGCTCGGTCCGTTCCTTCCCAACTATCGGCTGTAGCTCGGTCCGTTCCTTCCCAACTATCGGCTGTAGCTCGGTCCGTTCCTTCCCAACTATCGGCTGTAGCTCGGTCCGTTCCTTCCCAACTATCGGCTGTAGTTCTCTAGCCTTCCTTCCCCACTGTTGGCTCTAGCTTGGTCCCTTCCTTCCCCACTGTCGGCTCTAGCTTGGTCCCTTCCTTCCCCACTGTCGGCTCTAGCTTGGTCCCTTCCTTACCCCACTGTCGGCTCTAGCTCGGTCCCTTCCTTCCCCACTGTCGGCTCTAGCTCGGTCCCTTCCTTACCCCACTGTCGGCTCTAGCTCGGTCCCTTCCTTCCCCACTGTCGGCTCTAGCTGTTGCAATCACTCGTCCTCATACAGCTGCACTGTTTCTGGGCAGCAGATCGCTGTTTAGACCGCATGATCAGCTGCCCAAAAACAATAATTTAGGTGCCTGCACGAACGACAGGATCACCTGATGAATGACTGCTTCGCTTGTTAATTGATGATCAGTGATCATTAATCTGCACAATTATCTAAATCCACCTTTAGACAGTCTGCGTAGACCTGCACCAGATTTATCACAGGAGTTCAGGCCGGATGATTAATGTGCTGCAGGGATAAACATTTCTCTGACTTTGAGATGCCAGAACCGTGGTGCAATTTTGGCACAAAACATCACACTCTTGTCCGTGCCCAAACCCCTTTCCAAGCAAGTTAGAAAAAGTTATAGAAACACTCTTTGTGCCAAGCTGCCAATTCGCCCCATTTAAGATTCTAGGCACAGACACATTAGTAAATCTGGGCCTTTGTTTAGGTCTAGTTCACACTTCACTGATTTGGTCAGTGATTGAGAGACAAAACCAGGAGTGGAGCCTCCACAGATCAGGTATGAGGGAAAGATCTACACCTTCTCTGTTTTTGACCCTCACCTGGTTTTGGCTCACAATCGCTGACCGTATATTCATGGCTCTTTGTTCTGCACAATACTGCCACCTGCTGGTTATTTTTAGATATAGAAAGAACATTTCCATTACAAAGTGGTTGGAGATTATTGATGTAAAGTGTCTTCTCCATTTTGATCTCTATGTAGATCTAATCTTAATAAATGTAAGTCATTGTGTAATTACTTTAAAGGGAACTGGTCACATTGAACATGGGGCTGAGCTGAAGGCAGCATGTTATAGAGCAGAGCACATTGATGTATAGTTTTATGGGATAAGATTCAGTAAAACTTGTATTTTATTCATTTATATTGCTTCTCATTCTGGGCTTTAAAGTCCAGGAGGCGGTCCTATCAGTGATTGACAGCCTGCCCTCCATGCCTGTGTATACAGAGATAGCTGTCAATCACTGATAGGTCCACCCCCAGACTGCAAAGCTCAGAATTAGCAGGAATATAAATGAATAAAATACAAGTTTTACTGAATCTTTTCTCACAAAACTATATATCAATCTGCTCAGCGCCTCCATGCTGCTGCTGGACTATACTACATTTTCATGGTGACAGGTTCCCTTTAATTATTCTTGTACTAATCCTGAGTTACATCCTGTATTATACTCCAGAGCTGCACTCACTATTCTGCTGGTGCAGTCACTGTGTTCATACATCTCATGTACTGCTCCTGGGTTATATCCTGCATTTATCCATTGTATTACATATTGCATATATTATGTGTATATATGAGTGCAGTTTTCTTAGTAAGTGTTCTGTTTGTCTTCAGGAAAGCGCGCACTTCTGGTTTTGGCTCATCCTGAGCGGACGTCCTTTAATTATGCCATGAAGGAGGCCGCTGTAGAGGCTCTCAAGAAGAATGGATGGCAGGTCACAGTGTCCGATCTATACGCCATGAAATTTTGCCCCCTAGTGTCCAGAGATGATATTGCAGGTAATGCACCCATCAGGTGAGAAATCTATAGAGACCTACGATCATACACACATTCTGCACCGATGCAGCAGCATGTCCTAGAAACTAAGTGATTTGCGTGACACGTGAGTGCCAGCTGTAACATTCACGTGTGTATGTGTATATATGTGTGTATATATGTGTATATATAATATACATACACACACACACACACACACACACACACACACACACACACACACACACACACACACACACACGGCTCTTATTGTAAAACACTGCATGTGATAGACTGTCAGTTCTCCTGACATGTCTCTTTCAGTAAATACTTGTATTCCACATAATATAACAGTTTTGGAGCATCTCTTGGTAAACCCTAGTGTTGCACTCCTGTTATTCCTCCTGGAAATATGACTATATGATGACTGGGAGTTACCATTTCCCTTGGGTGTGTCTCTTGACATTGTCCAATCACTGCAGACTGTGGAGGGACACACCCTAAGGGGAATAGTAACTCCCAGATGTATTCCCAAGAGGAATAAGAGAGGAAATGCACAACACAGAATTTACAAGAACAGATATGTCAGGAGACCTTTAAAGGGATCTATTACTGGAGTCACACAGTAAATTTTTTCCATTGGAAAAAATCCTCTGTGGACATGCAGCTGAAATCCGAGACCAACCCTTGGCTTTCTGCTGCCGATTTACACGGCGACTATTCAAGTGCTTGGGTAACCGTGTGATAGGCTCAGTCCTGCAGGTCCGCACGTGCATTAGGTATGGCTTTGTTTGCAGCCCTGCAGGACTGTGCCTATCGCATGGTCCCAGTGCACTTAAATAGCCGCCGTGTATTACTAGATGCCCCCTGTAGCGACTGTTCAAACCATATATACTTCTTGCAGGAGAAGTTCAGGATCCTGCAAACTTCAAGTATGGCCCAGAATCGATGAACGCCTGGAAGGAGGGGCGGCTCAGCCAAGACCTTGTAACGGAGCAGAAGAAGCTGGAAGCTGCGGATCTGGTGGTATTCCAGGTATAAACACTGCCCATAGCAAATAACCAGATTCCACCTCTCGTTGTCATATCCCCTTTGGATGATAGAATCTGGAACCTGATTTGGTTGATATGACAACAGCGATTTTAATTTTTTTTATAAATCTCCTCCAATAAGTGTGTTTTTTTTTTTTTTTTTTTTTCTTTTCCATAGTTTCCAATGTTCTGGTTCGGACTCCCCGCCATGCTGAAGGGCTGGTTTGATCGAGTTTTAACTCAGGGATTTGCTTACAACATGTCCTCCATGTTCGATACCGGACCATTTAAAGTAAGATTAGCAATAAGTGATAAAAGTGGGAAAAAATTCAGTAAAACTTGTATTTTATTCATTTCAATTCCTGCTCATTCTGGGCTTTGAAGTCCAGGAGGCGGAGCTATCAGTGATTGACAGCTGTCTCTGTATACACAGTCATGGACAAGGACCGCCCCCTGGACTTCACAGCCCAGAATGAGCAAGAAGGTAAATGAGTAAAATGCAAGTTATACTGAATCTTATCCCATAAAACTATATATCAATCTGCTCAGCTCCTCCTGCTTTATAACATGGTGACCTCAGCTCAGACACTATGTTCCATGTGACAGGTTCCCTTTAAGCAGCAATACCTAACACAGTGGAGATGCCAGGCTTGTTCCATTTAAAGGGGTCATATAAGGTTAAACATGTTCATTTTGAAGGGGTTATGCCAAGATTTAAAGGTATCCCATACCCAACTACCGGGACCCCCTGATCATGGGAACGAGGGTCCTTTGGCCCCCTCCCTTATAATGACAGGTGCGGCTGTTTGTACACAGGCGCTCGTTCATTTTCCATGGGATCGAGACACAGGGACAAATGGAGCAGCAGCGCTCAGCCTCTGCTCCATTCATACAGCAGCGTGATCAGAGGGGGTCTCGGCCGTCAGACACCATCTCCTGTCCTATGGAGTAGAGATTTTCAAACCTTGGCACAACCCTTTTAAATTCTCCAAATGTTTTTCTGGATGTCTGGAAGGCAAATCCATATTTCAATAAGACAATGACTTCTTGTCTTCTTTTCACAGAATAAAAAGGCAGTTCTGTCCTTCACCACTGGGGGGCTGGAATCCATGTACAGCCCAATGGGGATCAATGGCGATATGAATGTCCTTCTGTGGCCAGTCCAGGTAACATGGCTGCTAATTCTGTACAAATAATAAGGGCAGTGGATGTACGGGCGCCAGGCAAGGGAAACACGGTCATGCCCAGGCTCCCAGCCTGGTAGGGTTGATCATGCGGATTAAAATGATGCATTTCTTTTGTCTGTGTGATAAACAGCTGCAGAGATGTGTGTTTTTATTCATATGTGCAAATGAGAAAGTTGGAGCACCAGGGGGCAGGTCCGAATCCGTGGAGCATTGCTTTTGTAATAACCCCTGTATTCTGCACACTCCCTCCTCCCCTTGATTGACAGGGCTAGACATCAGTATGCTGAGCTGTGTCCTAGCATGTACACATTTCTTACTCACTATAGCCTTACTATAATGAAAAGAGTGGATTTATATGCTTAAAAATCTAATATACATAAAACTGGTTTATTCACAAACACAATATATGATGATAAAGAAACCAGAAATATGTGTTAGCTTTCTAAGTATAGAAAAAAAACAGTTCTCTATGTGGTAAGGCTTTAGCCTGGTGCAAGCAGAGACTTAAAAAAATGTCTATTATTTTCTTCACATTTAACCCATAATAAAAGGCTATAGCCTTACTATATTGAGAATAGAGGTTTTTATGCTTAGAAACTGAACACACATTACTGGGTTATACACAGGCACAATACACGATTATAAAAGAACCATATATAATATGTATTAGCTTTCTAAGTATAAAAATCAGTATTCTCAATATGATAAGGCTATAGACAGGGAAGGATTGGCCATAGACCAGGGGGCGGAGGATCTCGTGATATACTCCATTGTTCTCCGCTACCAGCCATTTTAAATTCCCGTAAAGATGATGGATATGAGGCACAGTCTATGGAAACATGTGGCACTGTTTCTCCTACAACCCATTCAGCTTCTTTGTGTTCTTCCCCGCAGAGAGGAATCTTGAACTTTTGTGGCTTCCAAGTTCTGGAGCCTCAGATCAATTACAGCATTGCTCACACTCCTCCGGAGAAACGCTCCCTCATCCTGAAGGCATGGCAAGCTCGCCTGGACAAGATCTGGGAAGAAAAATGCATCAACTTTGCGCCCAATGCGGATTTCGATATGTCCTTCCCAGGGGGGTTTGTGCTGAAAAAGGAAGTGCTGGAGAAGAACGCCAAGAATAAATACGGGCTGACCGTGGGCCAAAATGTTGGTAAGGCCTTACCTCCTGATAGTCAAGTGAAGGCTAGCTGCACCAGGCTCTGAGCACCACCGGCCATTCCGGCATATCTAATAAAAGCACCTTTAATTTTTTTTAACTACTTTTCCTTCATTTTCTTTACATACCCTCAACCCACTAGATGCCGTATTCTGCTGTGACCGTAAATCTGCACAAATTCTGATAGTCCGTGTTGCATGATGGGTAACAAGTGAAAAGCCTAAAACACTTGTGTATGGCTTTAAACAGTTAAGACTTTCCGGTATTCCTCAAAAATCTTGGGGAAGGGAGGACGTGAAGTGTGCCTGGCATTCCGCTGAAAAGGACCTTGACAAAGAGCTCAGGCACTTGCTCGTACCCAGTCATCGCTGCGCTGCTCAACATTTCGAGTGATGCAGATTGACTGTGTGCAACTGATAAGCAGAATCTCACAATGCTCTTCCTACGTGTCCTTTTCAGCTGGATGCCAGGCATGCACAACCCATCCAGCCCAAACTTCTGTTTTAGGAGCAGAGTTGGAGGAGTTCTTAGTATAAACTGGTTGAATTCTTTACCCATCATAGAATACAGGAGTCAGGACATTGATGATTTGTAAGCTTGTCAATATGAGAGAGATGTTTTCTATATGAACCTCTGTATGCTGCACAAAATAAATAAAATATCTGGTACTCTGGTACTCCAGCCGTTGTAAAATGACAATTTCCAGCATGCTCCTCATTATTATGAGAGTCCAGAGAACAGCCAAGCAAATGTATATGCTGGGAGTTGTAGTCTCCCAACAGCTGGAGTGCCAGAAGTTGCAAAATCCTGATAATTTGGAACTTGTTTTTTTTTCTCCTGTGACACAATAGGGAAACCATTGCTTTTGTAGATGCTTAAAGTGGTTCTCCGGGCTCTTCAGGAAAGCTCATCAATATCAGATCTGCGGGGGTCGGACACCTGGCACTCCCACTGATCAGCTGGATGTGAGCGCAGCCTTCCCTTCATTGTTTACCTGCTCTCCGTGTAATTACAAGAAGCCGTCCCATTCGCTTCTACTGAACAGCTCGTTCCTATGCAAGTGTGTACTACAGAGCCGTCCCATTGAAGTGAATGGGGCGGCTTGTACTTCCACCTGCTCACGCAGAGCACAGCCTTCCCTTCAACCAGCTGATCTGTCGGACACCCCGCACCTCTGCCGATCTGATATTGATGACCTATCCAGTGGCTAGCAACGGTGCCTCATAGCGCTCAGGTCCTGAGTTTGGATCTGACCAGGGACAACATCTGCACAGAGTTTGTATGTTCTCCCTGTGTATACATGGGTTTCCCTCAGTCCCCAACGACACAGCCATCCCTGTGAGGAAATCACATTACAAATGTTTTTTATAATTTATAACCAAGTCATTTATAGATGAAGGGAACATTGCTGCAGCAAAATAAAACGCTTGTCTCCACCTAGTGGAATTTGTGTGTATTGCATTATTCCCCCAATGTCAAATCCACCATATAAATTGGTTTGCTGTGGTTTTAAAATCTGCATCGCAGGTCAGTTTACACTGTGGATTTAATTTTTTTGCAGATGAGATTTAAAATGTCATCCACTTTGCTGGTATTGTAAAGTGATGAAGATTTGCTGCACAAACATATCTTCAGCGTATACGTCCCCCCCAATAACATACCATTTTAAAAGGGGTTTTCCAAGATTTTTATACTCCTGCCCTAGCCTCTGGATAGGTCATCAGTATCTAATCATTGGGGGTCTGACACCCGGGACCCCCGCTGATCAGCTGTTTGAGAAGGCACCGGCTCTCCTGTTAGTGCTGCGCCGTTCACGGTATTACGGTTGTGCTTGTTATCACAGCTCAGCGCCATTCACTTCAATAGGGCTGAGCTGTGCCTAGACCAACATGGCGTAGACTAAGCCGTGGTGCTACTGCGAGTGCCAGATACTGATGACGTGTCCTCTGGATAGGTCATAAGTATAAGGCCTCATGCACACGGCCATTGCCCATCCGTTCTGTGCATTGGTGACCCCAGTGCCCAGGCAACATCCGTGTGGTTTCAGCAGACAGATGCAGACCCATTTAACTTGAATGGGTCCGTGATCCATCCACACCTCCAAAAAAAAAAAAAGTTCTATTTTTTTGTGGTGCTCAACAGCTGGAGTGCTGAAGGTTGCTGACCCCTGCCATAGCCGATTCCTTCCAAAAACAGCGCAGATTGTGTGTGTGGTATTGCGGCCCCATCCTATTCAATGAAGCCGAGCTGCAGTACCAGGCACGGGTGTGGCGCTATTTTTGGAAGAATGCAGGGATATTATTCCAATTCCTCTTAAAGGGGTTGACCACTTTCTACTACTGACCGATGTGTATGATGACTAATATGGCCTTTGTTGATATTCTGTTTCCTAGATTTTATAAGCCATGTCCCCTTGTTACGCCATAAGATGACTGGTGATTGAGGGTCATGTGGCCAGACACGGCTCGGCCTCCTCCATTCACGCACACTGCACCTGCGCTAAACTCCAACAGTGCAGATGACCGGTACAGTGTATATGAGCGGAGAAGACTGAGCGATACGTCTGGTCACATGACCCTCCATCAGCAGCCATCTTATGGACAGGACCTCAGCGGCGACTGCGCAAAACTGTGCCAACAAGGGGGCGTACCTTACGAAATATGGTGCAGAATCAACAATGGTTAGACTAGTAAGTGCCATATAGTCATTGAACAGTAGCCAGAAAGTAGACATCCCCTTTAAGAGACCAGAAGAGAAAATCTGCCTTGGAAGAGATATTAGGTAGGTACGCCATTCTGGACCCTGGGAAAGCTGGGTGACGACCCCTAAAAGTACAATACATAAGCTGGAGAGGAATGAACACAACGAACGCAGACTGAAAACTTTCATTTTATTTTATCGATTTGAGCTGTTTACAGAAATATAATTGCAAAGAGTATACAAATGTCCCGATAGAAGCAAAATATCCTTTCTTTAATATTTAACACGTTATTACAAGATTGCTAAAAACAATAAAAATACCTCTGCCCCTCGACAGTACAAACTGTGTGTAGCTGGTATAAAATAAACTGCTGCTGGTCTCCCCGGAGCCGTGCCCTGCACCGCTCGCTCGTGGGAGGAGGATGGAGAGGCTCAGCAGGTCCGCCCGGTGCCCCCTATGCCACTGACGTACAGGTTGAACCCCCCCCCGCCCGGCCGCTGCTGCGGCTTCTCACTTTTCAATTACACATAAAAAACAAAAACAAAACCCAAGACCATGGGGCGGTCAGCAGCCGTGATCATGGAACCGGCAGTAGCTTCTGTCATATTGTACAGATGCCATGATGGGAGCATGTGATGTGGGGGGGGGGTCTGCATCTACGTCATATAGAACAGTGTACCTCGTCATAAGTAAGTGACCTCCAGGAAGGAAGGAATGGGTTAACCCTCCGTCCAGATGATAGAGCGTTTCTTCTTCTGCGGTCAGTATGATAGTTAGTGTCCTATCCGTCTCCGCTTAGTGTTCGATGCCTTTACTAAGATGGACTGTAACCTCGTGAGTACAAAGTGTAAGCCGTCTGGTAATGACTTTTAGGCTGTCAGTGAAAGGTCTAAACAGAAAAACGTACTTAGCTGTGGTCTATGGGCTGAGTCTGGGGACGGAGTTGTCAGACTTCTTTCTGTTGTCAGGCCAGAATACTCCTGCATACCTTGCTGAAAGTTTGAGTCTGACAACTGCATTCCCATCCCCTGATCACAGCCAATAAGGACCCCAGGTATCACCAATAACTAAAACGTTCAGGTCAGGGGTCACTAACCTACTGCTCGGCCCCCCGACGTCCTGCACTCCCGCCGATCAGCTGCTTGGTGCCAGAACTACACAGCTATGTGAACGGTGTGGTGGACAGAGCTCGTCAGTGGAGCGCTGCTCCCATTGACTTCAGTTCATTTTAAAGGTAAGTTTTTTTTATACAGCCACCTCGCTCAATGCCTCAGAAAACCCGTCTAAGTTGTGACCTTGTGGAGAACTACAGGTGACAAACACTGTTTTAAAGCGAATAAGCTTCTAGCAGCAAATTACAGGGTTCACTTATATGGCGGTATATGAGGAATGTGGACAGGAAGTCCATACTCCAATACCTGCTGCCTTGTCATTGTGCACCTGTAGGTGGCGCTATAGAGCGTCTTCAAATTGCACGAAGCAATGACGGAGCCTGCAAGACATGGAGACAATAACTTGCCTGTCATGGTCATCATGTATATGAAAGGCCAAAGACAGATAATGAATCACAGGCTAGTTTCACCCCTTTATCCACAGATCAGGATAGGTTTTTTTTTTTTAAATTCTATTAAGACCAAGTAACTTTAATCCACTTGGGTGAAGGTGGTTTCATTATTAGTACTGGGGCACAGTCATTCCTATGCCAGTCTTTGTTTCCCCTTAGCCTAATTCCTGATGAGGCATAAATTAGTAAATTTGCCAGGGCCGGAGTCCTAGCCCAGTCCGTGCGCCTTACGGAAAAACTACGCCGACGTAGCAAGGCTACGACTGAAGTCCGGCAGTGCAGGTTCCTGCCCGTGGGGTGTCAGGACGCATAGAAACCTAATGCAAAGGAATTTCTAGAACTATGGGCCCAAACCGAAATAAAAAACACCAGACCTAACTGCCTCTCCATACACCCCTGTCCATATACAGCAGCATTTCCAGTTCTTCCCGTCCCCTTTCCCAAAAAGGAGCTACAGAGACAAAGACGGACAAAATCTGCCACAAATGTGTGCAAAAAAAAAAAAAAAAGTCTTATGTATAGTATTTATATAGAAACCGTTCATTTTATATACTTATTATATATACTTCTGCTAACGCACCTGGTTCAGTACATGTAGCAAAGACCTAAATACAAAATTGAGCTTTCGATAAACAAAACAAAAAAAAAATCCCAAAAATTAAAACACGTGTTAGATAAAAACCAACAATTGAAAACCTTAGTCAAAAAAAATAATTAAAATTAAATGGCCGGCGATGGGCCTCGCTATGGAAAAGAAAAAAAAAAAGTAAAAGTTCCCTTCATATCGGTAATAAACCTGCACTACTGAAACTGTTAAAATCAGGGGCTGGATGCTTTTTAGCAGGTCAAGCCTCAGTATCCCATGATGCTCTGCAAAGCCTGCGCTGCCAAAAAGTCTCCGATTGCAGACATTATGTCTCCATGAAGACGACGTAATACACAAAGAAAGAACGCGGGAGGAGAGCGGCGACTAAAAACAGATTAGGTGCTAAAATATATCTACATGGCTCAAAGTTAAAGTCGCTGCATCTGCTGGCCACTAGAGGGCAGCAGAGAACAGGCTTAAGTGCAGCATTACTTGCCTAACATGTCTTGGCCCTCATCCAGCTGCTGTAGGGGCCCCCACTGATGGGGCCACGGTAGCACCTGCATACTACATCGAGCTGTATCTCCGCCGCCCACTTGCTAGCACAGACCGCTCTGTAATAAGACAGTTATAAGCATTAAGCGTACACTATCACAGCTTCTTGGGGGGGGATTAAAGTGATTTCTTCAAGGAGAAAAATATAGGAAGAAAAATATATATATATATATATATATATATTCTGTACATATTTATATATACATACATACACGCCTACATAAAACACACGGACAAAAAGATGAAATAAGAGGTAAACATTACAACCACTGAAGAAAGCCCTGACGGCTGAGCGCCCCCCGGCGGGGTCTCGGGGGTTACGGCTTTCTGGAGTATAACGTTATATTAGCTTTGTAGTCTTGGTCGCTAAATACTGAACAAAGACGAGTCTGGAGGAAAACAAGACTAGAAACCGATTCTACTTGGACCGTGACCGATAAACAGAAGAATCCAGTTTATTATCGTCACACGCCGCTCCGGCTCCGCCTGAAAGGGAAAGTAGAGAAAGGTTACAAAATTTAAAGGGAATGTCCGACTTCCTCAGTATATGACATAACTGGTCAATCTGCGGCTCTCCAACTGTTGCAAAACTACAACTCCCAGCATGCCCAGACTGCCCACAGCTATCAACCTACAGCAGGGCATGGTGGGAGTTGTAGTTTTACAACAGCTGGAGGGCCGCAGGTTGGGGATCCCTGGTGTAATTCATAGCGGTCTGACCAATAAGATCCCCGGCAATCGTGTTGGGCCAAGGTTCAATGGCACTGGGAAAAAAAATACAAAAAATAGAAAAATCGACAAATACTAAATATTATTTCCTTAGTGAATTTTATACTGTAATTTAATGGCAAATTCAAATACCGTATTTTCCGCTTTATAAGATGCACTTTTTTCTCACAAAAGTGTGGGGGGAAATCGCAGTGTGTCTTATAAAGTGAATACTCATTATTATGAAAGCCCTCACCAGTCTCCATGAGGTGCGGGGAGCACTCATTGAAGAACTATACTCACCGCTCCCTGGTCTTCCTCCGGGCACTGCCCTGACTGTGTACAGCCTCAGGACGTAGTGGACGCAGAGAAGACCGGCGAGCGGTGACTGGAGAATCTGCAGAGTGGAGGCGACGCAGGAGAGGTAAGTTAATGTATTTATTTGATCTATTATGGGGATCTGATGAGAGGTCTGACCTGGGGGTCCGCTCAGAGGTCTGACCTGGGGGTCCGCTCAGAGGTCTGACCTGGGGGTCCGCTCAGAGGTCTGACCTGGGGGTCCGCTCAGAGGTCTGACCTGGGGGTCCGCTCAGAGGTCTGACCTGGGGGTCCGCTCAGAGGTCTGACCGGGGGGTCCGCTCAGAGGTCTGACCGGGGGGTCCGCTCAGAGGTCTGACCGGGGGGTCCGCTCAGAGGTCTGACCGGGGGGTCCGCTCAGAGGTCTGACCGGGGGGTCCGCTCAGAGGTCTGACCGGGGGGTCCGCTCAGAGGTCTGACCGGGGGGGTCCGCTCAGAGGTCTGACCGGGGGGTCCGCTCAGAGGTCTGACCGGGGGGTCCGCTCAGAGGTCTGACCGGGGGGTCCGATCAGAGGTCTGACCGGGGGGTCCGATCAGAGGTCTGACCGGGGGGTCTCATCTGAAGTCTGATGAAGACTGGGGGTCCGATCAGAAGTCTGATGAAGACTGGGGGTCTAGTTCAGGGGTCTAAATTTTTTCCTCCTCTAAAACCTAGGTGCGTCTTATAAAGCGAAAAATACGGTTTAATGGTGAATCTGACGTGTGTGCCCCTCGCCACGCTCTGTCGCCTATCCAATAGTAGATACCACGGCTGTAAACTTACCACTTAAAAAGAACTGGACATATTGTTCCCCTGGTTGTGCAGAGACACCAGTAAATTGTTGATTTTCTCCATGTTCTGATCTGTCGTCATTGAGGAGTTCTCACTCATCTGCTGGGACAGGAGTGTGCTCACCGACTGTCCGTCTCCCTGGGATTGGCCTGACTGAGCTAGCGCCATCATCTGGTCAGGCAGCGATCCAGCTCCGGGGGACATCAGCTGGCTGCAGTCTGTGGGGAGAATACGACGTTAGACTCATTTCTTTAGACCCCCCCCCCCAAAGCAATCAAACACCCCAGTAATAAGCGAAATAGGTAACTTCAACCAAGAAAAGGGAAACTATGGAAACAGAAGACTGTGCACTTCGCCAGTCTTTAGAGACACTGAAACAGCAGGGGGTGCAGAAAGCTCAGAGCATTGCATTACTCATCTGTAAGACATAACTGGTGACAACTCACTGTTCTGGATTCCAAACAGGAACATCCCGGTGGTCTGTGGAGATGACGCTGAGGCTCCCTGCATCTGACCCATGGCTCCCCCCGCAGAGCTGTGGAACATGGCGGCCTGCTGCTGAGGAGGGGGAGTGTTCCCCTGGATGGACTGAGAGTACATGCTGGCCTGCTGCAGCTCCTGAGGGCCCATACTGTTCTGCAGGGCCGACATGGAGGCAGAGGACATATACAAGGTCACCTGCTGCTCCGGAGATGTGGGTGAAGCTTGGACGAGCTGGAGCTGCGGGGAGTTGTGAAACATTGGAGACTGCTGCTGCTCGTGCTGAGACGTCACCGGGCTCTGAGCTTGAAAGTCCATGTTTTGTGCATGAAATAAGGCTTGGTTTTGTTGCTCTTGGGTAGCCATCGGTTCCTGGCTCTGGCTGAACAGCATGTTCTGCTGCTGCTCTTGTGCCGCCATATTGGCCATAGAACTTTGTGCGCTGAAGAGGATATTCTGAGTCTGCTCGTGAGGCGACGGGCTGCCCTGCATGCCGACCATGGAGTGAGTTGACTGGAAAATGGACGCCTGTTGGTTCTGTGCCTGGAACAGGTTCTGCGGCGGCTGCTGCTGCTGCTCCTGGGCCATGGCCGAATTCTGCATGTGAGACAACTGGGCCTGTTGCTGGAACGCGGCCTGCTGCTCCGAACTCGTCGCTCCCTGGAGCTGCGGGAGGGAGTTCTGGCCGGAGAAGTACGACAGAGCCTTCTCTTGAGGCACTTGGCTGTTCTGCAGAGAGCTCATGGTGTACATGTTGGTGGCCGCCTGCTCTGGAGGAGACGGAATTGATTCTTGAGGATGGAAAAGAGTGGACTGCATCTGGTCTTGAGAAGAAGACGAGCTCGGATGCTGCCTGATGGAGCCTGAAGGGTGAAAGAGACTCCCTTGCGTGTCTTGAGACAAATTTTGGTTATCGCCTATTGCGTTCTGGGAGTGGAATAGCGGAGCGTGCGAGTGTGGGGGCTGCTGAAGGAAATTACCTTGCTGGAGGGCCATCATGTCGCCAGCTTGTTGGTACAATCCTGCCCCTTGCTGCTGACCACCAGATGTTTGAACCCCCATCATGTCTTCCGCAGGAGAGAAAAGGTTGACTTGGGCCTGTCCGTCCCCGCTGTGCTGCATCTGGACAATGGACTGAAAGACGCTACTCTGCATCTGCTCCGCCGGATTCGCTGAATTCTCATTGTCTGCAGCTGTGGAAGACTGGAAGAGATTGGAGCCGGCGGCAGACACTTGCTGCTGACCTGCGCCTCCATCGTTCCCACCGGGTGCGGAGAACATGTCGCATTGCATTTGCATCTCTTCGCTAGCAGTGAGGCCGCTCATTAGGTGAGAGCCTTGCTGGAATACGGGTGACTGGATGCTCCCTGCACCGGGACTCTGGGTCTGGAATATGTCAGACTGCATTGGTCCCGGAGCCTGGTGGATACTCGGCTGCATTTCCATGACCATGGATGCATTGGTTTCCATAGCTTGTTGTTGACTAGTCATGGCGTTCTCAGCTTGCTGAAGAAGACTTTCAGGTCTCCCAGAGAGGACATTTTCAGGTCTACTGTGCACCGAATCGGGGGGAGAAAAGATGCTTTGACTGGGAGGATTTTGCATTGAACCAATAAGTTGAAATATCCCGTTTTCTAGCTGTTCCTCCACTTGCCCCATCGCAGGCTGCTTGTTTTCACTCCCGCCTTGACTAGAAAACAAGACGCGGGATAACTGCTGCTGCGCCTCCAGAACTTGCTGGACCAGGTCCACCTCGGTGTTGCCGCCGCTGACCCCCGGCTGAAAGCTCCCAGACTGAATCTGGTGCATGGTGTTCTGCATCTGGTTGCTAGATGGGGAGAATAAGCTCGTCGAGATCTGCTGCTGCAGCGTCTGGTCCTGTAAGCCCGGCTGCTGGGCCTGCTGTGTGGCTTCTGCCATCTGGGACAGGGCGACCATTGTCCTTTCCGACTGCAGAGTGTCCTGGCTCTGGGACTCCATGGCCTGGAACGCCGTTGTCTGCTGCATGATGGACTCCTCGCTCTGGCTGGGGGGCGACGCCTGGAAACTGCTGGGCTGAGCAATGTCTTGAGTCTGGAGGGTCGGCAGCGGTTCTGGGCTGAAAACTTGCACTTGAATTGGGGTCTGCTGGTCCTTCTCGGGGGCAATGTGGGACACAGAAGGGGAAAAAGACCCGCTGGCAGGGGAGCTCTCCAGGTTCTGCTGGGCTGATCCCACACTCTTTGAGGTCTGTGGATAAAATGAGAAAACCAGTTAAGTTTCATAAACCAAGACTGGAGCAAAAAAACATGAAAAGTGACCGGCCGAGCCGACCATCCCTGGTATTTCCAGTATGGACGTCACAGATGCAACACTATAAAATACATACGGTCGTGTGCACGAGCCCTAAAGCACGCTGGGAGTTGTAGTTTCAGAGGTGACCTCTCTCAATCTACTACATTACAATATAATTTCTATCACAGTACCACGTCAGGGGATGTGTCCTAATCCCGGCCATCAGTGGTGGACGCACCTTGTATAACTGTGAAGATCTCTGGTCTCCGGTCAGCTCCATGGGAGCCACGTCTTCATTTTTTATTATGTTGCTGGACTTGTGCGGAGACCCCCGGGCGGGTGGAAGCAGATTCACTTGGTCGATGTTACACACAGGAGGGGTCACGGCTGAGGAAAGGAAAAAAAAAAATACGAGCTACGTAAGACACCTGAGACGACATCTGCCTGGGGTTACAGCTCCTGACACTTAAAGGACGTGTTCAGCATTTCATAGACCCAATTAAAGAGTTCTGAATTAATAGAGGGAGGGGTCTCTGCTCAGGATCCTCACTTTTGTCTCTGGAGGATCTATCCTGTCCCGCACTACAAAAGCCCTTTACTATGAATGGACACGGTGTAATGCGCCGTTTCTCCTGTGGCGGCGCTGCAAAACTATTAAAGGGGTTCTCTGGGATTTACATACTGATGACCTATCCTCTATATGAGGGTCTGACTCTCGGCCCCCCAAAAACAGTTTCATCATTACACGGTCCCAAAATACTGCACCTATAGCTAGTTTGAAGGGGTTCTCAAAGAAGGTTCTCCTGATAATAAGATGGTCACAACGAGATCCCGTGTTGGGGCCGCCAGCGATCAGCAAACCTTGCAAGAAGCGTCCAAGTTCCCTGCAGCGCCACCACAGGGGAAGTGAAGCATTACACAGCGCCTATTCACATTAATGGGGGTTGTCTGTGTGGCAGGTCCTCCAGAGTCAGAGACTGCTCCCCGTCCTGTCCGAGACATGAGGAATCAGAAGATGAACCCAGAATTTCTTGATAGGGAATAGGAGATGGGTATAATAAAAATATTAATATTAATGGTCCTCATCTTATAACGAGAGGTCACCTTTAAGCAGGAGATCTGTCTAGCTATGCAGAGATTCGGGAGCAGGGGATGCCTTGCAAGGCAGAAGGCAGATTTCTTAAAGGGGGTTTTCTGGAGGACAGATATTGATGGTCTATCCTCAGAGTGGGGGGTCCGACACCCGGGAGCCCCACCGTGCAGCTGCTATAACTATACGGTGGATGGAGCTGTGAGCAGAAGGTCGTGTCCACTGTGTAGTGGACGTGTCGGTACCTCACGTGTAAGAGCTGAGCTGTAGCACGGAGCCTTCTGTCCACTGCAGGTTCTGGTGCCGGTCCAAAACAACTGATCGACGGGGGTGCCGGGTGTGAGACCCCCACTGATCTGATAATGACCACAATGCTGAGGAGATCTAAGTCCAGGAAACTCCCTCTGAGAAGTGGAACAAATCTGCAGCATATGAACTGACCCTAAAGGTGGTCACAAGAGTTTTTTAAAAACTTGGAGGGGAACGTATCAGCGCACACTTACTTTTAATTTGCGCCAAAATTTGGTGCATTTTTGACGCATCTCATTTCAGACATATTTCTGAAGCAAGTACGCAAAAAAAAAGAATAATCCACTCTGCGGAGGGGGTGTGGCATAGATGTTGAGGGTGGAGCTTGGTGGGAAGGGGGTGTGGCCTGTTACGGTTTCTACGTTTTAGACTGCATTAGTAAATCTTAGGTCTTGTTATATAGCAAAAGCTCCCTTGTATGGACCTCGCCAGATGTTTGGATGAAAGCTGCTGCCATAAAAGAGATTCAGCATTGTGCAGGTCTGCACGACATTTGTGCATCTCCGTTTCAGTCGGATTCTAACCGGCTCATATGGGCCGGTGAACAGGATGGACGCCAGCCAGCAGCACACATGGAATATTTGCTCAACAACCAAAAATAGATCTGTTTAATCTGAAAAGACGCTGAGAGACGGTTGTGGCGAAACCTCTCGCGTTCCCATCTGTTCTCTCGCTTAGCGGATGCATGCTGCTCCCAATCTACGTGGGAACCTCTGAAAAGGCTGCAAAGTAAGGCCAGGAAAGAGGTGTAGAGGCTGGAAGAGACTGACGGCAACCATGGCCCGGCCCTGGATCTCCTTCCTGTCTGGGGGCTCTGCATGAGGTGGGGGCGTATTCTACATTTCCTCATTGCTGGGAGCCAATAGCGGCCTAGGTGCCTGGGATGCGGAGCAAGACAGATCCGTCATGACCCACAATGCAAGTCAATTGGAACGAATCAGTTTAACTCAGACACAATAGAAAATGGATCTGTCCCCCCATAGACTTTCAATGGAGTTCATAACAGATCCGCAGTGCATGAAGCTCACGACGCCCTGCGCTCTTCTAGAGACGTACTGACCTGCGGTGGGCGCGCACACATAAAATGCCTCCGTGTACGGCGCTCCCCTTGTGCTTGCCTGCAGAGGGTTGCCGCCTGCACTGACTACAGACCACCCTTTACTCAGGACGGCACGAGGACCACAAAACAGGTAAAGCAATGAGAACTAGGAAGGCTGCACGGATTAATGACTCCCTCCATCCGTAACTACAACCCCTTCTACCAGGAAACCAGTATACGATGACGGCTGGCATGTGCGGTACCAGCAGGATACCAGCGATTACTGTTACACATGACTGACCCGTCAACTCCCCCCCCCTTCAAGGTATTTGGTCCAAAGGTAACTCCAGTCATAGGGGGAGATTTATCCTAAGGAAAACTGGCTTCGTGGAATCTGATTGGCTGCTACGGGCGACTAAGCCCGTCTCCCCATAATGCTGCTTGACCTACACTTGTCCAGAATCCAAAAACTAAGTAAGTCCCAAAAATACACGGGGTCCATGTAGATGTAATGCTAGATTCAGTGGTTGAACATGCTGGGAGTTGTAGTCCTGCCTAGGTGGTGAAGCATTAACAGGGTTTTTTTTCTGGAAGTTTAATATTAAAGATCTACCCTCTGGACAGAGCATCAATATCGGATCACTGGGGGGCTGACCCTAGCGAATTAGCTTTTCTTTATAACTTATAAATCACAGCGCCATATAGTGGCTGTGCTTGGTATTGCAGCCAAAGCCCATTCACTTGAATAGGACTGAGTTTCGCCTAGATCATGTAAATGACACGCATGTGACAGCAGATCAGCGGGAGGGGGGGGGATGTCGGACCACCATCGACCAGATATTGATAACATCCTAAGAATACGCCATCAGAATGAAACGGAACGGAACGTCCAGCCCTCTATAGAACAGTCCTATCCATAAAAACGGACTACAATAGGGCACCTTCTATTTTTTTTTTTTTGGACACACTGTGTGCTGTCCACATCTTTTGCCGCCCCATTGAAGAGAACGGGTCCACACCCGACCTGCAAAAAAATCGGATCGGAGGTGGACAAAAACCATGGTCGTGTGCATGAGCCCTAACGCATTTAAAAAAAAACGGATCCAAAGGGTGCATCCTGGCTGACAGGAGACAACCCCTTTCGGTATGAGACCCCCGGGGTGATCAGCTGTCCCGCTCCCAGCAATAAAACCGATTTTTCTGGGCATTTCATCTGCAGCGCCCACCGAAGGGGTAACGTAGTATACTGCACGGTGACGATTCAGATAAATGGCCGCCCTAGTAATACAAGGATGGCTTCAGTCCATGGGAGCCATGATCTACGATTTCCACATAGACCAGGGTCGTCTCGTGGACACGGGGCTGGGACCTCTCCACTGTTCCGCCATATCTTCAGCCTCTACTTGGCGGTATCATTGGCTTCCTATGCATCTATTAACCCTTTACGCTATGATGCCTCCTCCACTCTGCCTATTCCGTTTTCTACCCCTTCTTCTCGAATCTTTACAACACTGCCGGCGCTTTATGGCACTTCCACTTCTACGTCTTGTGGCGTTCATACTCTCTGCCTTTCTTTTAGTCGACGTCGTCTCTTCGGGTCTGAATTTTCTATTTGAGGAAATTATGAGGCATCTTATTTTCTTGGCCGGCCCTGGATGGGAAAAACAGGAACTTCTTCTAAGCCTGAGGTTTGTTTTTTTCAGGCAGTAGCTCCTTGGCAAAAACTCCTCGTCTGTCTCGCTGTCCTGAGCGGGCCACAGACGCGGCGTTGTTTTACGGCCGTCTGGCACGGCGAATATCTCTGCAGCTGGACATCAACATGTCCCCCGTCACCTGCGCTATACACTTTCCCACCAGCCCTTGTGTGTTTAAGGAATTAGTGGAGGATTTTTGCCCTCTGCGTTCTCCGTCTCTCCTTTATTCAAAGTCACAAGTCAAGTCCATTACATCCACCATTCACAAAACTGCATTCCATGGCTCCGGCCTGTGGGAATGGGAATGCAAATCATTCTACGAAAACACGAGTCACGCTGGAGCCCGGAGGGGAGCGGCTGTAAACAGCTTTACTACCCGGGTAATGCGCGGCTGTGCTGTACGCAGAGCTCCGGCGTCCCAACCAACATGTCCGTTATTTTCCTACAGCCGCAGATAAGGAAATCACTTTACATTTCCATAAAAAAACAGCAATATACCAATTACCAATACAGCAATGGTACAGTGGTATTTGGTTCCGTTGGGGCAGTATTTAGTGCTGCACTGTGGTATTTGGTTCCGTTGGGGCAGTATTTAGTGCTGCACTGTGGTATTTGGTTCTGTTGGGGCAGTATTTAGTGCTGCACTGTGGTATTTGGTTCTGCTGGGGCAGTATTTAGTGCTGCACTGTGGTATTTGGTTCTGTTGGGGCAGTATTTAGTGCTGCACTGTGGTATTTGGTTCTCCTGGAGCAGTATTTAGTGCTGCACTGTGGTATTTGGCTCTGTTGGGGCAGTATTTAGTGCTGCACTGTGGTATTTGGTTCTGTTGGGGCAGTATTTAGTGCTGCACTGTGGTATTTGGTTCTGCTGGGGCAGTATTTAGTGCTGCACTGTGGTATTTGGTTCTGCTGGGGCAGTATTTAGTGCTGCACTGTGGTATTTGGTTCTGTTGGGGCAGTATTTAGTGCTGCACTGTGGTATTTGGTTCTGTTGGGGCAGTATTTAGTGCTGCACTGTGGTATTTGGTGCTGCACTGTGGTATTTGGTTCTGCTGGGGCAGTATTTAGTGCTGCACTGTGGTATTTGGTTCTGTTGGGGCAGTATTTAGTGCTGCACTGTGGTATTTGGTGCTGCACTGTGGTATTTGGTTCTGCTGGGGCAGTATTTAGTGCTGCACTATGGTATTTGGTTCTGTTGAGGCAGTATTTAGTGCTGCACTGTGGTATTTGGTTCTGCTGGGGCAGTATTTAGTGCTGCACTATGGTATTTGGTTCTGCTGGGGCAGTATTTAGTGCTGCACTGTGGTATTTGGTTCTGTTGGGGCAGTATTTAGTGCTGCACTTTGGTATTTGATTGCGCTGGGGCAGTATTTAGTGCTGCACTTTGGTATTTGATTGCGCTGGGGCAGTATTTAGTGCTGCACTATGGTATTTGGTTCTGCTGGGGCAGTATTTAGTGCTGCACTGTGGTATTTGGTTCTGTTGGGGCAGTATTTAGTGCTGCACTTTGGTATTTGATTGCGCTGGGGCAGTATTTAGTGCTGCACTGTGGTATTTGGTTCTGCTGGGGCAGTATTTAGTGCTGCACTGTGGTATTTGATTGCGCTGGGGCAGTATTTAGTGCTGCACTGTGGTATTGGTACTTCTGATCTCCCACCTACAACATGGGGCCACTTTTAGGTATTTTTCCAGGGTCTCTTTCAGTTCCCAGTCCGCCCCTGATCACTTTCCCTCTGGTAATGTAGCGACACCCAGTGACTGTGGGGATTCCCAGCAGACGTCCTGTAGTTTGGGAGATTCCACAGACAACAATCTCCTCTGAAGTAATAGATGCGGGAACCGTTTGATGTGACATTCAGGAAGATATTTATAAAATTCTTCATTAAATTCAATTGATCTCATTTTACAAGAAACAGAACAAGATCCGGTCAGTGTCAATCACTGTTCTGTGCTGAATCATAAAGAACATGAGATGCCCGACCGCGTCCAAACAGGACAGAATGGTGATTTCTGGTCACTCATTAGGACACTCAGACCTGCAGGAGACACCATGACCCCGGTCTGCTACCTGCCTGTGGAGGACTTGTCCCCTCTCCGGACATGTCTGTTGTAGTTACTACTCCTAATACCAATTCTGGAGCCTCTATCATTATGACTCTATGTTGTGCCATTCCTTTATTATTCCTGCTAGAAGTTCTGAATGGATTGCTATCACTTTGCAATGAAGGTCCAGCTGGGTGATACCAGTTGGGGGTGTGTCCAGTAATTGGATAGTGTCACTTGCAGGGACACACCCTCAACTGGTAACACCCAGCTGGACCTTCATTGAAAACTGCTAGAAATTAATTCATAACTTCTAGCAGGAATAATATAGAAATGGCACATCAGAGTCATAAGAACAGATGCTCCGTATTGGTTATTACATGGAGAATACAAGTTTCTGCTAAAACGGACATGTGGAGGGAGTGTTTAAAAGAGCAAATAATTTCATTATTGCATAGTGGCATATACGGCTGAGGTGTATTACGGAGCGCAATCACATCCATGAAATGTGCATCATTGGAATAAAATCCCATTGGAGTCTATTGAAGTGGAGCAGAGCGAGGCTGCACTGTGGACTGCGATTGATACTCCACGTGGGAGCCATATATAATATAGACAGGCCGAGCTCTTAAACATGGAGGAAGAGCGGCTGCCAGACTGCTCTGAATGTGATTTATCTACATGGTATGTAAAAGGAAAAACCCGCCCTCCTGGATCCTGGTGAAACCGGCCCAATACACCAAGAAATATCAAATGTCTGCAGCCAAAGTAAGGGACAGGATTTAATCTGAGCATAGTGGCACCAGCTGTGCAGGGGAGCAGCAGCATACCTTCATTCAAGAGAATGGGGGCAGGTGCAGTTCCCCGCACAGCCCAGTGGAGGCGCTGTGCAAGGCTGACAGGGGTTGTGAGCCCTGCATTCTCAGGACACCCACCAAAAAAGCAATGCATATTGATAAGATGGGAATAACTCTTTAAAGGGGTCCTCTCACTTCAGCAAGAGAAGATTAAAACAAGGCACTTCCTAATGTATTGTGATTGTCCATATTGCTTCCTTTGCTGGCTGGATTCAGTTTTCCATCACATTATACACTGCTCGTCTCCAGGGGGTCTGCCCATGAGGTGATGGGACCTGCGCACTTTCCCGGTCCTGGCTACAGAAAGGGCCGACACTTTTTTTCTATAGTGTGTAAGCACGACCACCGCTACTGGACTGCAGGGTGGCCGTAACCCCGGGATAAAAGCAGTGTATAATGTGATAGAAAACTGAATCCAGCCAGCAAAGGAGGCAATAGCGACGACACGGGCTGCTAGGGACATCGGACACGTGTCTACCCCTCCATACTACCAATGATGAGTTTTCTTTTAATTCTACGAATATGAAAAATACAATCATGGAAGTAGTTGCCCTTAAAGAAGAACTCCCGCAAAAATTTTTATTCCATGTCCTGCTAGAAACGTACATGATGTAATCTGTAGTGAATGTCATTTTCTTACCAGTGTCTGTATTTGTGAGTTATATCTCCCTGATGTTTCTCATCTGTGTCATGTGACCAGCAATCAGACCCACCAGATAACACAGCATCTTATGTGTGGACAGGAAGTCTATTTCTCTATGTATTCCTATGGGAGCCTCACTTTCAGTCTCATAGGAATGAATAGAGAAGTAACTGGCTTCCTGTCCTGGGTCAGTTGGAGGTCAGGGAGTTGGTCACATGACCCAGCTACAATAAGAAGAGAGGGGATAACTCACAAATACAGTCTCTGATGAGAAGATTACATTCACTACAGATTATATCATGCACCTTTCTAACAGGTCAGAGAATAAAACATTTTTGCGGGAGTTCTTCTTTAAGTGAACTTTTGAATCAATATGAAGAAGATGAATACCTTTCATAGAGTCTTCAAAAGTACAGGCCTGTGTTGGACTGGAAATCTCTTTCTTTATGAGAACATTTACAGGAATGGCTGCCAATGGAAGACAAGAGTTAGTTACACATGTTAAAAAAAAATCTCAATATTAGTAAAAGCGGATTAACATATAAACTCTGCTACATCCACTTCTCATTTGATCTGTCCCTGCCCCTTTGTGCTGGGTAGAGATGCCAATGTCCTCTACATGTGAGGCTTGCTGCTCCATATCTGTGCACCTCCAGAACTAACGGTATATATGATACCAGAAGTACAGTAGACTATACATAGATAAAGAATACAAGGTGTACGCTAATACTGTCTGTTCATCATAAATAGACACGTCAGTCCTATACGGTGGAGTATGAGGCCCAGGACACATCAACTACAGTAAAATCACTGGAGGGCGGTGACTGCTTTCCTGCAGTGAGTCACAAGGGACCAGTGCACTTGAGGTCCCGTGATTTTACAGTAAGTCACTGGGTGTCCTGGACCACCAAACAACACAGGAAGGAAGGGGGGCACTTACACGCCTCCGGAGGGGGGGCACTTACACGGCTCCGGAGGGGGGCACCTACACGCCTCCGGAGGGGGGGCACCTACACGCCTCCGGAGGGGGGGCACTTACACGCCTCCGGAGGGGGGGCACTTACACGCCTCCGGAGGGGGGGGCACTTACACGCCTCCGGAGGGGGGGCACTTACACGCCTCCGGAGGGGGGGGCACTTACACGCCTCCGGAGGGGGGGCACTTACACGCCTCCGAGGGGGGGCACTTACACGCCTCCGGAGGGGGGGCACTTACACGCCTCCGGAGGGGGGGGGCACTTACACGCCTCCGGAGGGGGGGGGCACTTACACGCCTCCGGAGGGGGGGGCACTTACACGCCTCCGGAGGGGGGGCACTTACACGCCTCCGGAGGGGGGGCACTTACACGCCTCCGAGGGGGGGCACTTACACGCCTCCGGAGGGGGGGCACTTAACACGCCTCCGGAGGGGGGGCACTTACACGCCTCCGGAGGGGGGCACTTACACGCCTCCGGAGGGGGGGCACTTACACGCCTCCGGAGGGGGGGCACTTACAACGCCTCCGGAGGGGGGGCACTTACACGCCTCCGGAGGGGGGGCACTTACACGCCTCCGGAGGGGGGGCACTTACACGCCTCCGGAGGGGGGGCACTTACACCGCCCTCCGGAGGGGGGGCACTTACACGCCTCCGGAGGGGGGGCACTTACACGCCTCCGGAGGGGGGGCACTTACCACGCCTCCGGAGGGGGGGCACTTACACGCCTCCGGAGGGGGGGCACTTACACGCCTCCGGAGGGGGGCACTTACACGCCTCCGGAGGGGGGCACTTACACGCCTCTGGAGGGGGGCACTTACACGCCTCTGGAGTGTAGGTGAAAGGCTGAACTTCATGAGATCGACCTGCGTTTGTCACCACAAACATTACAACAGAGACGGGGGAGGTGATATGGTGGTCGTGATAAGGAGGAACCTTCACTATAAGATGATTCTGCAGGAAATAAAAAGAAGATAAAAAAGATAAAGAAGGTGAAGTTCAGTGATGACATAAAGCTACAGATGCATTACAAACAGTGAGCACTGGGCTCATACGGCCGCCCTTGTCAATGCTGGTTGGAGTTTTATCATTACATTAACTTAAAAGGGTTGTCCTATTTCAGGAGGAAGACTGTGTGCACCGTGGCTCAGTGGTTAGCACTGGTGCAGCACAGTGGCTCAGTGGTTAGCACTGGTGCAGCACAGTGGCTCAGTGGTTAGCACTGGTGCAGCATAGTGGCTCAGTGGTTAGCACTGGTGCAGCACAGTGGCTCAGTGGTTAGCACTGGTGCAGCACAGTGGCTCAGTGGTTAGCACTGGTGCAGCACAGTGGCTCAGTGGTTAGCACTGGTGCAGCACAGTGGCTCAGTGGTTAGCACTGGTGCAGCACAGTGGCTCAGTGGTTAGCACTGGTGCAGCACAGTGGCTCAGCGGTTAGCACTGGTGCAGCACAGTGGCTCAGCGGTTAGCACTGGTGCAGCACAGTGGCTCAGCGGTTAGCACTGGTGCAGCACAGTGGCTCAGCGGTTAGCACTTGTGCAGCACAGTGGCTCAGCGGTTAGCACTGGTGCAGCACAGTGGCTCAGCGGTTAGCACTGGTGCAGCACAGTGGCTCAGTGGTTAGCACTGGTGCAGCACAGTGGCTCAGCGGTTTGCACTGGTGCAGCACAGTGGTTAGCACTGGTGCAGCACAGTGGCTCAGCGGTTAGCACTGGTGCAGCACAGTGGCTCAGCGGTTAGCACTGGTGCAGCACAGTGGCTCAGCGGTTAGCACTGGTGCAGCACAGTGGCTCAGCGGTTAGCACTGGTGCAGCACAGTGGCTCAGCGGTTAGCACTGGTGCAGCACAGTGGCTCAGTGGTTAGCACTGGTGCAGCACAGTGGCTCAGCGGTTTGCACTGGTGCAGCACAGTGGCTTAGCTGTTTGCACTGGTGCAGCACGGTGGCTCAGCGGTTTGCACTGGTGCAGCACGGTGGCTCAGCGGTTTGCACTGGTGCAGCACGGTGGCTCAGTGGTTATCACTGGTGCAGCACGGTGGCTCAGTGGTTAGCACTGGTGCAGCGCACGCTCTTGAGAGCAAAAGAGCGCACGGCCAAGCCAAGCATGCATGTGTATGCATCTTTAATGTTTGAATAATTAGCGTGTTACCTGATGAAATAACTCCATGTCAATTTCAGCTTCCGCTTTCCATGAATTATCATCTGAAATAGAAACAGAAATCCATTAACTATAGAATGTAAACCAATTTCACCTCACGCCCAAAAGTGACATTATTACCACCAAGGACACAAATTGTGAGGGGAAGAGTTAAATGTTCAATTTCTTTTCCCCTTCTAGTCAGGGGTGCGGTGCTCGGGACCAGGGGAGCACGTGGACCTTTTACAAACATTACATCTGAGGGCTTGTAGAATCCCATTGGACCATGGGCCAAATTGTCTCAAATAACTGTATTCCACGTGAAATGACAATTCTGGAGCATCTCTTATTATATTATATGTTGTCCTGTTCCTCTATTACTCCTAACAGAAGTTTATAAATAAATTGACAACTAGGTGTTACCAGCTGGGGGGGGGGGGGTCCCTGCGCAGTCTCCAACTATCCAATCAGTGCTGTGACTGTGCAGGGACACGCCCTCAACTAGTAACACCCAGTTGTCGATTTATTCATTGATTTATAGTAGGAAGAATAGAGGAATGACAACATAGAGTGATAAAAAATATTCTCCATTGCATGGGGAATGCAAGTAGTTACTAAAACAGACAAGTCAGTAGAGGGGACGTGTCCTCTTTAAAGGGTTTCTGTCACCAGTTTTTTCGGTATGAATCAGGCTGACATTAGAGATGTGCTAATGTCACCTGATTCCAAATATATATCTGTTTTATTTACTGGTGCCCCCATTTTTATATAAAATGAACTTTTATTTTATGCTAATAAGGCTCCTAGGTGCAAGGGGCGTTACCTCTGCTCCTAGAGGCTCTGTTGATTGACAGGACCAGGCAGAGAAGAAACACTCCATTCACCATAGCTTTTAAGGACCTTCAATGATGTCATGACCATGTGATCAGTCACATGGTTTAGGAGGAGACAGGCTGTTTGTGTGATCCTAACCATGTGACTGATCACAGGTCATGACATCATTGAAGGTCCTTAAAAGCTATGGTGAATGGAGTGTTTCTTCTCTGCCTGGTCCTGTCAATCAACAGAGCCTCTAGGAGCAGAGGTAACGCCCCTTGCACCTCGGAGCCTTATTAGCATAAAATAAAAGTTCATTTTATATAAAAATGGGGGCACCAGTAAATAAAACAGATATATATTTGGAATCAGGTGACATTAGCACATCTCTAATGTCAGCCTGATTCATACCGAAAAAACTGGTGACAGAAACCCTTTAACACACAGTCCACGGGAACCCAGAAATATTATCTCTTAATACCGCTATATAATTGAACCACCATAAGAGCTCCTCCTCATCCACAGGACAGGTCGTGGGTATCTGATCGGTGGTCGTCCAACTGCAGAGACCCCCACTGATCACAAGAACCGGGGCCCGAAGACCCTGGAATGAATGGAGTGAGCACAGTTACTCCATTCGTCCTACATGGGACTGCTGCTTTACTCGGCTACTACCCGCGTCCCCTAGTAAATGGATGCACCCTGAGGACCCCATTCTCATGATCCGTGAGGGCCCCTGTAGACAGGAGATAAGCTGTTATGGTGGCAAAACCCGATATCAAGGCGACTCCACCAGAACTCAGTACGTGGACGTGTAGAACTAGAGTCATATATACCGGCTATGTTTTCCTGGAACACAACCTTCGCCCCTTTCAGGAAGTTTTTGCCTATAAGGAACACCTCCTCGTCTCCTTTCACCGAGCAACTGTGCAGACTTTTCTTGAGAATCTCTGGCACTCCTGCGGGCTGAGCTGAAGAGGAGAGAACAGGACATGTGTTAATATAATAATCTCCGACGATCCGGATATAAAAAGACGTTTGGGTATTGAAGGTGCTGCCCAGTACGGAGCGACTACTGGAGCGGATACCACAGCGCAGGGTCTGACGACGCTCCGTTATCCGACCACGCATGAACAGCTTTTTCCTGCTCCGCACAAGCTCCTATTTACTCCAAAATGCAGGACAAAGCCCCCGACTGTGGCTGCGGTGAGTCATGTCAGCGAGCCGCTTATTACGGGTAGTCTTTGGGATGGCGCGGCGCCAGCTATGCCCCCCAACGATGGATAAACATGAACAGTAGTCTGATGCGCTCTTCTACCGCGCAGGTTTTCCAGCTGCATTCAGCCAGGCAGATGTGATCGGGACACAAAGGCCATGTATGTTTTGGCAGCTGGCTGAATTAAATGGATTTTGTGTGCACACAGAAGCTGGAAAACAAAGTGCGGACAAAGTGTTCAAGCCCTGAAAATAGATCATTGATCTCCACCCCCCCCCCACACAAAAAAAACCCTCACTTTACTATAAACAACAACTCCACGCACCTTTAATAGCTGTCGGACGAAAGTTCTTCCAACTCCACACATTGATTTCCTAATGTGTATTGGGGCCTTAAAGGGGTATTCCCATCTTAGACAATGAATGGGGGCATATCGCTAGGATATGCCCCCATTGTCTTATAGGTGCGGGTTCCACCGATGGGACCCGCACCTATATCGAGAACGGAGCGGGGAGCGCTGAGCCTGGAGGACCCCAGGTTTCCCGGGGTCCGGCCACCACCAGGCTCTGCTCCCACAGAAATGAATGGAGGGTGGCTGCACATATACAGTGCACCCTCCTTCACTTTGGGGACTCTGTTCTCGATATAGGGTGGGACCCGCACCGAGGCTCTGTTCTCGATATAGGGTGGGACCCGCACCGGGGCTCTGTTCTTGATATAGGGTGGGACCCGCACCGGGGCTCTGTTCTCGATATAGGGTGGGACCCGCACCGGGGCTCTGTTCTCGATATAGGGTGGGACCCGCACCGGGGCTCTGTTCTCGATATAGGGTGGGACCCGCACCGGGGCTCTGTTCTCGATATAGGGTGGGACCCGCACCGGGGCTCTGTTATCGATATAGGGTGGGACCCGCACCGGGGCTCTGTTCTTGATATAGGGTGGGACCCGCACCTATAAGACAATGGGGGCATATACTACTGGGTCTCAGAGGTGGGACCTGCATCTATATGACATCAAAGTCCCAGATGACACAACCCCTTTAAGTTTACAGCTTCTATGCGACATGTCTGGCCAACCCATATATAGGTCGAACTGTAGCCAGCAGTTCATTCACCCTGCGCCGGTGTGGGCCGAGGATGCATCTACAATATGTTTCAGCAGTCAGAGGATATCCGCACGCTATAAAACATATCATATATGTCTGACGTGACGTAACGCAGTGAAAACACTTACTGCAGAGGATTGGAGACGAGGGGGTTTGAAGGGTTAAAACGGAGCCGTCCTTCCGAGGGATGTTTACTCGGAATACCAGCCGCGCTCGTGTGCTCTTCTTCTTGGACCCGGCGATCCCGATGCGGGCTTCGACGTCGGCGTTCCTGAGCTTCAGGATCCCGACGCAATCAACCCTGTGAGGAGAGCAAAAGAGGAAAGGGTTAAAACGTGCAGGCTTTTAACGCAACGCCTTTGAGAGCCCATGGCGGGGTATGGTTTCTATGGATACTACCGCTAAACTGCAATTAACACCAAACTGACTGGAGGGGAACGAAAGAGAAGGCGAGCCAAAAACTGCAAAACCCGACATTATCCCCGGAACGTGCGCTAGGAAGCTACACGGCGCACAGATAAACAAAAAGTGCATAAGGCGATGATTTCTACCCTTGGTATTAATGGAGGTTAGGAAACATCCTACTTTATGGTGAAAATCACACGGTGGCAAGTACGGCAGACATGTTAGCAGGACGGAAGCTTTTCACTTTACAGAGGCCTAGAAACTACGCAGGGATGGCGCTTACGGAAATTTACCTTATCTGGACCATTGAGGGTAAGGCCAAAATGTGCAGGTGCCAATAAAAAAAACAAACAAAAAAAAAAAAACACCCACTGTTTTTGTGGTGGCATTGCTGGAGGAATCACAGCGGGTCTTCTCCGGCCTCCAAGCAATGCACTGCAAAGGATGAAAGCCGCAGGTAAAACCTACGTGCTGCGGACTGGAAACCAGCAGCGCACAGCACTTTACTGCACAGCACTTTACTGCACAGCACTTTACTGCTGTTTATAAATCCGTAAAAGTCCCTATTTTACACCTGCCATTCCGCTGCAGAGAATCGGCAGCGTTTACGCCAGGTGCACCTACAACCCTGGTTCCATTCTCCATGTCCTCGGATTCATTTTCTATAGAATTTTTCCAGGCCCGGCGATCCGTGAAAAACGTACTAGACTTCCACGCTGCTAGACTAAACCTTCCTTGATGGAACGAGCCCCACGTTACCGGCACTCTTGGCAGTAACCTGACCCTCAATTTGGGATAAGGGCCCTTTCACACGATCGTGCTCCTTCTGAGGGCAGGAGCGCAGGGCGTCATTGGTTGCTATGATGCCGTGCACTTCCTGAGGCCGCCGCTGTACAGTGATATGCTCTATACGAGCGTGCACAGTGTATCACTGTACAGCGGCGGCCTCAGGAAGCGCACGGCGTCATAGCAACCAATGACACCCTGCGCTCCTGACCTCAGAAGGAGCACGGTCCGGGTTCAAGGGCGCATTGAAAAATCTAGGTGGCCATCAGATTTCTGCCGTGGGTCTGCATGTCGATTAGCCCCATGTGTATACAGCTATCCCTCAGCAGTTTGGGGGATATGTCCCTTCTTGATGCAGTTTTCAAATCCATGTGGAAAAAAAAATAAAAAAAAAATAAAAAAGTATCGCCTATATGAACAGTAACGTGGATTCTTGAAAATGCCGGTGTGTGAATATACCCAAAATATGAAAAATACATTACTTGTGCTCCTTTGTACAATAGGAAGAAGTCAAGCTATAAATGCCACTTTCACCATTCGCCAGCAGCAGACATTGGGCGCTGGACGTGGACGCCGTGCCTACTTATCTTGTTACGGATCAGCGAGTGTAGACCCACTGTGCCAACTGGTTAGACTTTGGGCGTTATTCAGGCGATGCCCTGCTATATACCCTTTAACTCCCGTACAGGGAAGCAACCGGTCAGCTACCTCCTAGGATAGTGCCGTTGTGGTTGGCAGGGGTCGGACTCTGGTGTAAGCAGGTGCCAGCAGTAACTCTGGTGCACCAAAAGCTCGTGATACAGAAAACGCAGGAAAACAACAGGCGTAGTCAGAAAAGTCACCAAGACTTGAATGGAGGTGTCTGAGATTAAGTGTAGATGGTTGGAGACACAGGATAAACAGACAGGCAGGGTGAGAGTGAAGACACAGATGAGGCAGACGGACAGGGTTAACAGACAGACAGACAGAACTGAAATGGGAAAAGCTGGAACGCGCAGGCGGGGCAGATACAAGCTGGAGCAAAGACAGGAAGAAACGCAGGATAAACGCAGGTTAATCGCAATAGTACACTTCTGCTGGTTCCCGGGGAACCTAATGCTCAGGCACCCTGCAGCTGGAGAGGATGCCTTAAATACCTAGGGACCCCCAGCCACTGGCTGGAGAAGGATTTGGAAGCGCACGCACTGGACTTTTAAGAGGCAGGAGGTAAGTACACGGCCCCTAAGGTGACAGAGGCTGGTGCACAAGGCAGAAGCATGGAGGCTGCAGCATGGCGAGCAGCGCGGTATCACGCCCGCAGGGAAGAGAAGGGCAGCGGCAGACTCTTTTTGGGCCAGCCTACTGTATTTTTTTATATATATATATCCGTCCTAATTCCTATTTCCATGGCATGGGATCTAATGTGATGGCAGACAGATCTCCATTAAAAAAAAATCAAACTGGAAGCAAAAAGTTAAAGCGACCCTCTGGTTCACGAAAGAAAGGGGAACAACCAGAACACTTACCTGGTGCCCTCCTTTTCAGCTGCAGATGCGACAATTCCCAGACTTCTTTTCTGTCATCTAAGATGGCTGCACTGCTTCCCAGACTACCGGGTAACCCAAGACACTTCCCGCTACACTCGTAAGCAGCCAGGGATGGACCGACCCGGGGGATCGAGGCCCAGAGGGACACCCAGGCCCTCCTTACTGCCTCCGGCCAAGTACATAGTGGTCTGATGCTCTCAGGTACCCAAGTAGTGGAGGGGGCGGGTGTCCTCCTGGCACTCCTCAGGACGGTGAATACCGCAGCGAGGCATAGATGCCAATGGCTCCATATCTTATCTAGAGACCACTGGAGAAGGACAGAACGTGCAGCCATTGATGGCTACCACAAGGGACAGCATCTAGCGCTATACTCTGATATTTACTGCTTCTTGGGCAGTATTTTCTACCGCACTATGGTATGGCTGACCCCCTACATGTGTTGGCCCTGACTTATATCGATCTGGACCCCCCTACAACATGGGGGCCACTTTAAGCAGTTCCCAGTCGGCCCCCGTGAGCAGCGCTGGCCAAGAAGGAAGTACCGCCGCACAGCGTGCACCAGGTAGTCTGGGAAGCGGAGCCATCATCTTGGACACCAGGTGAGTGTTCCCCAGTAGTATTTTTTTCGTTAACAAGAGGGTCACTTTAACACCATCACATCATATATTTGCTAACAGAAAAAAGGTGTGGCCCTTTAAAAAAAAAAAAAAAAAAAAAAAAAAAATCTTCCCTCCCCCCAAAACTTTACCAGTAAAACTTAACTGACATGTCTAATGTTTTATAAACTGGTGGCTCCTATAAATAATTTACACATTTCTGCACTGGGGAAAAACACGCTATGGGGTCACTGCAGGTATTTCCTTTGGTCTATGCAGAACTTCAGGAAAGTCGGCATTCTTTGCACGGTCCAGCGGTAACAGAATCTGGAATTGCTGCATTTTTAGATGAAAACGTCCGATAAGGCCCAATAAGAGCAGCATGCAAGCGTCGCACAGTGACATGAACCTGTCACGAGGGGTAGAGCGCTGCTCCGGAGGGGGGGAGCTGCTGGTAGGTTAGTTACTTACGCTAGGGTCATCATGTTGCTGGGGTCAAGCATGACCTCTATGACTGTGGTGCCCTCTATATCCACTTCCTTGCAGGGAGTTGTGTTCCTCCCAGTCACTCTGCAGGCCTGGTAGAATCCGTGCGGCTTCACTCGGCCGGAATCATTGCCTACAAACACTTGAAGCACCACAGGCTCATTATGACCTTCCAGCTGCAAAAGAGGAATTAAATCTCACGGCTGTTTCCGAAAATAAGGCGGCTATGACCTACGATGCTGGTATCGGCTGCAAATCTTACACAAGCATGCAATACACACATCTCAGGGTTTACACTGCGGCACGAAATGCACGGCTGCGCGTGACTGGACAGCGTCCGGTTCTGGTCATTGGGATACATCCTTCAGTGCTGGAGCCGGGGCCATAGGACGCCCTGGAGCCGACTGCTGCACTGACGATGGGAGCCGGAGCAGAAGGCCGTCTAGTCAAGGGCAGCACAGAGTCGCACAGCGCAGATCTCATTCACATTGCACAGTCCTGGAGTATAATAAATTCTTATGATTTGAAGCATTAAAGTTCATGAAACTTCATAATAAAAAATATATTCCCATATACTAACATGTAACATGTCTCCAGGTAATGGGAGAGTTATGCTATGTCAGTTTTGTAAAGGGCATCTGTCAGCAGTTTTGTGCCTATGACACCGGCTGACCTGTTACATGTGCACTTGGCAGCTGAAGACATCTGTGTTGGTCCCATGTTCATATGTGTCCGCATTGCTGAGAAAAGTGATGTTTTAATATATGCAAATGAGCCTCTAGGAGCAACGGGGGCGTTACCGTTACACCTAGAGGCTCTGCTATCTCTGCAACTGCCGCGCCCTCTGCACTTTGATGGGGTCAGCCAGTGTAAACCTCATCACAGCTGGTCCTATCAATCAGATAGGAGAGGGATCGGCAGTTGCAGAGCGAGCAGAGCCTCTAGATGTAATGGTAACGCCCCCGTTGCACCTAGAGGCTCATTTGCATATATTAAAACATCATATTTCTCAGTAATGCGGACACATATGAACATGGGACCAACACAGATGTCTTCAGCTGCCAAGTGCACATGTAACAGGTCAGCCAGTGTCATAGGGACAAAACTGCTGACAGATGCCCTTTAAATATCTCCCATTCCATGTAACAGAAATCGGCCATAACTGTAAAGTCAACTTCTTAAGTCCTTCTAGATTGCACTGCCATCTTAGACAGCCAGATGTGACCTTCCAATAGCTATACCCAGTCCTGACATCTCGTCACTCAGATCATGCCACTATAAGTGACGATGACTTACAAACCTGCCATTACCCTCCACAGGAAACATGTGGGGAGTGATCGTCTATGTGACCGGATCTGCCCACTACTCCATTCTGAAGCAAGGAGCCATAGGGGCTTATTCAGACGGACGACAGGAAGTGAATGAGCAAAGCAGAAAGTCTGAGCAGGACGGTGCACGGACCTATGGTCCATAGGGGAAATCATTCACGTGAACCGACCCGTGGACAGGAATGGGTCAGTGGTCAGTCCTGGTGCTGTCCATTCTAAACTAAGACTACACCCAGAACGACGTACTGATGATCTGAATGGGCCCAAAGTAAAGCCCACAAATCATAGGCGGGTATATTTTCTTTCTTAGCCCCTGCAAATGCTTAGCATACCCCACGTGGGGCCTATAATCACTATCCTATCAGGAAACTGGACAGTCCCTTTAACCACCTGTTTTGCCCGAGTCCAGCTCCAGCAGTGGGAAAAGTAGCTAACTGGAGGGGGGAGGGCTGCTTTAGATGTTGCTACCTCCTGAATGGTAGCGGCTAGAAACACGCAACTGGTTTTGTTTGAAAGCAGACGTTCCAAGCTTTCAGACAATACCAGAATGACAGCTACAGGTCAAGCAACAGAGGAGAAATCACTGTTAGAAATCGGGATGCTGTGAATGCAGCTGAAAGTGAAAGTAAAAACAGTATTTACTCACAATTATTACCGACTTGATTTCTAGCAGTGTCATTTTGGACTTATATGAAAGTTTGGACTGTTTGCTTTCAAACAAGACCAGTTGTATGTTTCTAGCTGCTACCATTGAGGAGATATCACCATCTAAAGCAGGCCGCCCCCCTCCAGTTAGTTACTTTACACACTGCCCGAGCTGGACTCGGGCAAAACAGTTAGGGGGTTAAAGGGGTTGGTCCACAGACAACAGTTATCACCTATCCATAGGATGGGTGAGAAATGTGTGACAGCTGGAGGATCTGAGCGCTTGGACCTCCCAGTGATAGTTCTCCAGGTTCCCTGTGTTAATGAAGTGTGCCCACCCCTCCATTGACTTGTATAGGACCGTCAGAGCTCCACGAGTGCTGTACTCAGTGCTGTACTCGGCAGTCCTATAGACAATGAATGGGGCGGTGGTCATCCCTGTGCACCATCACTCCATTTACACAGGGGACCTCTGCTATCTTGGTTGGTGGTCCCCCAGAGATCTTTCATTTCTGACCTATCCCAGGGATCAGCAACCTTTGGCACTCCAAATGCTGTCCAACTACAACTCCCAGCATGCACACTTACTCAGTAGTTCCATAGAAGTGAAAGGAGGATTCTGGGAGTTGTAGTTTCAGAACATCTAGAGTGCTGGCGGTTGCCGATCCCTGACCTATCCTGTGGTATGGTAATAAATCCAGGTGCTGCCAGCTGCCATGCTGGTGGTTGTAGTTCCCCAACAGTCCAGGGGCCATGCATGCTCAACCATGCAGTGGTGAATAGCCGCCCGGTGTGATGATCACACTTACCTTTACTGTAGGAAATCCCTGCTGCGTCCGGTCTTTCACCGAGCCGCGGCTTCCCTCCGTCAGGTATCTGGCGCGGTGCTGCGTCTCAGGCTGTACCACAATCTTCAGTTCTTTCCCTTCACTTTTGGTTGGGAACTGCTCGCACAGCAATGGACTCTTCTTCCCTCCCTTCGGAGGCTCTGAGGCTCTGAGAGGAACGTGAGGAACGTAAATTCTACGTCTTCAGATTTCAACAACACGCACAGTAAAGAAAGCCAAAGAGGGAGAACACGACTGCCCCTATGTACTACGCTGCACCGGGAAGAGAGAGAAGAATAGAGGGGGGGTGTTGCCCATAGCAACCATATCAAAATAACACGTGGCCAGATGACTGTCCTGCGGGGACTACCTAGCTCTGACAGCTGCGCCCATTCATATTAATGGAGCACGACTGCACGTGAGAGACTCCATGGCGGACCCGAACTAAACCCAACCCCATCTCCCACCCTCCTGCATGCACTCGTGGTCATCGAGGACACACGGCATCCTACGTGGTCACAACACTACATTTTTTGACGGATTTTCAAATAACTGCAACTTCTTACTAGGTTAACGTAATCTCTTCCTTTACAGGTTGGAGCAGCGGCCTGTACTCGCCACTGTCCACAACGATGGTCTGGTCTAAGGGGGTCACACATTTTTGCAATGGGTCATCTGTGCAATGCAAGACGACGCCAGTCCTCCAGAATAAAGGGGGGTGGGCCTATTTGGGGGGGTAAATCAAATGGGAGACCTCACCCCTACAATCACCTAAGGATATGTTCAGACGATGGAAACTTCATACAGATGTCGGCACGCATCAAATCTGCCTACATTGTTTTTAATGGGAATGTTGCAAAGAAGAAGTGACGTGTCACTTGGGTGTAAGATGTTTCCGCACAGAAACCGCAGCAGGAGCCACATGTGGATCAGCCACACTGCGATCAGTTGCAGATTTGCAGATTTTTATTTTGCAAATTAACATTATCTTTTTCAAGCTTGAAAAAGCCGTCGTCTGAACATAGCCAAAAGAAGCCGCCTAATCCGGAAAATCCCTTTAAAGTGTCTCAAGATCCCGATCTTAACAAACAGCTCCAAAAACAAATGCACAGATCAACATAAAAGAGTTTACAATCCTACAGATACACGGCCGGGATTACACAAGTACACAGAAGATAAGAGCGGCTGGCACAGGAGATGTTTGCACACGATCGCCAGCAATCCACAGACTCGTGGCAATGTCTGCCACGCCTGGATTACATGTGCAAAAAGGGGAGACTTCAGAGAAAACCCTGCCACAAATCTGAAATATAGGGGCGCTCCGATCTAACCAATGACCCTATGGACAACTTCTAAGACTACGCCAGAAGGGAGGTATCTGCTCAGGGGCGGATCGGCCATAGACCTTACTGGGAAATTTCCCAGTGGGCTGATGCCCAAGGGGCCTCCTGGACCATCCTCATGGCCGACCTGTGGAAGTTTTTGGGGATGTATTTTGTGATGGACTGTGGTATTTGGCTCTGTTGTGGTGGTATAATGTACCGCAATATGGTATTACTGGCCCAATTTGGACCCGACTACAAAACGGGGCCATTTTTAGTATTTTTTCCAGCGCCACTTTAGTTCCCAGTCAGCCCCTGCTTCTGCCATTCTGCCCCGTTCCCGAGGCAATGACTTCTGAACTTGCAATCCATGCATTTACTATAAACCAGTATTATCCACGGCACAAGACCTAGAGAACTGGAACAGCTTCGTCTAAAACCACATACCACTTAAAATTAAAAATTGTGCCAAATGATAAAAAAAAATCTGTCCCCATAAAACTGCAAATCTGTCTGCATAGACATACAGCTGTGGTTTACCACATTAAAACGCTGTTTTTGTTTAGGTGATCCGAGACTCCGTTTCCAGTTATGATGCTTTTTTTCCTAATATGCAATGGCAATTAGGCCATTGGTGCAAATAGGGTGTCACCCTTGCTCGAGTTGCACCCAAGCTCCACTAATTTCTGTGGCCAGACCCTCCCCGGTTGCTTTGCCACTTCCTGGCATTGTCAATCAAAGCAGCCAGGGAGGGGCTGGCCACAGAAACAAGTGGGGCTTGGGTGCAACAAGAGCAACGGTGATGCCCTAATTGTACCAAATACCTCATCTGCATATTAAGAAAAGGCATCATAACTCGGGAATGGAGCCTTGGATCAACTAAACAAAAACAGCGTTTTAGTTGGGTGAACCACAGCTATGTGTCTATGCAGACAATTTTAATCAGGAGGTCACTGGTGACAGATTCCCTATAAAGATAGGTAATTAAATTAAATCTAACAGGCCGGTTACTGAGGGAGACACCTATGCTAAGTGCTGCTATCTGAACATTGCTAAGGGAAGTACTCAGCATATTATAAGGTAACGACACAACCTGAATCGGTAAACGGTCATATAATAGTGTGCTTAATATTCCAGGTTACATGGCAACATTTGCCGAAACATGTCACATAGGGGCAAAGATCCCAGGCAGGGCCACTTACATTACAACTAGTGAAAGAGGGGTCAGGTTGTAAGACCAAGACCCAATTTTGCAGGACAGATTCTTGCAACTGTTGCTTCATGGCAACTTGTAGGTCACAGGTCCCCATGTAGCCCCAGCATAAAATGGACTTGTGGCTTATCTATATAGTCTCTTCATATGTAGAAGAGATGCCTTTGGGCGCCCTCAGGATCCAGGTGTGTTTGTTACCTCTGCGCCCCCCACGGCTATGAAACGTGACATCCTAAAAAACCACTGACCTTCATGGAGACCAAACACTGAGCCACATGTCCAATGTAAAATACAGAGAATGCACAGAGAAGCGTCTACTCTCTATGGACGTCAATAACCTACTATAAAGAAGCCCAAGTGGACGTCCATTTCCAGCACATATAAAGCAAGCATGGCTCAGGGGTTTGGAAAGCAGCTCTCCTCCAGAGGGAAAAAAACAGAATGCCATGTCAAAGGCCAACCAGCCGTCCATGGATGGGTCTCTTGAGAAGATTCCAACCACGTTGCGAGGCCTGTTAAAAAGTCGGACATTGACCCCCAATAGGTGGCACTAGAGAGGAGCGCTATTCTGCATAACTTTTTTCAGTCTCGACCCCTTGGCTCAGTGGTTAGCACTGCTGCATTGCAGCGCTGGGGTCCTGGGATTGAATATAACCAAGGTCCACATCTGCATGGAGTCTGTACGTTCTCCCTGTATTTATGAGGGTTTCTGATTTCCTCCTGTATTCCCAAAAAATATAAAATCGGAAAGTTAAGTGGCTTACTTCAAAACTGACTCGGGGGGGAATTAACAGTGCGGGACAGTCCTGGGGACCCAGGAACTGATGTGAATGGTTCCGCAGAAATAAACATGGCGCTGAAACGCGTCAACTTGAAGATCTACTCTTGGGCCAGTTTCAAGTTTATAGGCTTATAATAAATGTTTATTGGCTTAGTTCTCAAGAACGTTGGTGGCCACCAGACAATGGCGCCATCAGCCAAGATGTCTGCAAGACCCTCACTACACCACGACTGCAACCGCGCTTCCAACCTTTGGGTCTTCCCCTACCCTGGAGGAACTTGAGGGACCTAGGTCTCTTTCCAACTACATCTAGGACAGGCATGCCCAACCTGCGGCCCTCCAGCTGTTGCAAAACTCCCAGCATGCCTGGATAGCCTACAGTTATTAGGGCATGATGGGAGTTGTAGTTTTGCAACAGCTGGAGGGCCGCAGGTTGAACATCCCTGATCTAGGATCTACCCGAAGACATCAAAGGAAAGGTTTATGGATAGGACAGAGGGAAGATGTGTATTAAATTCAAATACCAACCCATTTCCAGCCTGGCAGTTCCCTTTGCTGTCCGAGGCGAGCTGGGAGAGAACGTAATGTGGAGCTTTGGCGCTGTCTGCATCAAAAACGTCCATGTTGGAATCTCGTCTCTTGGCCCCAGGCCTTTGCTTGGTGTTTCGTTTGCGTGACTTACGTGGAACCTCGGTGTTATCGTTGTAAGAGTGAGAACTCGTGTTGCTGAAATTAGAGGCGGAGTCTTCCGTCCACATGTTGCAGCTCTGCTCAGAATCCCGACCACCCCCTTCATCTTGGCAGGACATCTGACTGCTATCCAGCAGGTCTTCGGGGGGCGGTGAAATGTTTAGGACTGTCCATCTCAATGGCACCGGCTGCTGCCGACCCGCATTACTGGCTAACAGCTGATCACTTACCCCTGGCTTACTTACCCCCGTGGTAGAGGATTGCATAGCTTTGGTATCGGTGAGTGAGGTAGAGTAATTAGAAGGGCTGGAAGTGGTGGTAAAGGAACTGCGAGCACCGCCCATGGTGGAAGAGGAGGAAGATGAGGCATCTGCAGTGTATAATCCAAAAGTAAATACACACATTTTCACCGGCACTGGCCAGCAGTCCCAATGGATTTTAGTGATTTTTTTTTTCCTTCAAAAATATATCCAATTACTTTAATTCCCACAGGAAAAAAAATTGTAGAAATTTGGTAAATATTGAAATGCAAAAATATTGGCTAAAATATTACAAGCCAATAAGGGCACCGGTCACTTAAAATGCCCAAACCGTATTGGCTGCACCAATATCGTCAAAACAAAAAAAAGTGTAAAAAATTAGAACCTCACAAAAAAAAATGGTTACATAATTTGACCTTCCTTGATCAAATTTAGAATTTTTGGCCAATTGGAAAAAAAGATAAAAATAAAAGAAGTCTATAAACCCCCCTACGAAATGTATGGTCAGCATTTATTGCCAATTGGTACAAGTCATTTTGTTTTGTTTTTTTGTTTTTTTTTGGAGTGGGACTGACTGTAGCCACAAAATATTAAAATAAGTTTCTAACCTATGAAGCAGAGAACTACAGGTCATTTTTAATGCAGACACTCCCTGCTTCAGAGGCAAATCCTGGAATAAAAATATGAGAAAATAAATGAGAAACAGCTGCTAATTATTCCAGTTATTAGTTATAACTATTAAAAATAAGAAAGAAAAAAAATAGAGAGTATAAGACAAACTCATGTATCCGGCAAAATGGAACTGATACGGCGTCTGACCCTAAAGAGAAGGTGAAAGGGGTAATTAAAGGAGTTGTCCCACAAAAAGTATTCTACAGTTTTCAAACCAGCACCTGGATCTGAATACTTTTGTAATTACATGTAATTAAAAATTCTGTATAGTTACTGAGTTATTCAGTAAAATGTATCTGTATAGCGCCACTTAATTTCTTATTTCTTTGACCTGCTCACTGAGAAGGCCGCACATGCTCAGTTTCATTTTTCAACTGCCTCCTGAGCTGTGATAGGGAGAGCTGAGACACGCCTCCTGAGCTGTGATAGGGAGAGCTAAGACACGCCCCCTGAGCTGTGATAGGGAGAGCTGAGACACGCCCCCTGAGCTGTGATAGGGAGAGCTGAGACACGCCCCCTGAGCTGTGATAGGGAGAGCTGAGACACGCCCCCTGAGCTGTGATAGGGAGAGCTGAGACACGCCCCCTGAGCTGTGATAGGGAGAGCTGAGACACGCCCCCTGAGCTGTGATAGGGAGAGCTGAGACACGCCCCCTGAGCTGTGATAGGGAGAGCTGAGACACGCCCCCTGAGCTGTGATAGGGAGAGCTGAGACATGCCTCCAGAGCTGTGATGGGGAGAGCTGAGACACGCCCCCTGAGCTGTGATAGGGAGAGCTGAGACACGCCTCCTGAGCTGTGATAGGGAGAGCTGAGACACGCCCCCTGAGCTGTGATAGGGAGAGCTGAGACACGCCCCCTGAGCTGCAGCAGAAAAGACACTCCCCTTGAGCTGTCAGCTTGATATAAATCTAGCAGAGCAATGAATGAGGAGATCTCTGGATCCATGGGAGGTACAGGGCTGGTTCTAGCTTTGTAAGAGATTGTCATGTTCTATATGATGTCTGATTTTCATTTTTTACATTCGTTTTTTATATTTGTGGGATAGCCCCTTTAAGTAATTGGGCGTGGGCCTTAAGTAACCGTCTTGAAAGGAACTGGTTTGAAGACGAGCTAAAATGTATTATATTGCTGGATTTATTATGACTTTTTTGTGCTTTTTTTAATGATTATAAGGCACATATACAAAGATATAATAATATAGGTTAATCCACCGGCTATTTTAAAAAAATTAATACATAACGGCACTGCCAGATACATAGGTGAAGTTTAAGATAAAAGCCTCAAAAATAGAATAATAAAAACTCAATTATTAACTAAATACTAATTTCAAAGTGATGACCTCATTATGTAGCCCCCCAATCCCACAGGTAACGAGTCACTTCCTTTAAAGACAATATTATTTGTGGGAAAAACCACGTTCTATAACGATAACCACTGTGATAAGGGGAGTAATCACACCTATTGGCAGCTGCTGTTTTCGGTGGAGAATTTTTTTATTTTTTTTAATGTTATTTTGTGCCATATTTTATCAGTTCCATTTTACACCATGTTTGTGCACATTGCTATGCTTTTGCAGCTGAAATAAAAAAAGAAAAAGAAAAAAAATATTCAGTGACTTTCCAAAACATTCACATTTAAAAGAAAATCATAGTACCGTATGGGTGCCGAGGACGGGTTTTTTTTTTTGTCATGCATTAAGAAAATGCTTCTGTATTAATATTACATAATTTTATTTTTGCACAACAAGATTTGAAGCCACTTTGCTTTTAGCACAGATTGCAGTTATGATTTTTATTAAGTTTATTTTTTATTTTTATAACTTTTTACTACATTTATTTCCAGAATAGTCTTCCACGTTAAGGATTTTTTTCAGTACTTTTTCCTTATACAATAAAGGAATTGTTACTACCAATTTTGCAATAATATAGTAATAATAATGAATATCAGTTTCAGGGTGTCAATTAAATCTTCCTCATATTTAGAAGAACAATTTTGCTATAAAAAAAAAACATAATAATAATAATAATGGTAATAAATATAGACATCAGATTGTCAATTACATTTTTCTTATTTTTATACTACCAATTTTGAAATAAAAAAGTAATAATAATAAATATCAGTTTCAGGGTGTCGATTAAATCTTCCTTATATTTAGAAGACCAATTTTGCTTTAAAAAACTAAAAATAATAGTAATAATAATAAATATTGATCTTAGATTGCCATGTGATAAAACAAATTAGGGATAATAAAATAATAATAATAATAATAATAATAATAATAATATTACCAACCAGAAAGAACATAAATGGTTGGAAAAAAAACAAAATGTGTTTTTATGTACGTTTAGATAAAAAACGTTTATATATTTTTTCTGGCATAGAAGTCAACATTGCTTAGGCTGATAAGGAAACAAATTTTAAAAAATAATAAATAATAATAAAATAACATAATAATAAAATAATACAAATAATAATAATAACATTAATAATAATAATATTAATAATAATAAGTAGATAACTCCCAACTATCTATATATATATATATATATATATATATATATATATAATTTTTCTTTTATATATATTTTTTTTAATAAATGGATAACTGAATGGATAAAATACCAGATCCAGTTATCACATCAAAGTAATAAAAAATATGAATAAAAATATTTTATTATATTTTATTATATTTATACCCAATATATATAAAAATTTAACATATCCAATAACACCACGTACAAATTCCAGGAATTAACTACACATCATGTAGACTGCTCACACTCAGGAGCCCTTTCCAATTTTTTATTTTTTTTTATTTTTTGCTCATCGTCTATAAGCAAAGTGGCCACAAATCTATGTAAAAAATAAATTTGCCAATTTTTTTTCATATTGTGACGTAAAAAAAAATGAAATAAAAACAACAGTCAAATTAACATTTTTTTTAAACCAACATTCATCATCAATTCACTAATCAAAACTGAAAAAAATTCAATAAAAAAAAGGAAAATAAAAGAAAGAAAGGAAAAAAAAAAAGGCTTAGGAAGAAGTCTGAAAACGAGACCGACCTATACCCTGGGTGAGTTTGGATGGGTTTAGTGTCTCTGGCAATATTTGTCTTCACTATTGATAGACAGACATAGTCACACAACCCACCACACGACGCCTGCCTCTGAGTGGAGAAGCTAGAATGCAAGTTCACTGTATTAATAGAGAAAACAGCTAGCATCCCAGCAAATATAAATGAAAAAAGTGAAAAAAAAACAATCCAATTATCACATGGAATTTCTAGGTCAATTTGATCAATAGTTTAGTCCGCATTCACTCTGAAGTACTATCGGATTCACACACCCCCTCCCCCCGAAAAAAAAAACCCACCTGCCATCTTTCCGATAATCACACCTCCATACACAGGTTACGTTCATGCGGTTTTTACTTCCGTTATATATTTACGGCCATGTTAGACCGATCAGTCTACAGGGAGGAAACTCAATAGCTGGTCGCCTCCGCGAAAAGTATCACCTCAACACGCCCCCCCGCCGTGTCTCGTAATTGGCTGCGGTTGTGGCGGTAATTAGAATGGTATATAGGGGCAGTAATTTATAAGTCGCGGTATATTAATTGGGGGGAAAAAAGTCATTTATGGGACCTATGGCAGAGGTAGGAAGTCAAATGAGAGGGTTTAACGGGGGTCTTAAATATTAAGGCTTTTCAGCCTTGATGGCTTTGTTAGTTTGAAGTTTAATCTCAGAATTTGGGGCTATTATTCTGTCCCCCATGCTTTACAGTGCAGCTCTATGTATGTATATCTTATTTCAGATCCAATGAGGAGGCATTAAGAGGCAATGGCATTAAGCTCATCATACAGCAGAATGCAACACCTTTCTTTTCTAAATTGTCCTCTAATAATAAGTTTCTGGCACCTGCAAACATGCAGCCTGTACCCAAGGTCTCTGGGGTATGCTACAAAGCATGGTCATGATGGGGGTTGTAGATCCTGAAAGGCTGCGGGTAGCTGCTTTCCTGTAATTTGCTATCTTTCTAGATACATTTTTCTATTCCATGCATTTCCCTTAGTGCTGCCGCTAATCTGCCCTGCTGGGGGTGGGCTCTCCTGCCCCCACTGGCAGCTGATCATATAGTCCTTCCTTACTTCCCTCTCAGGACTGGTCTCCTCAGCAGGCTTTGCTGCTTGCCATTATTTACTGTGCCTTCCCATTATGCCATGCATTCTGTATGTGGGAGGGGCCTATAGTACTGTTCACTCTGTGTGGGAGGGGCCTATAGTACTCTGCACTATGTGGGAGGGGCCTATAGTACTCTTCACTCTATGTGGGAGGGGCCTATAGTACTCTTCACTCTATGTGGGAGGGGCCTATAGTACTCTTCACTCTATGTGGGAGGGGCCTATAGTACTCTTCACTCTATGTGGGAGGGGCCTATAGTACTCTTCACTCTATGTGGGAGGGGCCTATAGTACTCTTCACTCTATGTGGGAGGGGCCTATACTACTGTTCAGTCTAAAATTCATGTACATAAGACCAAAATTGGCAGAAGGAGGCATCTTGGTAGCAGAAAGATAAACCTCTGTGACAGCCCTATGCGTACAGAAATTGGTTGGTAGATTTATATGCCAGTCAGGGCCTATGTAAAGTCAGAGGACAGCCCTATGGGTACAGAAATTGGTTGGTAGATTTACATGCCATTCAGGGCCTATGTAAAGTCGGAGGACATCCCTATGGGTACAGAAATTGGTTGGCAGATTTATATGCCAGTCAGGGCCTATGTAAAGTCGGAGGACAGCCCTATGGGTACAGAAATTGGCTGGCAGATTTATATGCCAGTCAGGGCCTATGTAAAGTCGGAGGACAGCCCTATGGGTACAGAAATTGGCTGGCAGATTTATATGCCATTCAGGGCCTATGTAAAGTCGGAGGACGGCCCTATGGGTACAGAAATTGGTTGGTAGATTTAGAGGCCATTCAGGGCCTATGTAAAGTCGGAGGACAACTCGGAGGGCACTTAAGTCGGTTGCCACCTTTTGCAACCAGCATCCATTAATCCAGAAGAACTCCGCGGCATACGTCACGCGTTCACACAGCGCTTTATCTTCCAGATCATTTCTATTTATTTATCTTTTTTCTATTTATTTTTGTTTTATTTTATCAGTTTAAAGCTTTTTATTTCATTTCAGCCTAGGCGGTTTTTGGGGGGTTTTTTTTTTGCAGGAATTAAACTTCTTGGGAATTTTTTTTTTTTTTTACATTTTTCTAAACATTCCCAGATCCAAATGGCAGGAAGACCCACAACTTAAAAAAAATACGTCCTCCATATATTTAGTCAAAAGCGGCCAAGTACAGCAAAACACCTTTGTTACTGGGAAGCAACAGAGGAAAAAAAAACGTTTTGCATTTCACGATCCTGACAGCCAAGGTCAACATTTCCTTTTTCGGGAGCGTAATATTATTATTATGCAATTATTTTTAGATAAAATATAATACCTGTTTATTTTCCCCTCCTCGGAGCAAACTCCAGCCGTACTGCAGCAGCGGCGGACTGTCCGGACTGATTTAGTAGGTTAATAAATCCCTGCACATTCTGTGATAACGGCGGCCGATACGAGTAATCTCTAATTACCGCCGCCAACTGCAGCCAATATAAACAAGAGCCGTTATTTTTAGCCGACTCCGAAACAGGGACTGATCAGCGGAAAAGCGGTGAGGCAACAGACAGCGTATTCCACGTAACGAATTTGGGTCACTGTATTGCAATACTCAGGTAACCAAGCAATAATAGGTGGGCACAAGGCAATCTGTGGGCTTACTGCGGAGGTGCAACTTAAAAAAAAAATTGCACTTGGATACGGATCATCCTGGGAAAACACACAGTGAGACCACAGATTTGGAGGAACCCTGCTGGCGGCGACAGGACAATGAGCAGCGCTGGAAAGTATTACATGTCAAACCTTGGATAACCCCCTTTAATAGGCTGAACCGGATGGACGCGGCCATGACGTGTGGAATCGGAGTGCAGGGTTTATAATAACCCATCCATAGGGACCGCAAACTGGATACACGGCAAGAGGGGCGAGGCTGCTTATGGCTGCGGTGTATCTGTATATATCATATCTATGTATATAAAAAGGACGTAAACAGGTGGACGTGGGGCTAATAATCAGGGCTGTGGAGTCGGTATAAAATGGACCGACTCAAACTCCTTAAATATATAATAAATTTATATTTATATACTAATTTTGGGAATATGATGAAATGTCCTATAAATGTCTGTTCTATTCCTGATCTAAGGATCTAGGCTTTCAGTTGAGATGACTGTGTGCTGCCCTTTATGTAGATGCTCAGTAGTGAAGCTCCTCCGCTACAGATCAGAGGAAAAGGGCACTGGGAAGGAATGGCTGCACTCATCTCAGATCTGCTGGAGAAAACAGGATTAAAGGGGTTTTCTCACTAGTTACAGTGATTAGCTTTCAACATAAAGGGGCAGTTAAAAAGAAGACATTTTCTAAATACATTGGTCAGGCATGAACTATAGACAGTTCAGCAGGTCTCTCACTGTACACAGGTTTCTATGGTAACCTGCAGGCTAAAAAGACTGTTATCCGATTGGCTGAGAGCAGTGAAGAATGATGGGACTGAGCTCTGAGTGATTACCTGCAGTAAGCAAAAGGTCCAAGTGTTGTGAGGACTGAGAAGCTTTACCTGTAATTGTGTAAGAGATCACAATCTCCTGTTCTGCCAGAGGAAGTTAATATATGCTAATAACTGCTGGAGACCCGCCCACAGCCTGAGGAGACAGAGTGAGTGCAAACTGCCTGTCAGCCAGTGAATCAATGTGCTGAGAAAACCCCTTTAAGGCAAGTACTTCTTAGTATATCTAAACTTTCAATAAACTGTGTATAAATCAATTGTCCAGTCCATGTTCTCTCTGTATGCTTTATGTTTTAGTTTGCTTTTCCTCTGATGTAAAACACCTCGGGCCTTATGTATGAAAGTTGTCCCATAGAAACTAATCAGAGCTCCCCTTTCATTTCATATAGTGCTCTGGAGAAATGAAAGGGGAGCTCTGATTGGTTGCTATGGGCTACAAAGAAAGTATTAGACCTAGACAGTTTTCATACATCAGGCCCTTAGTGAGCTGTACCCAGAGAAGCCTGAGACTGGAAGTTTAGAGTAAAGAGTTCTAGTAAAACATATATTACAAACTTTTTTTTGTCATGACGTATCTGTACTATTGATTTATGCAAAGTTTGTTTAAAGTTATCACTTAAACATGCTCCATGTATGAGGGAGGCGGAGTTAGGGGAAATTGAGGAGTCGGAGTCAGAGTCGGGGCTTTGGCTTACCGACTCCACAGCTGTATAGTAATAAAAGGAACCAGGCAGCAAAACTTAAAAAAAAAAAAAAATTAAAAAAACAGCCAAAATGGTTTCCAGAGATTGAGAGGATAAAGGAAAGGGGCGATTAGTACAACAAAGAGGAGTTAGGGTGTAATATAAAAGGATTACATAATTATTTAGGAGTGGAGCACTTCGGCTGCCAACCAAGTCCTCCAAGTCCAGCGCAGCAATAAACGCTCTACGTGTGCTGGCACCCGAGACGGGAAATTCTGCTCGGCTCAGAAAAGTATCACTTGGTATATCGCTAACTTAATACATGCATGCTTGCAAATTTGTGTAAATTTTTAAAAATATTTTTATTATAGAATATAACAGTTTTATTATTATTTTTTTTTTTTTACTAGGGGGTAGTTTGAGGCAGTTTTATTTTTTTATTATTTTCTTTTACTAGGGGGTAGTTTGAGGCAGTTTTATGTTTTTTATTTTTTTTTTTTTTACTAGGGGCTAGTTTGAGGCAGTTTTATTTTTTTATTATTTTCTTTTACTAGGGGGTAGTTTGAGGCAGTTTTATTTTTTTTATTATTTTTTTTTTACTAGGGGGTAGTTTGAGGCAGAGTTTTTTTTGCCTCTTTCCGGTTAGGTCAGCCCCGCTCTGCTTTACCAGCGCTGCTCATTTTGGGCCAGCGATAAAAGTAATAAAATAAAACAAAAAAGGCAGAAAAACTAGAAGAGAACAACGGAGGACGGCGCGTCTACTGAACGAGAGAAATGAAATGATATGCGTACCAGCAGCGACTACGGCTGGGGGAGGCGACCCTGCCTCACCTCCGCTCGTCTGACTCATTGGGGCGACAGAGGTTTCACGAGATGTGGGTAACTGCAGCTCCTTCGGGAGAAGGTCATAAACCGATTCTAAAAAGACAAAAAAGAGAAAAGGCAGAAATGTGAGAATTCAAGCAGGACACGTATCCGGTCACAGGCTGGATGTACACATAAGGACACATTCACACGGCTGTGTGGCGGCCATGCCAGTTTTGTGGACAGAAAAACATGGGTTTCCGGATTCGTCCCTCCAGGTCATCTTGCACATCCGCCGTCACACAGGGGGCCTTCCAGCTCTCCCCCCGATGGCAGATGTTGGGGGAAAAGAAAGATCAGGTGGTTGGATTTCAACATGTCTGATCCTTTTGTTCTCAGTGGCTTACTACCCTCACCCCATTCAGGACACATGCATGCTCAACTGAGCTAAGCATGCCTGTGTGTAGTGGGGTTGGGAGGGATAGCTGTCAGCCACACATCTAATGTGTACGGCTAGCCTTAGTGATAAAACACAACACATACAACGTGAAGAACCTCATCACAACATATAATATACACATGATACATATACTGCATACATATTATAGAGTAGCTTCCATGTAGGCAACACTTAAAGAAGAACTCCCGCAAAAAATGTTATTCCATGTCCTCCTAGAAATGTACATGATATAATCTGTAGTGAATGTCATTTTCTTACCAGTGTCTGTATTTGTGAGTTATAGCTCCTTGATGCTTCTCATCTGTGTCATGTGACCAGCAATCAGACCCACCAGATAGGAAGTCTATTTCTCTATGTATTCCTATGGGAGCCTCACTTTCAGTCTCATAGGAATGAATAGAGCAGTAACTGGCTTCCTGTCCTGGGTCAGTTGGAGGTCAGGGAGTTGGTCACATGACCCAGCTACAATTAGAAGAGAGGGGATAACTCTCAGATACAGTCACTGATGAGAAAATTGAATTCACTACAGATGACAGAATGCACCTTTCATAAAAATTTTCCCAGGGCGACAGAGGGTTAATATTTCTTACACAGGGAGAGATTGAGACATACTGAAAAGTAGGAGTTAAAAAACAATTAAAGGGCAGGGAGCGTCTACGCTCAGAGCAATTATCTGCGGCTCGCCTAACGACATTGGTAATATTACATAACATTACAATGGCCCAGGCGTCGCCAGACACTGCGGAGTTAAATATTTTTATGACCACATGGACGGAGCAGCAGACAATCCCTGCCGTTTCCAATATCAATAGGTGGACGTGGACATACCGGGAAGCTGGAAGAAATTCGCCAATCACTAGGCCAGATGAGACACTGGAAAAGCATGGAAGGAACAAGGCCTGACCCCTTCTGGGCTCTCCGAGTGTCATCCTTGCCCATTTTCTACTAAAAAAAAACAGGCAGGGGTGACAGCGGAGAAAGTAAAGACTCAGCGTCACCCATCTAATGAGTACTTAACCCTCCAAATTCTCCACAGCAGGGATGACCAACCTGTGGCCCTCCGGCTGTTGCAAAACTACAACTCCCAGCCTGCTCGGACAGCCTGCTCACAGCTATTAGGGCATGCTGGGAGTTGTAGTTTTACAACACAGGTTGAGCATCCCTGTCCTACATTATATTTTGGCAGGTGCGGTATAACATAGAAAGAAGATATTCAAATGACCTTTAAGGAGTCCAGGGGGTGGAGCTGCAGCTCTAAAGAGTCAGACTGGACAATCCCCCTTCTGCTTTGGTCAGGTATGTCATCAGAAGCTACCGACGGTGGCAGCCAGTGTGAGGAAGAAGCCAAGGCCTGTACTGATCACTGGTGGCGGTTTGGGGGGACTGAATCCTCCCTTTAAATTTACTTGCTTACCATAGAACTCAATGGATTATCAAATAACTCTACTGTAGTGACAACCACGACAATTAAAGGGGTGATCAAAAAAGGGGTGCCACAATATCCCACCCCTTAATGATCGGTCAGGGTCTGACCTCTGACACCGCCAATGACCCTGAACAGGAAGGGGCTGCAGTGCTGATTTTGCTCTGCACAGCGATGCCCCTGCCTCCCATCGTGCAGGGAGCTGCGGCCGACCCAGGACGGCTCCTGAAGTGACGGCATACCCCTTCTCCCAGCTTTCCAAAACTCCAGAATGGAAAATACAATAGGCCATGTAGTAATACCCGGCTTTCTCATGCTGCTGCATTACTAGGTAAAGCCGCCATGTAACAGACAGGAAAGCCTCCGCTATAACCCCGATAACCGTGGCCATGTCGGTCACCACTCAGCACTCCCAAAGAGAGACCTACATCCAGAACATATAAACCGTCCTGACGTCAATCAAAAAAAAAACAACGCGGTCAGTAACTAATCGTAGCGGTTGTATCTTCTAAGCAAGGGAAGGAGATGGCGCCATTAATTTCCCAATTCCCTGAGCAATAAACATATTTGTGCAGCGTTAAGATCTTCAGCTACTAAGTATTTTCCAAAGTATCCACAAACATGTGAGATAATGAGCGCGGGGGAGGCCGGAAGGGTTACGGGGCGACCCGAAACTTGGAAACAGAGTCCCCCTGGACTTATCAATCTTTGAGAAGGAAGTGGTGCCTGCCCCATGCCAGCAGCGCAAGCAACATTTAACCCCCCGGCCCGTTCCTATTAGAGGCCGAATTAAAAACCCGGGCGCTTGTTTTCTGTGCTTCTTCCGCCCCACATCTATAAAAGGGATCTTTTTCGTTGGCCCGGTGCCACTCTGGTCCTTTGAGGTCAGCGGCATAAAATGTGACCTATTGTACGAGAGATTGTTTTCAGGAACCTTGAGAATTTTACTGAGAGTCGGCCCCTCGCGAGGGCTCGGATTAGTATTAAATCCTACCCAGATCTGGTTGTCACGCTGGACGGTACGCTGACATTGTACCGCCATCTCCGGCTGTGCAAAAACGGGTTGAAATACCGTGAATTGTATTATATTTATTTGGACTTTTGGACTTGTTATATCCATCAGCACAAAATCATATTCTAAAGATATTACCGTAACATCTACTGTTACGGTAGATGTTACGGTAATATCTTTAGAATATGATTACGGTAATATGTTACGGTAGATGTTACGGTAATATCTTTAGAATATGATTACGGTAATATGTTACGGTAGATGTTACGGTAATATCTTTAGAATATGATTACGGTAATATGTTACGGTTGCTGCCAGTGAATGGCTGCAACAGTGCACATGATAGCGGATGGGGGGGCGTCACACTTGTGGACGAGTGGAGCGCTGGAACGGAGCGCCAACAGGCAAGTGCTTTTTTTCTGTAGGCTGGGCCGTTAAAGGGGTTGTCCCATAACCTTTAAGTGCCTAATCAGACCCCAGTAATCAACAGAACGGGGGCCCGTGTTCTCCACGTGAATGGATCAGCAAACACGCGTGTGACCAACCACGTCGGAGTCCTGGCGCCCAGCTATCTGCAGCGGTCCCAAAACACTCGTGTCTGCAGCGCCATTCAAACGCGGAAACGCGGGCCCCTGTTCTTGTGATCGGCAGGGGCCCCAGCAGTCAGACCTCCTCTAATCAGACACGTACCCCCTATTGTGTGGATAGGAGATAAGTTATTGTCCTGGGGGACGGCACCTTTAAGGGGCTATAACCAAAATGGCTGTGGAGTTTGGACAAACCCTTTAAACATGATCCAAGACTTCCAAAGCTCCACCCCTTAAAGGGGTCGTCTGACGTCAGCAATTGGCAATTATCATGTAGAGTAAATTACCGTAACACAAGGCACTTACTAATGTATTTGGGATGGTCCATATTGCTTCATCACATTATACACGGCTCGTTGCCATGGTTACGACCAACCTTCAATCCAGCAGCGGTGGTCGTGTTTGCACACTATAGGGAAAAGCACCGGCCTATGTGAGCTTCCATGGTCCAGGCCACTAGAGAGACCGCATCTTTTTCCTGTAGTGTGCAAGCACGACCACCGCTGATGGATTGCAGGGTGGTCGTAACCATGGAAACGAGCTGTGATAGAAAAATGAATCCAGCCAGCAAAGGAAGCAATATGGAGAATCACAATACATTAGTAAGTGGCTTTGTATTGATTTCCTCTACATAATAAATGCCATTTGCTGAAGTGAGAGGACCCCTTTAAAGGAGATGTATAGGATTATAAAAACATGGCTGCTTTCCTCTAGAAACAGTGCCGCACCTGTCCACAGGTTTTGTCTGGTACTGCAGCTCAGCAATTCTGAAGGGAATAGAACTCAACTGTAAGCAGTTTGAAGTCTGAAAACTGCGGATCCGCAAAATATGGAAGCAGTCCGTGAACACCCCGGACTTCCCCTCCCGCCCTAGTGTCAAAACGCAAAACGGATGCGGACAGCACACGGATGTCTGCAGTTTCTGCGGCCACAAACGAATGAATGGGCCTGTGTGCGATCTGCAAAAATCGAAAATCGGACGTCGAAAATCGGCCTGAAAATACAGATCGGCGTTGTCCCTAGGTGGACCCCCGGTGGCCATCTTTAAGGAAGAATTTATACAAAATGACTGAATGTTTTGCCGCTATTTGACCGCCATGTGTGAGCCTGGGTGTTCAAATCGTAAATGAGCAATGATTAACTGGAAAACACGGAGACGCCACAGCATGACCGCTTAAACAGTAACCTCCATAATGCCGGGTACGGCGAGATAACCTAAAGGACAGAACGACAAGTTAGTAATTAAACCGTATACTTCTTAAAGGGCCAACGAACTCGACTAAGAAAGCATAAGCACTACCTCCGCTGCTTGACCTCAGTCCTATATTGGGACAGTGAGAGGCGCAGGTTGGCGGAGCAATGTAAGTTCATACACAGGAGAGGCGGGTTTACGACCGAACATACCATGTGCCATCGCTAGTTCACCATAGGACTGAAGGTCATCAGTCGGCACTACAGAACAGGGCAATGACAATTATACTGACACGCCCCCGGGGGTGTGCAGACGGCTCGGAGGAGACCTTAGGAGCAGTGTAGCTACTGTATATATGTCCTGGTATATTCTGTGACACAGATCCAACGTGGACATCACACGGATGCGGACTGCAAAATACATACGGTCGTGTGAGTGCACCCTTACTGACACAGTGGAGCGCCACCTGGTGTTCAGTGTGTGGCAATGAGCACATCCACCTAATCAGCTGGGTGCTGCTGGACACACATGCTCAGTCTTCCCAAAGCCAGGTCTCTGCATAGTGATCCTCAGTTCAGGGCAGTCAATAGATAAAAGGTTTTGGCCCTGCTTGTTAAAGGTTTTTGTCCGGGTAAAGTAAAAAAAAAAAAATACAAAGCAAATAAAGCACTGTAAATGTGATGGTCAGCATTATATACACAAGCTAAGTATTAAGCAAAAATAAATAAATAAAAAAATCCTCATTTCCATAGTTCTGTCCTGGCCCCCTTGTTGACATGCAGTTGCAGAGCTGTGTGGGCGTGTAACAATCATCTCTGAGGTTTTCTCTGAAAAAGGAAGTAAATAAACTAGCTGCCCTGTCTGCAGTCTGACTGCTGGGATGCTCATATTGTATGTGTGGGACTACAGGTCCCAGGTGTACAGTACAATGACATTGCTGATACGCACAGGATCTCCTCCCTACATGTTCTTGTGCAACGCTCTGCAGACACATCCTTACAGCCATCAGAAGATTACAGAGGAGGCCTATGTCTGCAGGGTGAGAAGGGAGGATCTTGTGCACAGCATTTATCCCTTGCTGCCTGGAGAAGAGGAAACCCTGCAGCTGCTCAGTACCTGAGGCAGGGCCTCTAGCCCCGAGTCTGTGCTGCTGATGGTAGAAGGGGTCAAACTGCTGAAGTATCCTGTGGGAAGAGACACAGGGAAGACAGCTCAGCCAGCAGAACAGGCAGTGTGGGGATCGTGGCCAGCAGATCAGACAGTGCAGGGGGTGTGGCCACATGATCAGGCAGTGCAGGGGGTGTGGCTTGTTCCAACCAGCACAACCTACAGTGAGGTTCCCTGCACAAAGGCAGACCTGCTGCCTCAGGATTGTGCACGGAACGTCATCAGAGCAGGGAGAGAAGATGACATCACGGGTCATGTGACCCTCAGCTAACTAGGAGAACGGGGCTGCTGGAGATGAAGGAAGTGAATTGTAAACCGCTTACATTTGCTTAGTTAGAAACATACAAAGAACCAAAAAAATAACTTCAACTCCTTTGGGGAAGAAACAGAATCCCTGCAGTAAAGTGGAGAAGACTCCTTATGCAGGAAAATTAAGAAGGAAGTATGGTGTGCTGCCAGAGGGGGAAGGAGACCGATTCTTTGCAAAAAAAACACTATCAGCATCAGCAAAGTGGGACATACGGAATCTAAAAGTGATGGACACATCTTTTCTGAGGCTGTAAATTAAATTAAAACTGCTATTAACAGCTTTGTGGAAATGTTTTATAGGGTAACCATATGGGGGGGGTTCTATAATGCATTAGTGATACTTTTAAATACAGACTTCACTCAAGGACATCTCAGGGACACTTTTAAGGGGGTTTTCTGGGACTTGTATATTGATGGCCTCCCCTCAGGACAGTTCACGACTATCGGACTGGTTCCGACACTGGACCACCCCGCTGATCAGCTGGCGTCAGAAACTATACAGTGGACAGAGCTGGAAGCAGAAGGTGATCGGTGGGAGTCCAAACCTTGCAAAACTACGGAAGGATTCGCAGCCCTTCACCTCAGGAGCTTGCAATCCACATCAGAGCGACGGGTAAAATATTTTTAGCTATAAATCTCCTAAAAGGAAGCATAAAGCCTATCTATAAAAGGTACGTGAACTATTCAAAAAAGCAACAAACATCTCTCTAAACTCTCCCTGACCCATAATAAAAAACAACACGAGGAGATACCAAGGAAAATATTTCCCAGCCACGCGATGCTCCTTCAGCCTCCATGGTGAGAACGCGAGGCGCTGGAAACGCAGGAGGTTATATAAGCCGCTGGCTGCCACGTCACGGAGGTTTGGTTTGGCAGAGGGCGGTATGCGTTTTGGCGTGATGATCCCACTCAGCACAGGGCTACGATAATATGGTAAGAAGTTGGGAACAGCCAACCGGCCCAACGTGAGACCCTCACCGCTAACCTTCCTGGGCCCATTTATATAACAGCGAAGGAACATATTAAAGACGTCGTCCAGGATCAGAAAAACATGGCTGCCGCCTTCCACAACAGCGCCACCCCAGTTCACAGGACGTTTCCGATACTGCAGCTCCACTGAAGTGAATGGGGCAGAGCTGTAATACCGCACGCGGGTGTGGCGATGTTTATAGATGAAAGCGGCCATGTTTTTCTAATCCTGAACAAACCATTTAAATAATATTTAACAAGAGCTGTCTCATGAGTCAGGCCGGCGTAAAAACCTGTCAAATCTACATTCACGGACATCATTATTCGCTTGGCCTTGGAAGACGTGAAATATCTAACATGCGACCCATAGATGGAAACTGTGTATTTATGAGGGAGAAAGCAATGTTATTTACAGCCTGATCAAAGCTGAATGAAAGGAGGCTGGGCCTAGACACTGCGACTGGGCGAGTATCCAACTGGACAGGACTACTACGATGACTGCCAGCATTAGTACCACTGGCACATGTCTGGATTCTTGTGTACAAGTGGCGATCACCATAACAGTTTTAGCAGTTAATTTACAAGCAGAAAAGGTAAGTTAAAGGGGATGTGTCACAAAACAAATTCTATAATTTTTCAAACCAGACCCTGGATCTGAATACTATTCAATAAAAGGTATCTGTATAGCGCCATTTTTTTTTTTAGTTCAGTTTAAATCAGTTTAAATTAGTGGCAGTTACAGGGAGAGAGCTGCAGCAGAAAGGACACGCCCCCTTGAGCTGCCAGGCTGAAGATTATTGGTTAAGCATGGGATGGTACTGTGCGCAGGAGTGAATGGAGTAGCAGTCGAGCATGGGGCGGTCCTCTGCACAGGAACAATTGGGCCAGCAGTCGAGCATGGGGCAGTCCTGTGGGCAGGGACGAATGGAGCAGAAGTCGAGCATGGGGCGGTTCTGTGCGCAGGAAAGAACGGAGCAGAAGTCGAGCATGGGGCGGTTCTGTGCGCAGGAAAGAACGGAGCAGAAGTCGAGCATGGGGCAGTCCTCTGCGCAGGAAAGAATGGAGCAGCAGTCAAGCATGAAGCAGTCCTGCACAACTGTAGCAGCAGTCGAGCATGGGGCGGCCCTGTGTGCAGGAACAAATGGGGCAGCAGTCGAGCATGGGGTGGTCCTCTGCGCAGGAAAGAATGTGGCAGCAGTTGAGCATGGGGCGGTTCTGTGTGCAGAAACAAATGGGGCAGCAGTCGAGCATGGGGCGGTCCTGTGTGCAGGAACAAATGGGGCAGCAGTCGAGCATGGGGTGGTCCTCTGCGCAGGAAAGAATGTGGCAGCAGTTGAGCATGGGGCGGTCCTGTGTGCAGAAACAAATGGGGCAGCAGTTGAGCATGGGGCGGTCCTGTGCGCAGGAAAGAATGGGGCAGCAGTCGAGCATGGGGCGGTCCTGTGCACAGGAAAGAATGGGGCAGCAGTCGATCATGAAGCAGTCCTGTGCGCAGGAAAGAATGGGGCAGCAGTCGAGCATGGGGCAGCCCTGTGCGCAGAAACAAATGGGGCAGCAGTCGGGCATGGGGCGGTCCTGTGCGCAGAAACAAATGGGGCAGAAGTCGAGCATGGGGCGGTCCTGTGCACAGGAACAATTGGGGCAGCAGTCGAGCATGGGGCGGTCCTGTGCGCAGGAACAATTGGGGCAGCAGTCGAGCATGGGGCAATCCATCGCTTCCCAATATCTGCCATCTGTTATTAATAACATTGTTACAGTTTGTAACCAGCCGCATCCTACGTATAACCTCTGCGCTGTGATTATTGATATATTTATCATGTAAATATTTGCAGTAGATGGATGACATTGTTGTAGTGATGCCGCCCACACTCTCCGTCTGCAGTGCCAGGAGCCTCGCGTCACTTGCTCCACAATAAGACTAATGCTGCTCTCTACTAACGAGTGATCTCTGGAAAAGGACTGAAGACGAGCAAGATTATTTCATTTTACGTTGATGACTGAGCGAATGTACGATGATTTAACTCTTTCAGATACGTTTGCATAAATCCATAGTACAGGTGACCGTATAAAACTTTGTAATATACCTTATCAGAGAAATAAACGCCTTGTTCTAGAGTTATCAGCTGCTTCTCCCCCCTCCCATTTTCTACAATAATTTTTCCCCTGAAATTTATGACAAATCCATATTACATTTTTTAATTATTTTTTCTATTTGTTTTTCTTTACCTACTTTTAGATCTTATGTGAAAAGCTGATGTAGTTTTAGGTCAAATTTATGCAGAAAAATAAAAAAAAAAAATTCAAAAGGGTTCAGAAGCTGAAAATTTTCTTGCAGAGAAAGAAATCTGTAAGAAATCGGCAACGTTTCCGCACCACAGTCCACAATAAAATTTGAATGATTTATAGTGTGAATTTTGGCCGGATATGCTGCGGACGCTGCTACGTGAGGCTGTATCCCAAAGGCTGGGGGCTACACGGCAATGCGCAAAACATTTGTCTACAAATGGTCGTAAAAACACAGGAAAGTTCGCAGGCAAGGTGGGATCTGATTTTTTTTAATTTGGTCTGATCTGGGGTCTATACTTTACCCAAGTACCACATAATCTGCCGTGGCATATTTTCAGTGATATTGTAAGTGGGTGGCTAGGTCAGGGTGGCAGAGCTCGGCTGGGTCAGGGTGGCAGAGCCTGGCTGGGTCAGGGTGGCAGAGCCTGGCTGGGTCAGGGTGGCAGAGCCTGGCTGGGTCAGGGTGGCAGAGCCTGGCTGGGTCAGGGTGGCAGAGCCTGGCTGGGTCAGGGTGGCAGAGCCTGGCTGGGTCAGGGTGGCAGAGCCTGGCTGGGTCAGGGTGGCAGAGCCTGGCTGGGTCAGGGTGGCAGAGCCTGGCTGGGTCAGGGTGGCAGAGCCTGGCTGGGTCAGGGTGGCAGAGCTCGGCTGGGTCAGGGTGGCAGAGCTCGGCTGGGTCAGGGTGGCACAGCCCGGCTGGGTCAGGGTGGCACAGCCCGGCTGGGTCAGGGTGGCAGAGCTCGGCTGGGTCACGGTGGCAGAGCCCGGCTGGGTCAGGGTGGCAGAGCTCGGCTGGGTCAGGGTGGCAGAGCCTGGCTGGGTCAGGGTGGCAGAGCTCGGCTGGGTCACGGTGGCAGAGCCTGGCTGGGTCAGGGTGGCAGAGCTCGGCTGGGTCAGGGTGGCAGAGCCCGGCTGGGTCAGGGTGGCAGAGCTCGGCTGGGTCAGGGTGGCAGAGCCTGGCTGGGTCAGGGTGGCAGAGCCTGGCTGGGTCAGGGTGGCAGAGCCTGGCTGGGTCAGGGTGGCAGAGCTCGGCTGGGTCACGGTGGCAGAGCTCGGCTGGGTCAGGGTGGCAGAGCTCGGCTGGGTCAGGGTGGCAGAGCTTGCTTTGTAGCTCCAGTTCAGCATTGCACTTTGCAGTAACCCCTAGAAGAGCGACAGCTAAGTCACCCAGGGGTTAAAGTACCCCATGAAGTGCCAAGCCACTTCCAAAGCCAACAAAGTATTTAAGGAATGCAGGGGATGACGGTACGCCAACAAGACCAGAGATTAACAATGCTCACATCCTCCCTTACAGTTCCTGTGCATGTATGGACCGAGGAGTCCATGTTATACAGTAACCAGGGGAAGGAGCGAGCAGCAACGTGAGGGTACTGAAGGCATCCAGCGTCTCCTGCTTCTCAAGTGCCTAACGTTCCATTACATTATTTTTAGATATGTCGATCGTGCTGGGATAGAGACGCACGAGCCCGAAACAAGATCAGGGCATATTCACAAGGAAGGCTGGCACCCCGGCAGATGGCACGCCAGCGTCACCCGTAGGAAACTTGCAGACCTCATGTCTCTGACGCCCCGTGCGTGCACGACTATTTCCAAAACACGGGAAAGCTCGGTGACAAAACAAAGCAACGTGTACTGGGAGGCTCCGGGACGCTCGGGAGCTCTGAACGCTCTCCCCGTGAGACGAGGGTTAAAGATATCCTCCATAGTGCACAAGGGATTAGGTTCAGTCGTTCTCTATCTGTTCTTCACAAAGGAGGCGAAACACCCCCCCCCCCTCCAGCAGCAAATGGCAGCCACGAGATCTCCACTGAGAATCCACACACCAGCAGGCCACGGATACAACAGAAAGTATACACCGCACAGCATGGTGGGAGAAGCAACACTAAACAGGCAAGGATAACTGATAAGACACCTACACCTGAAGGCCTGCAACAACAAAACAACCAAAGGAGAACCTGTCAGATTAACCCACGTGCTGCCAATCTCACTGACCTTCTGCTACCAGTTGCAGGAATGTCAGTATGTCCCGGCACGTTCGTGACAGAATTACCTTAAGAACTAATCTGATTGGTGGAGGTCAGACCATTGGGGCCGCCACTGATCAAGACGGAAGTGCTGGAGTCCCAAATATTTGTGACCACTACTCCATTCACTCTGGGGACTCCGTGCTTGGGATTGGTTGGAGACCCCCACAAATCAGATACGTTTCCCCAATCCTGTGGATGGTGGGACATCCCCTTTAAGGCTGGTTGACAGAAGATTAGATCAGCCTCCATTCTGTCACACGAGGGTCTGTTGGGATGTGTAACTCTGCAGCCATTCAAGGCCGTGAAGTCGGCGCGTTGTTCAGCCCCACAGACATAGCAGAGTCAATACAGCGCACATCACATAAATCCTGCTTATTCAAACAGACAATTTCCTTACAAAAGAACAGTATTTTCAGGGCTGAGACCTAAGTAAACTTGTGTACGTGGAGCGCGGCCAGGAATAAGCCCTGCTCCGATGTGAATGGCGGCTTTCATCTCCTAGAAAACATCCCTCCGCTGCCCGGCCCACGGATCCCGTCCAGGACCAGAGCGCCTCTCGGCATTTAAAGGTCCCTTACTGACAACTCCAGATGATTTACCGGGGCCCCACAGACTCCTATGAGTTACCATCTGCTGGACGGGGTCACAAGTCACTACGTGGAACCGGGTCCAAGATCTCGTCTTCCAGCCTCGGAGATCACTTTGTACAACCTTGGAAGGCGCTGAGCACCTGGCAAGAGCGGACACTTCAGTTAACCCTTGTTGTACTGACTTATGGACGTTTTTAATTTCCCCAGGAACGTGCTGTATGTCATGAAAAAAAAAACACCATACTCCCCGTGGCTCCGCTCCAGCACCTTGGCTCCATCCCATGATCTTCTGATCCCAGACCTGTAAAATTCTGGATGAGGACACGTGGACTGCTGCAGTCAATGACTGGCTCCAGCAGCGACATGTCCACAAGGCTTTTTAAAGGGGCGGTCCAGTTCAGAAAAGTCATTGGTATACAACCTATAAGGGAATTATGAGATAATAGGGGGAGGGGCATTCAGGATCCTCATCTCTTGGCCAATGGTTACAAAGAGCATCTCTCGCTCTGGAGGACCCATCCTGTCCTGCATTATACCGACCATTGCTGTCAATAGGCACGGTGTAATGCTTCATTTCCCCTGTGGTGGCGCTGCATCAAAATGTAACACTTAGGATGTATTCACACTGCTGTGTGTGTGTTTTGCACACCACAGATCCACAAAATGGACACGGCCGTGTGTGCATGCACTCCTAACTCCTAACCTAACTGTTTTGCCAGAGTGGAGCTCCAGCAGTGGGAAAAGAAGCTACCTGGAGGGAGGAGATCTGCTTTAGATGCTGCTACCTCCTGAATGGTCTTGTTTGAAAGCAGACATTCCAAGCTTTCAGAAAATACCAAAATAACAGCAATATGTTCAGGACAGAGATATCACTGATAGAAATTGGGATGCTGTGAATGCAGCTGAAAATTAAAGTATAAACAGGTTTCTGGACTGTCAGCTTTCAGACAAGACCAGTTGCATGTTTCTAGCTGCTACCATTCAGGAGATATCACCATCTAAAGCAGCCCTCCCCCCTCCAGGTAACTACTTCTCACACTGCCCGAGCTGGACTCGGGAAGAACAGTTAGGTGGTTAAAGGGTTTTTCTGGGATTTTACTACCAATGACTTATCCTCAGGATAGATCATCAGTATCTGATGGGTGGGGGATCAGACACCCGGGACCTCCGCCGATCAGCTGTTTGAGAAGGCACCGGCGCTCCTGTGAGCACTATGGCCTTCTCTCAGCTTTTCCTAGGTCAGTGACGTCATGTTCATCGGTTGTGGCCCCGGAGCGGCTCAGCCCCATATAAGCGAATGTGGCTGAGTGCGATACCAAGCACGGCCACTATACAATGTACGGCGCTGTGCTTGGTAAGTTGAGAGAAGATAGCAGCACTCTCAGGAGCATCGGTACCTTCTCAAACAGCTGATCGGCGGGGGTCCTGAGGATAGGTCATCAGTAGTACAATCCGAGGAAAACCCCTTTAGGGCATGGCAGTTTCTTTAGGTACATATTATAGATCCTGCACGATCACCATGCCTTGTGTCGGATCGTGCAGGAATTTTACATTCGTTGCAGAGGAGGTGCCCATTGAGGTTAACTTTTTAAAAACTTTTTTTGGGGTAGATACACAGGTAGAGAGAAGGAGAACAAGGACTTTGAAAACACAGCACGACAGCAGGATACAGATCGGGTTCAGGAGACGCGTTTCAGGTCCGGATCGGAACCTTCGTCAGGCATAACATAACATACTCCTCGATCTCCAGCAGTGCCATAGGCCTGAACCCAGAGGAGGACACGTGTGTTTGCCTCTCCATTCAAACAGGGTATTATGATTGGCAGGGGCACCGGTGGTCAGAACCTCACCGATCAGATACCTATCCCATATGACGTGCATACGGGAAAAGTTTTACTAATGGCCTTTAAAGTCTCTGCACCCTTAGGACAGATCTGTGATCATCTCCTGGGCCTTGAGGCAGTCCGTCTAGAGCCTCCGGTTCTGGTTCTGCCTTCCCCTATGTTTTACACTGAAGCTCAGCTTGTTCTGACTGGCTGCTCTGCATATGCACAAGCCCTGCGGAAGCTCAGCATTTAGTCAGTGCGAGCAGAGAGGATTTATATTACAGTAAGTACCGAAATGTTATAATCTGCAAGCTGTGAGATATAGAAGATTATAAAGTCACATATATAAATGAGGCCAGTAAGAAAGAGCCCCGGAGATGTGCCTTAAAGGGGTATTTCCATCTTAGACAATGTCCCCATTGTCTTATAGGTGCGGGTCCCAGCGGAGAACGGAGCCCCCAAAGTGAATGAGGGTGCACTGTGCATGCGCAGTCGCCTTTCATTCATTTCTATGGGGCCGGCGCTCAGCTATTTCCGTCGGCTACATAGAAACGAATGGGAGCGGTGGCCGCACATGCGCAGCGTACTCCCATTCATTTCTATGGGACCTGGTGGTGGCTGGACCCCGGCAAACCTGGGGTCCTCCAGGTGTAGCGCTCCCCGCTCCATTCTCGATATAGGTGCTGGTCCCAGCGGTGGGACCTGCACCTATAAGACAATGGGGGCGTATCCTAGCGATATGTCCCTATTGTCTAAGATGAGAAAACCCCTTTAAGAGTTAATCTCTGTGTCTATGGGGCCCTTTACAGAGGCCTAGAACCGTAGGCGCGCCAGTCAGCGATGATCTGGCGGTGTAAAGGTGCTGCCGATTACCTGATGAATGAGCAAAAGGCTTGTTCATCGGGTAATCGCATCTTTCATGTGGTCACCCAGATCGGCGTTTGCCGGCAGCAGATGGTGCTGTCTTATTGTTCTCTGCTGCCGGCAAATAGTGATTGTGTATGGGGAGGAGTGACGGCATAAGCGATGGCTCCTCCTCATACTGTAGAGTACTACACGTAAAGGCAGCGGTCTCCTTCACGGACGAGCAGGCGCTTCCCTCCCGACAATCGCCTGCTACACTGCTCACGTGTAAAAGGGCCCTTAAGGCCGCAGCGTCGCTGAGAACACGGGTTAAGAGGCCGAACGTAAAAGACCGGCCGTAAAGCTTATCAGCACCATTGTGTGAAAGAGGAACAACACTCATCCTTCGCACTGGTGACAACCTCCAAGTCACCCATAAAATCGACTTTAAATGGATCGGTTTATTTTTTACACTGTAAAAGGCTGGTTAGAAAAAGTACAAGGCCTGAGGCTAGCCAAATACATTAACTCTTTATGGCAGTCTCATGGGTGATTTCTCTTTCCCAACGCAAGAGGGCAAATGAATTAAGGTGGATTTAAAATGACCCTAAGGCTATACATTTATATAAGATGCTGCAAGTCTGTAATATTACACTGAGTGGTCCAACTGAATAGAATAGGTTCTGGTACATCCTTACTGCATTACTTATCCTGTACTGATCCTGAGTTACATCCTGTATTATACTCCAGAGCTGCACTCACTATTCTGCTGGTGCAGTCACTGTGTACATACATTACTTATCCTGTACTGATCCTGAGTTACATCCTGTATTATACTCCAGAGCTGCACTCACTATTCTGCTGGTGCAGTCACTGTGTACATACATTACTTATCCTGTACTGATCCTGAGTTACATCCTGTATTATACTCCAGAGCTGCACTCACTATTCTGCTGGTGCAGTCACTGTGTACATACATTACTTATCCTGTACTGATCCTGAGTTACATCCTGTATTATACTCCAGAGCTGCACTCACTATTCTGCTGGTGCAGTCACTGTGTACATACATTACTTATCCTGTACTGATCCTGAGTTACATCCTGTATTATACTCCAGAGCTGCACTCACTATTCTGCTGGTGCAGTCACTGTGTACATACATTACTTATCCTGTACTGATCCTGAGTTACATCCTGTATTATACTCCAGAGCTGCACTCACTATTCTGCTGGTGCAGTCACTGTGTACATACATTACTTATCCTGTACTGATCCTGAGTTACATCCTGTATTATACTCCAGAGCTGCACTCACTATTCTGCCGACGCAGTCACTATGTTCATACATTACTTATCCTGTATTATTCTCCAGAGCTGCACTCACTATTCTGCTGGTGCAGTCACTGTGTACATACATTACTTATCCTGTACTGATCCTGAGTTACATCCTGTATTATACTCCAGAGCTGCACTCACTATTCTGCTGGTGCAGTCACTGTGTACATACATTACTTATCCTGTACTGATCCTGAGTTACATCCTGTATTATACTCCAGAGCTGCACTCACTATTCTGCTGGTGCAGTCACTGTGTGCATACATTACTTATCCTGTACTGATCCTGAGTTACATCCTGTATTATACTCCAGAGCTGCACTCACTATTCTGCCGACGCAGTCACTATGTTCATACATTACTTATCCTGTATTATTCTCCAGAGCTGCACTCACTATTCTGCTGGTGCAGTCACTGTGTACATACATTACTTATCCTGTACTGATCCTGAGTTACATCCTGTATTATACTCCAGAGCTGCACTCACTATTCTGCTGGTGCAGTCACTGTGTACATACATTACTTATCCTGTACTGATCCTGAGTTACATCCTGTATTATACTCCAGAGCTGCACTCACTATTCTGCTGGTGCAGTCACTGTGTGCATACATTACTTATCCTGTACTGATCCTGAGTTACATCCTGTATTATACTCCAGAGCTGCACTCACTATTCTGCTGGTGCAGTCACTGTGTACATACATTACTTATCCTGTACTGATCCTGAGTTACATCCTGTATTATACTCCAGAGCTGCACTCACTATTCTGCTGGTGCAGTCACTGTGTACATACATTACTTATCCTGTACTGATCCTGAGTTACATGCTGTATTATACTCCAGAGCTGCACTCACTATTCTGCTGGTGCAGTCACTGTGTACATACATTACTTATCCTGTACTGATCCTGAGTTATATCCTGTATTATACTCCAGAGCTGCACTCACTATTCTGCTGGTGCAGTCACTGTGTGCATACATTACTTATCCTGTACTGATCCTGAGTTATATCCTGTATTATACTCCAGAGCTGCACTCACTATTCTGCTGGTGCAGTCACTGTGTACATACATTACTTATCCTGTACTGATCCTGAGTTACATCCTGTATTATACTCCAGAGCTGCACTCACTATTCTGCTGGTGCAGTCACTGTGTACATACATTACTTATCCTGTACTGATCCTGAGTTACATCCTGTATTATACTCCAGAGCTGTACTCACTATTCTGCTGGTGGAGTCACTGTGTACATACATTACTTATCCTGTACTGATCCTGAGTTACATCCTGTATTATACTCCGGAGCTCGTATGAGCGCTGCCTTCTCTGCTCTGCTTACCCACTGCAAAGTGTAATTACAAGTATGGCGTCCTCGTTCACTTCTATGGACAACTCTATAGCGATCACTTCAACAGTCGGATCCAAGCCATAGAAGTGATTACACTTGCTCACCACTGCAGTTGCTGTGGCCAGCGGGTAAGCAGAGCAGAGAAGGCAGCGCTCGTATGAGCGCAGCTTTCTCTTCAAAAAGTTGATCGGCTTCCGTGGGCTTCCAGGTCCGTGCCTCCGCTCCGCAAAAGATAGGACATGTCCCATCTTTCCCTGCAGCAAGTCAATGGGTGCGCACAGCAATGCCGGTGCAGACTGCCGACGCGAGTGCTGTTTGCGGTCCGCATCATGCGCACAGCAGCCCAACGGTCGTGTGCACGAGTCCTTATCTGGACACCAAAATCATGCAGACAGTGCGGTGTAAACAGAAGCAATGAATCTGTATGTAGACGATCGCCTGCCGTAGCCATTGCTCGTCCCAATACCGTGGAGGCGATGGCCACAAATGAATGCAGCTCTCAACTCTATGGGGTTTTCCCGACCGCCGCCTGCCCAGTTTGCACGTGTAAATCTGCCATTACATAAGCCGTCAGGGGGAGTGCTGACAAGTTTGTCAACTACCAGCAGAATTGTGAATACAGCTCTTGACAGGTTGGACCAGCAGGAATGCAACGTACACCAGAAGTGACTCAACCTTTGCCTAGATTATGTCTACATATAAAACCGAAAAGAAAAAAAAAAAAGTGTCCAAAGGTGGACCCGTCGTGACTCTGTAGTCACGGTATACGGTATATTCTTATGTGAAGTTGCATCGCCGGACGGGCGCAGAGATGGAGGGCACAGGGGTGGACGGGCAGGAGAACAGCTCTTTATTACTGCTCTCACCCCCTGGCAATAAAGGGGTTAAAGCGCCCGCGGTCTGGTCGCCCGGACCTCTCATTTTCCGCCCTGTCCGGGGCTCAGCGCTCCGTAATTCCCTCCATGCTGGAGACGGCATTTTTTTTCTAGGCTGCTAAGATACTTTGGAGTTTTAAACCTACGTCAGTCCGGCTTAATCCCAGAGCCTGTGATCTGCGAGGGAAGCCTGGCGGCCGGATTAGTAACACGCAGATACTAATGCACATTTCGCCTCGGCCTCGTGACGGCGGCGGCGTAACTTTACGTTTTTTTTTCCTCCCCCTGTGGTGTTGACAGGAACGAGCGTGCACAATGCATCTGCACCCAAAAATAACTCCAGACCGTAGCTCTGGCGTCCACGAGCATGGACCTGCCAAGGGTTCTCAAGAAGCTGGCACCGCTTCTGCAATCAAATTCTGTCACTTCCAAGGGAAACCACTGGATCCAGTCCTTTCCGTGACCTCCCGTGTCAGCGTCACGTTACAGCCAGAAAAAAAAAAAAAGTCCTGAACTTTCGTGCCTCACGGAGAAGCAGAAGAAGGCGGCTGGATGCAAGTCCTGGGGAGGAGAGCGGCGGGCGATCTGCATTGTTAGACTTGCAATTTCCTCCCCCCCCCGGGCCCTCCAGAGCAGTGACTCCTCCTCGTGCAAAATCAAGGACGAACGTGCGGGGCGATTGACCTTGACGAGGCAGGTCCCATGGTAACAGATATGCATGCGTGTACGCCGGACCCCGGGCACCTGCAACACCTGTTTATCTGCCGTCTAGGAAAACTATTGCGAAGGATAGTCCTCCCAGCTCGACCCTCTAAGCCCACGTTACAGCAGGCAGTAAAGCGAGGACAGTCCTTCGGAGGTCTCAGGCCAGGCAGATGAAAGTCAGGAGAATCACATGAATGGCAATTCCCTATCACATCCTTTATATCCATTCCGAGCCACGTGCTGTTTTTGGAAGCCTGTACGCTGTCTATGGCAGAGGTAGTAAGACCACAACTCCCAGCGTGCACCCTTGCACACTGAGAGTTGTGAACGGAGCATGCTGAGAGTTGTAGTTTCCCAACAGCTGGAGTGCCAGAGGTGGCTGATCCGTGGTCTGCGGGACGGACGGCTGGCCGGACTTGAAAGGCCCCGGATCCATAAAAGCGATTCCAATAAATAATCATGAACGTGCCGGATTATCAGACGTTCCGGATTATCGGACAAATGTACAAAAAAAGTGATGGCGTGCTGACAGGATGTGGCGTCCTCTGACCTCAGGACGCCCGCCATCCTGGGAGTGAAGGGGCCACAGTGATGGTTTAGTGCTCAATTTCCCTGACCGTGGGGGGGATGGAGCGCTGCTGTGAAGGCACAAAGAGCAAAGGGGACGTAGCGCTAAACCCCCTCCATTCTCCCCAGAGCTTGACCCAAATCATAAAGTGATGCCACATCCTAGAGATACGAATTCAAAAATAATAATAAAAAAAAAATCACCGATTTCTTTCAAAAACAGCGCCACCCCTGCCCGTAGGTCGTGTCTGGTACTGCAGCTCAGCTCCTCGGAAGTCAAGGTGTCATTTATTGGCGCTCTCCTACAATACTAGCAAAGCTTCCTTCAATCTCATTGTCCGATGAGGCAGGAGAAAACCTGGGCGCCCTGACCACTATGCCCCCAGCCCCCCCATCCCCGTCCGTACCTTCATAATGAAGAACCCCTTGAAATGAAGCCATAAATTTGACTCTGGAACGATTTACATTCACGTCCATTAAAGACGTCATCGAGGAAAACCAAACTGGCTGCTCCGGATACGGGCACTCTACCAATATTCTACCGTCCCGGTGATGCCAGCGCTTGGTAGGGAACCTCCTGGCATCACGCCCATGCCACCTGCATTCATTGAGTGCATTGTGAAATACTGACTCAACCTAATACACGCCAGCCTCTATTATGTGCCAATTACTGGGGTCGGGCTGGCGTCATCATCCGGAATTGGCACGCGAGTACCTGTCTCATTCACTTTTCACTCCTGTGGTCCGCACTTACCTAATTGGGGAGGGGGGCAAGTGTGAACGTGCAAGGCAGAGGTAACGCCACCAATATTCAGGTACCCAGTGAAAGAAAACCACCAACATGGAGGAAACAATCAGCGCCGTTAACGTACAAACCACGTGATAAATTCCAACGATGCAATCACAGGGCGCTAAGTCGCATTTCCATCCTCTGCAGCGCCCCCTTAAGGCGGCGGCGTATATATCCCCCATCTTCCCCTTGCGCGAATAGAATGCGAACTGCAGTGGAGACTGACACAGGCCGAAAAAACTGGATGAAACGGGAGGAAAAAAAAAAAAACACGTAGCGTGCAAACGTTTGGTGGGGGTCCGATATTCACCAAAACAAAGGGGGCAGGTGGGTTCGGCTCGGAGAGGCGGGATTATTGGCATACACCAGTTTGAGGAGAGCTGAGCAAAGCAGAGCTTCTGCTCCTTTGTTTCAGCGATCAGTAGGAGCGAGGCCCTCAGGATCTGGACCGCTGAAAAACAAACCCAAAACACTGTGTGCTGTCCGTGTCCGTATGTCCGTCCCGTGACCCCGCAATAAAAAAAAAAAAAGTTTCCTATGGTTGCGGACAGGGGAAATGCGGGATGCACGCGGCCGGTATTCGTGCTGTGCGGGCCTCAAAAGCGGAGACAGTCAAATGCATGAGGCCCAAGCGGAAAAGATTTGCGTCACATGCATTGCGAAGGATGAAATTTGCAAAAAAAAAACGAAAATATCAATTGAAACGCTACGGATTTAAAACCCGCACGGCGTGTCAACTTTTACGCAGTATCCGGTAAAATCTGACTTTGCTGTTACTGTAACATGCAGCAGGTTTTCAGCCCCGTGTGAACATACCCTTAAAATGACATAGGACAACACAGAACGTACAATGTACCGCCAGACAGTGGACTAATCAGGGAGAACGGTAACGAGCAGCCATTCCTCCACACGTCTAACGAGATCTCGAACTTTGGCGATTTCATATCAGCAGATGAGATTAAGTGGAGGAGGAGGACACTTCCCCGACCCGTGATCACCCTCATCAGGACGTCTACATGTGACAGCTCCCGCCATCACGGGACCCACAGGGGTTCTCGCCCCGTTCAGGACACCTGAAGACAACCGCAGCCGGCAGAGGAAGAATCGGAAATCAGAATCTCCGTTAATCGAGAGGGTCCCTTATACCCAGAGCAAAGACCGGGGGACATCAAACCTGTGGCCCTCCGGCCGTTGCAAAGCTACAACTCCCAGCTGTAGGCTGCCTGAGCATGATGGAAGTTGTAGTTTTGCACCCGCTGGAGGGCCACAAGTTTGACACCCCTGCTTTAGTGGATGACATGCATTCGGCCCAATAGTAACTGTGCAATGCTTCATTTCACCTGTGGTGGCGCTGCAGGGTAACCGGCCCCAGCTGGTGGGGGTCTCTGTCACGAGTTTACAGTCAGGGAACAACCCCCTTCATGTCTCTATATCACAATGGTCAGCAGTCCCTAGTCCTGAAAGTGGACACTAAATCTGAATGCAATCTACTGCTCCCTGTTATCAGCCAGGACGGTGCTGTCGGGATAACCAAGAAGTTCAGAGACACCCGTCCCACCCCTGGGGGCCCGTAGAAACATCTATACATCCATATAAGTGATGCTCTCAGCTACACTGCCCATAAGGGCCTGACTTTAGGGTCACCACCCACGCGTTATCCATATTTGAAGGGGTTGTCCGGCTATAAAGGGGTAAAAGGAGGGCCCTTAGGGATCAACCTGCCATAGTACTTACCTGGCAGATCCAGACATACAGCTCCAGGTCTTGGATCTGCCCTTAAAAAGGCATCTGAGACGTCGGTGGCGTATCGCTAGGATAGGCCACCAATGTCAGATAGGGGAGACCCCCAGAACGGACACTTGAAAATGAAAGAGAGCGTGGCTATTTTCGGAGGCCCCATAAAAATGAATGGCGAGTGCTGCACGCAAGTGTTTCAGCCACTCCATTCACTTCTATAGGACTGAGGGACATAGCCGAGCCTCTGCTATCCCAGTCCCATAGAGATGAATGGTGGGTGGATGCGTACACGTGGCTGTTCTGCGCTCACTTGGGAGGTCCTGGTTCTGGACATTGGCGCGGTCTCAGAAGTCGGACCCGCACCAATCTGACACTACTTTATTGTAGGCTGATCCCCAGGGTTATCCCGTTTTTCTTTCCCCACAAAATCGGACAACCCCTTTAACTCATGGTGGTCATGGTGCACCAAGGATTTAAGGCCTTCTATAGTAATACATAGGAAGGCATGACAAGCTGAGCGCCTATTGGAGCGTGATTTACAGCCGCTACAGGCAGCAGACCCCCTTAGGTTACCTCCCTCCCAGGATTTGTCTGGCGCTACCTTGTGGGGACCACTCTATACTGGGGCAGATTTAGTAATGTGGTCTAACATCTACACCGCCGAATCGGCGACGGTGCAATCAGAAGATGCGCCATCTCGCAGTAACGCACGCTGTTTGACAGATCTGGCGCGTCTTTGGCACTTCCTTCTCTAGGACACCACTTGGTTAAGAGTATTTTGTGCTTTAAAAGTGAGGCCCGCCAGGTATAAATCGGACGCATTGCCGCGGTCACGCCCCCTAGACATTAAGTCCTTTTTGGCGCAAATCGCCGTTAATTACAGTAAATCAGCCTCATTGTGCATCAGCAGTCGGCAACCTCTGGCTCTCGTGCGACTACAACTCCCAACAGACCGAACTCAATAACACCAGCAGGTATAGCTTGATCTGCTGTTCTGGGGCCTCGGAAAGCTGGGTGGAGATTTCGGCGGCAGCCATGTTGGTTGGCGATCACCCAGGCTTCGCCAGGAGCCACGATGCAGGTGATCTGTCCTCAGGGACAAGTCAAACGTCTTCTAGGTGACAGGTGAGAAGAATATTTACCCTCACCAGAACGAGCCGAGCGAGTCATGTGAGCGCGAGCAGGTAATCACCTCGGGGACAATCACTGGGGGGTGAAGACTTATGCAATCCATCTGCACGGAGCCTGTACGTTCTCAGAACAATCTCAAAAACAGTGGTCTCCAACCTGTGGCAGAACTACAACTCCCAATATGCCCTGACAGCCACAATCTGCCAGGGCATGCCGGGAGTTGTAATCCAGCAACCGCTGGAGAGCCGCAGGAGGCAGACCACTGCTCTACAATCACACTGAGGGGCTCATTAACTGCCCCTGATGTATGTGTGAGACAATAGAGTGCGAGCTCTTGGGATCAGGCTGTGAGTGAAGTATCAAACAGGCGCAGAAAAACCTCTCACGTCACTAGTGTAGGCCACTGGTGTCCAAACTACAACTCCCAGCATTTCTGCAGGCTGTGAGTTGTAGTTCCAGGCTGCTGGGAGTCGAGGTTTTGCAGCTGTCAGAGGCGTGCAAGTCGGAGATCACTGCTTGCTGTCACTGAATGACACTCTGCAGAGAGTAGAGAACACCTGCAATGTCCGATATACAGGGGAGGCAATGATACTGAGCAAAGTATACGTGGACATATATACCGCCTATGTGTGTATATACATGTTCTGATATACAGGGGAGGGGGCAATAGAACAAGTGAAGTATACGTGGACATATATACCGCCTATGTGTGTATATACATGTTCTGATATACAGGGGAGGGGGCAATAGAACAAGTGAAGTATACGTGGACATATATACCGCCTATGTGTGTATATTCAGATATACAGGGGAGGGGTAATGCTGTACAGTGAAGTATACATGGACATATACCATCTATATTCATATTCCAATATACTGGGGAGGGGGCAATAGAACAAGTGAAGTATACGTGGACATAAACCGCCTATGTGTGTATATACATATTCCGATATACAGGGGAGGGGGCAATAGTACAAAGTGAAGTATACATGGACACATACCGCCTATATGTGTATATTCCGATATACAGGAGAGGGGGTAATGCTGCACAGTGACATATACATGGACATATACCGCCTACATGTGTAAACACATATTCTGATATACTGGGGAAGGGGCAATAGTACAAAGTATAGATGGACATATACCGCCTCTGTGTGTATATTCCGATATACAGGGGAGGGGGCAATAGTACAAGTGAAGTATAGATGGACATATACCGCCTCTGTGTGTATATACATGTTCCGATATACAGGGGAGGGGGCAATAGTACAAAGTATAGATGGACATATACCGCCTCTGTGTGTATATTCCGATATACAGGGGAGGGGGCAATAGTACAAGTGAAGTATACATGGACATATACCGCCTATGTGTGTATATTCCGATATACAGGGGAGGGAGCAATAGTACAAGTGAAGTATACGTGGACATATACCGCCTATGTGTGTATATTCCGATATACAGGGGAGGGGGCAATAGTACAAGTGAAGTATACGTGGACATATACCGCCTATGTGTGTATATTCCGATATACTGGGGAGGGGGTAACACTACACAGTGAGGTATACATGGCTCTCACAGGTCACTAGGGCAGCGATGTGTTCTGCTGCTGAGACTTGTGGTTCTACAGGACGTGACGAGCCACCACTGGCACAGCTCTGGGATAATTGTGGCTTCCGTGGCAGCGGGGACATCGTGAGCCGTGACCGCCATTAGTCACCTAATGTATCAACCGCATCATATGTTGTAACGCAGCTCAAAACGCAGAAAAGACGCAACATGTGAACTGAATCATAGAGGACAGGTAGCCGGGGGCCACAAGGTGACGGAGGACCCCCACAGACAACCCAAAACAGAGACATACAGCCACAGAGTGCAAGCTTCTGGTCCAAATGGGAGACGCCCCCTGCAGGTCACTCACAGGAGGCCCCCCTCTAATAAGGAGCAGTGCTATCTTCCCAGAATCCTTGGCGGAAACCAAAGTCTGAAGCCCCAGCTCCAGGTCAGCACAGTCCCCGGTATGTCCCCTCCGCCGCCCCGGGGCCCCGCTCACCTCTAGAGTACAAGGATTTCGGAGACTCAAGGTCAAGGTCGGCACTGAGCAGCGATATGAAGTCGGAGGGCATGGCCGCCCGGGCCAGCGGGAGATGCGGGGAGAAGTCGGTAAGTCCCGGTGCTCGCTCCGGTCTTCTCACACACTGACAGGAACCGACGGCACGCCCCCCTACTGATAGTACACTGCGCAAGCGCGGGGCGGGGCCTTTCGGCTGTGAGACCGTTCCACGGGTGGGCGGGGATTATTGGCTGACAAGCGGCGGAGCGTTACTAGGGGCGGAGCAGTGGAGCCAACACGGTAGTGACGGTAACTAAGGGAGGAGCCGAGCCGTGACATGCACTGACATATGTTGCGCGAAGGGGTGACGTAATACGCCTCCCCTGGGCGGGGCTGGGGAAAAGATTGGCGGGTGACGTAGGAAAGCGGATGATGTTTGTACCATGTGTTGCTGACGGGCTCTGAGGGGAAGGTGATTGGTTGTGACCGAGCAGAGGCTGTAAGCTGTCAGCCAATGAAAATCCTAGAGGCAACAGGTGCCTGTCAGGAGCCAGGGGACTGGTCAGAGCTGAAGTGAGAGACAGGAGCCCCGTAGTCATGGTGATAGAACACCTCTACCATATACAGTGATAGAACATTACAGGTTATCTATCTTCTATCTGTCTGTCTATTATTTATCTATCTTATATCTATCTATCTATCTCCTATCTAGCTATCATCTATCTATCTATCATCAATTTATCTTTTATCTATCATCTATCTATCTCATATCTATCTATTTTCTATCTATCTATTTTCTATCTATCTATCTATCTATCTATCTATCTATCTATCTATTATCTATCTATCTTTCTATCTACTATCTATCTATCTATCTATCTCATATCTATCTATCTCATATATATCTATCTATTTTCTATCTATCTATCTATCTATCTATCTATCTATCTATCTATATATCTATCTAATCTATCTATCTATCTGATATCTATCTATCTCAGCAGCACACACAGGTCCCCCCATGTACAGACTGTGTCGGGGGTATAGATCTACCACCATACATAGGGCATCAGACAGAACATACCGCACCCCTCCTTCTGAAGTGACCAATGGTGCAGCTGGCGGCATGCGCCCGATCCACCCCCAACCGCTGCAGCCATCAGTGGCACACATTTGCAGCAGCTTCGTGTCACGTATCCTGTAATTATGCGCGTTATCGGAAAGCTGACCTGTACAGCTACCACCCAGGGTCAGTACGTGCCGTACCCATCATGACCTCTGACTGTCGGGAGACGAGTAATTAACCTTCCCTTTGTCATCTCTCATTGTCGGTTGTCAGATAATTGATTGCTCCCGGTATATTATTACAGGCCACACACAGACTGTTCCTAACATCAGCCTGGAGTTTGGTAATGTTTTACGCTCACATATTGTGTCAGCATCGGCGCAGCGTAAAGGTCATTATTTTGGTTTTTATTTAATTTTTTAATTTATGTGTTTATATAAAAGGAAATCCTACATTCTCCAATATACATGTACTTAAAATGCGGCATAAATATCAGGCGGTCGACCCTTCCGTGCAGTAGAATGGTATGATCCATGTAGGAGCCCTGTGGAATGTATCCGTGGCCTAACTGAAACATGGCATCAGTCATATGACACTGTTAAAGGGTTTCTGTCATCAGTTTATACCCTATAAAACAGGTTGACATTTACAATGTGCAAATGTCATCTGATGCCAAATATGTTAATTATATTATTCATACTGTCCCCGTTACTTTTATAATATGTAAATTAGCTCCCTAGGAGCAGGAGGGGGCGGTAACCCTGTTCCTGGAGTCGCAGGCTCCCGGCTTCCTCACTGCACCTACGTCAAATGAAGGACACACGGCGCAGGCGCGGGATTTCGGGCACGGACAGGGCCGGCAGCAGACAGAGCGAGCTGCCTGGCCCTGTCAATCAACAGACAGGAGGCGTTATTAGAGGTGGGGAAATGGCGACTCTAGGAGCAGGGTTACCGCCCCCTCCTGCTCCTAGGGAGCTAATTTACATATTATAAAAGTATGATTTCCACAAAAAACGGGGACAGTATGAATAATATAATTAACGTATTTGGCATCAGGTGACATTTGCACATTGCAAATGTCAACCTGTTTTAAAGGGTACAAAATGATGACAGAAACCATTTAACATCATTTAACCCCGGACATTCAGTAAGCAGCAGTGTCACATGACATACATGTGCTGGGTCCTAATGGTGGAACAGTGATTCTTATTGTTGTGTTTATATGGCAGCCTGTCTCTAGGTGATGTTGTAAAATGACCTCCTGTCTCTAGGAGATGTTGTAAAATGACCTCCTGTCTCTAGGAGATGTTGTAAAATGACCTCCTGTCTCTAGGTGATGTTGTAAAATGACCTCCTGTCTCTAGGTGATGTTGTAAAATGACCTCCTGTCTCTAGGAGATGTTGTAAAATGACCTCCTGTCTCTAGGTGATGATGTAAAATGACCTCCTGTCTCTAGGTGATGATGTAAAATGACCTCCTGTCTCTAGGTGATGATGTAAAATGACCTCCTGTCTCTAGGTGATGTTGTAAAATGACCTCCTGTCTCTAGGAGATGTTGTAAAATGACCTCCTGTCTCTAGGAGATGTTGTAAAATGACCTCCTGTCTCTAGGAGATGTTGTAAAATGACCTCCTGTCTCTAGGAGATGTTGTAAAATGACCTCCTGTCTCTAGGAGATGTTGTAAAATGACCTTCTGTCTCTAGGAGATGTTGTAAAATGACCTTCTGTCTCTAGGTGATGTTGTAAAATGACCTCCTGTCTCTAGGTGATGATGTAAAATGACCTCCTGTCTCTAGGAGATGTTGTAAAATGACTCCCTGTCTCTAGGTCATGTTGTAAAATGACCTCCTGTCTCTAGGAGATGTTGTAAAATGACTCCCTGTCTCTAGGTGATGATGTAAAATGACTGCCTGTCTCTAGGTGATGTTGTAAAATGACCTCCTGTCTCTAGGAGATGTTGTAAAATGACCTCCTGTCTCTAGGAGATGTTGTAAAATGACTCCCTGTCTCTAGGTCATGTTGTAAAATGACCTCCTGTCTCTAGGAGATGTTGTAAAATGACTCCCTGTCTCTAGGTCATGTTGTAAAATGACTGCCTGTCTCTAGGAGATGTTGTAAAATGACTCCCTGTCTCTAGGTCATGTTGTAAAATGACTGCCTGTCTCTAGGTCATGTTGTAAATTGACTCTCCGTTTTAGATGATGTTATAAAATGACTGCCTGTCTCTAGCTGAAGTTGTCATATTGTTAATAAAGTTTAGTGTAAACACATACATCTGTTTCTAAACAGACACTGAGACATGATGAGATGACCCCTTTAAGAAAGGGAAACTAGCCTTAAAAACAAGCTACAGGTAACATAAGAACATTGTACTGCAGGAAATGATACAGCGGGAGACTCACAGCAGTATTCTGTCAGCAAGCGCCATACAGAGCACAAATAATAGCGCCATCCTGTGTCCAAATAATACTACATACAGGGACAAAATAATGAAACCATACAGTCCCTGAAGAATACCGCCATGCAGTGCCCAGATATTATACCATACAGTGCACAGATCACAGGACTAGACTATGTCCTTATAATATTGTGCAGTGCCAAAATAATAAGACCATACAGTGCAAAAATAAGGAGACCATTCACTGTCTAAACAATACCGCCATACACTAACCAGATATTACACCATACAGTGCACAGATCATAGAACAAGATAAAGTCCTTATAATACTGTACACTGCCAAAATAATGGGACCATTTACTGTCTAAACAATACCGCCATACACTGCCCAGATATTATACCATACAGTGCACAGATCATAGAACTAGGCCATTTGCCCATCATACCCCACAGCGGCAAAATAATGGGACCATACAGTACCTAAACCGTATCTATACACTGCCCTGATATTACATCATACAGCGCACAGATGATAGAACTAGACCATGTCCCTATCACACTTTACAGCACCAAAATAAAAGGACTACGCAGTCCCTATACAATACCGCCATACACTGCTCAGATATTACAGCATACAGTGCACAGATAGTAGAAGTAGACCAACATCATGAGACCATGAAGTGGAGAGACCGTAAAGCGTCCAAACATTCCACCATACAGCGCCCAGATAACACAGCTGTGTACTCTGCACCGTGTGCAAATAATACTGCCATACACTGACGAGAGAACAATTCTCAGGACCAGGTGCCCAAACATGACGGAATAGGTAGCTCCTGGCATTTGCCCCTTTTGTCCACCCTGGTACCAAGTATTGCCCTCCATGTGCCCCTGCCGCATCCTCCCCTGATCGTTGTAGGGAGATAGAGAAGCCCGCCCTGCGGCCCAGCTGACCGCACACTTTTTGTAGCCGTCGGCAACATTGTCGTTCAGTCAGCAGTTATTCTTCCTGACATGCACACATGCACACTTAGCTGAGGAGCATGCATGTGTTCTTTGTAGAGAGAAGGGAATAAGCTCTTCTGCTGGAGAACATGCAAAGAGGTATCTCCCGGACAGAGAGTCGTCTCACTACTGCCACCTAATGGACGTGGCTCCCAACCAGCACGCCTTGGACAAAGGAAACTAGCCGACCATATGGGGTAGGATTCCAGCTGGCTTAGGGCTCGTGCACACGACCTCGCAAATTACGGATCCGAAAAAATACGGATGCCGGCCACGTACGTTCCACAATTTGTGGAACGGAACAGGCGTGGCCATGATAGAAATGCTTTTTTTTTTTGCGTGGCCATGGAACGGAGCAGCGGATGCGGCCCCAGTGAAGTGAATGGGTCCTCATCCCAGCAGCAAAAAATCTCGGATGCGGACCCAAACCACGGTCATCCTGGATGCAGTTCTCCCTCGGACCCCCGTTGATCTGATATTGATGACGTATCCTAAGGGCACGTCATCAATGTTAAAAGCCCGGAGAACCCCTTTAAGAAGAGCCCATACTTTCCCCTGAACTTCTCCCATGAAGACACAAGATCAAGCATGTTGAAATTTATCATGTTTGATCCTTCTTTTCCTGAATCTGCTGTCGGGGAAGATTTGAGACACCCTCGTAGATATTAGCTGGTTGGCTGGCATTCATCTAATGTATATGGTCCCCCCTAGGAAGTAGTTGTCTTCATGAAATAATCCCTGAAAGATATTCTACACTGGATCTGAACACTGTACTAATTGCATGTATAGCGCCACCTGCTGCTAAGGTGGACGCACATGCTCAGTTCCATCCTTCATCTGCCACCAGTTTTATTTTCTGTTAGAAGCCGTGACAGTTATAGGGAGAGCGCCACAGCAGAAAGGACACACCCCACAAGCTGTGCTAGCCTGCTGGGGACATAACTGCAGCAGAAAGGACATACCCGCTGAGCTGTTCTAGGGACGGAGCTGCAGAAGAAAGGACACACACCCTGAGCTGTGATAGTGACAGAGCTGCAGCAGAAAGGACACACACCCTGAGCTGTGATAGTGACAGAGCTGCAGCAGAAAGGACACACACCCTGAGCTGTGATAGTGACAGAGCTACAGCAGAAAGTACACACACCCAGAGCTGTGATAGTGACAGAGCTGCAGCAGAAAGGACACAGACCCAGAGCTGTGATAGTGACAGAGCTGCAGCAGAAAGGACACACACCCTGAGCTGTGATAGTGACAGAGCTACAGCAGAAAGGACATACCCCCTGAGCTGTGATAGTGACAGAGCTGCAGCAGAAAGGACACACACCCTGAGCTGTGATAGGGGCAGAGCTGCAGCAGAAAGGACAGACACCCTGAGCTGTGATAGTGACAGAGCTGCAGCAGAAAGGACAGACACCCTGAGCTGTGATAGTGACAGAGCTGCAGCAGAAAGGACACACACCCTGAGCTGTGATAGTGACAGAGCTGCAGCAGAAAGGACAGACACCCTGAGCTGTGATAGGGGCAGAGCTGCAGCAGAAAGGACAGACACCCTGAGCTGTGATAGTGACAGAGCTGCAGCAGAAAGGACAGACACCCTGAGCTGTGATAGTGACAGAGCTGCAGCAGAAAGGACACACACCCTGAGCTGTGATAGTGACAGAGCTGCAGCAGAAAGGACAGACACCCTGAGCTGTGATAGGGGCAGAGCTGCAGCAGAAAGGACATGCCCCTGAACTGCCAGCTTGAAATAAATCTAGCAATGAAGAGAGATCTCTGGATCCATGGGAGATACAGGGCTGCTCCTGGATTTGTTACAGTCATGTATTAACCCCTTTAAGGGAAAGAATTTGATAGTAAAAGTCAATTAGGGAAGTGATGTACAGTGTGAACTGCCCTCTGGGCTCTTTAAAGGTGAACCTACACTTTAAACAGCACAGTCCTAATGTATGAGAAAAGCAAGCGATGAAGACTCCCGTCCCCGGCAGTATGGAGGAGCCTGTGGAATTCAGCTGCCCCTTTAATGACATGAGTGTCCCAGACGCTGCTGCAGCATCCTCCCTCAGATGGTTCATACAAGTGGCTACTCTGTATCCTATGTATTTCCTATGATGATACAATGTATACAAGGTCAGTAGATACATGACAGAAGACACAGATCTGTAGTCTCCCAATCTGGAAAAGTCTTTAAAGGGGTGTTACCATGAAGAATATATATCCTCTATCCAGAGACCCAGCACTAGGATGTAAGTCCTTGGTTATGCAGGACCACTCCATTCAGACTCTATGTCAGGGATGCTCAACCTGCGGCCCTCCAGCTGTTGCAAAACTACAACTCTTAGCATGCCTGGACTGCCTACAGCTATTAGGGCATGCTTGGAGTTGCAGTTTTGCAACAGCTGGAGGGCCGCAGGTTGAGCAACCCTGCTCTATGTGATAGATAGACCGGTACTGTCTGAATGGAGCGGCAGTGGTCCTGCTCGAACACCGCACTGTTAAAATGGGGGACACAACAATCAGACACTTTATCCACTATCCCAGGACAACCTTCCAGCCGTTCGGAAACTACAATTCCCAGAATGCTCTGTTCACATCCATAGGAGTTACAAGGACACCTGAGCAAGTGTGCATGCTGGGAGTGGTAGTCTCACCGCAGCTGGTATGCTGAAGGTTGCAGGGCAATACGCATTCTCTGTGGGAAACCCTTTCATTTTGACCAATGTTGAAAAAAAAAATCCTCCTCTGTGGAAACTGTCAGCAGCCAGGATGGAAATACCTAATATATTATAACCTATGGAACAAGACCCTGCTTAGAAATAGAGCTGAAGTATTAGACGCCCCATTCTCAGATACCCTGAACAGAAGGGGTCGCCCAGTCAGGACCCTCGTCTATCAGACTTGGACGATCTGTGCGTTATTTGAACAGCTATGGATGGGAGCAGTGTAATGCCACATGTGCCCTGTGGGGGCGCTGCTGAACTGAACATCTGTTTGAGCAGATTGCTGCTGATCAATAGGGGGCCCGGCAGCAGAGAAATCCTGTGATCAACGTGTCCTCAGGGGCCGCTTCTTACAAACCACCTACCCGCCACTGCAAAGGGTTGGGTGAATCCACCAAATTCGCCCACAGGCTTACCATCAACAGTGTCGCTAAGCAACGGGGGCAATGTAAAATGATGCCACCTAGCAGTGGGATAACCGCGTGGGACTCGTGGGCTTTATCTCCTGACATCTTGAGTTTTGGCTTGAATCGCGTCAGCCGACTTTCTGACAGACACAGCTCTGAACAGATCTTAGTCTGAACGCTTCACGGGCAGAGGTATGTGAGGGGGGCACAGGGTATTTTGTGTACAGGGGAGACTCCCAGCAGCGGGTCAGGCGGACTCTGAGAATACGGGGTGTTGTATATTCAGCTAATTGTCGATAATTAAATTCAACTAAGAATAACAACCTGCCAATCCGGTTTCCTCCTACTGTATATACTGGCATCAGGGAGATTACAGCGCTGATTCTGTGTTCGACCTTGGGTTAGTGACCTTTTTACCAACTCTGCCCTGTGGGAACGCCTGACATAAATTACGAAGACAATTCATACGCCCAGGGAGGGAACCCTTAAAAGGGTTGTCTCATCAGAGACAGTGGGGACATATATTGCTAGGATGTGCCCCCATTGTCTGATAGGTGGGGGTATCACCGCTGGCACCCTGAAAGCGGTGGAGGGGGCACTGTGCATGTGCAGTCGCCATTAATTTCCATGGGGCTGCCGAATATAGCCGGGATGCGCTTCCATTCACTTCTACGGGGAGAGCGCTTAGTGTTGGCTGAACCGGTGTCCTCCAGCCACCACTTTGTGGGGCTCCGTTTAGGAGATAGGTGTGGGACCCGCACCTATAAGACAATGGGGGCTCATCCAGGGTGCTACGGAAATTATAGGGGTTTTCCGGGATTTTACAACTGATGACCTGTCCTCAGGATAGCCAGAGCATTAACTTGACGAATACTACTGAGGATATACTCGGAGTAGGGTTCCCACCCCAGACTTGCATGCAATGAAGACTCCGAACTTGGTTAGTTGGTGCAATGTTAGTAATTTTTATTATGCGACAGAATCACAATATTAGTGACGTTTCGGCTCTTAACATGAGCCTTCTTCAGACCAGTGTCGCAAATGAACAGGATAGAATATGTAGAATCCAAAAGTGGTAACTTGGTCTGCGCTCAATGTAATACCAGCATCCGCTGTGTGTGATGTCAAAGGGCGCTGGTATTACATTGAGCGCAGACCAAGTTACCACTTTTGGATTCTACATATTCTATCCTGTTCATTTGCGACACTGGTCTGAAGAAGGCTCATGTTAAGAGCCGAAACGTCACTAATATTGTGATTCTGTCGCATAATAAAAATTACTAACACTGTCCTCAGGATAGGTCATCAGTATCTGATCAGCGGGGTCCCAGGTGTCGGACCCCCACCGATCAGATACTAATAACCTCTCCTGAGGATAAGTCATCAGTTGTAAAATCCCAGAAAACCCCTTTAATTTCCGTAGCACCCTGGACGAGAGTCGAATGATAAACCAACGTGTCTATATGTGCCCGCTGTATAGACACACTTAGATATAGATAGATTCTATGGGGCACTGCTTTGGGGATATGACTTCAATGGGTCAGCGATTCGCAAGTGTGCTTCCGGGTCCGTGCAGCAGCTCCGCAAAACACAGAACATGTCCTACCCTTGTCCATTGAAGTCAATGGGTCCGCGATGTGGGGTAGACACGGTCAGTGTCCATGTTTGTGGATCCACGGTTTGCAGTCCACAGAACAGACAGTCGGGCTTTAAAGGATACGTCCATCAGCTTATGTATAGAAATTGTTGATTAATACTGAGGAACCATCAGGAATACATTACATTACTTATCCCGTGCCGATCCTGAATTAAAGGGGTTGTCCGGTTACCAATATCATTGTCATCAATATCAGATTGACGGGGGTCCATCTCCGGTGCTAGCTGTTTTTGAAGAGACTGCAGCGCTTGTAAGTCTCTGTGCTGTGTTCTCTTCACGGTTTACCTGCTCGACATTGCAGCGTTGAGCAGTGTAATTACGGCTCCCCCGTCCCATTTGGGATGGAGAGTAACTACAAGTGAATGGGATGGAGGAGCCATAATTACTCCTGATCTCTGTAATGTATGTACACAGTGACTGCACCAGCAGAATAGTGAGTGCAGCTCTAGAGTATAATACAGGATGTAACTCAGGATCAGTACAGGATAAGTAATGTATGTACACAGTGACTGCACCAGCAGAATAGTGAGTGCAGCTCTGGAGTATAATACAGGATGTAACTCAGGATCAGTACAGGATAAGTAATGTATGTACACAGTGACTGTACCAGCAGAATAGTGAGTGCAGCTCTGGAGTATAATACAGGATGTAACTCAGGATCAGTACAGGATAAGTAATGTATGTACACAGTGACTGCACCAGCAGAATAGTGAGTGCAGCTCTGGAGTATAATACAGGATGTAACTCAGGATCAGTACAGGATAAGTAATGTATGTACACAGTGACTGCACCAGCAGAATAGTGAGTGCAGCTCTGGAGTATAATACAGGATGGAACTCAGGATCAGTACAGGAGAAGTAATGTATGTACACAATGAGTGCACCAGCAGAATAGTGAGTACAACTCTGGAGTATAATACAGGATGTAACTCAGGATCAGTACAGGATAAGTAATGTATGTACACAGTGACTGCAACAGCAGAATAGTGAGTGCAGCTCTGGAGTATAATACTGGATGTAACTCAGGATCAGTACAGGATAAGTAATGTATGTATACAGTGACTGCAACAGCAGAATAGTGATTGCAGCTCTGGGGTATAATACAGGATGTAACTCAGGATAAGTACAGGATAAGTAATGTATGTACACAATGACTGCACCAGCAGAATAGTGAGTGCAGCTCTGGAGTATAATACAGGATGTAACTCAGGATAAGTACAGGATAAGTAATGTATGTACACAGTGACTGCACCAGCAGAATAGTGAGTGCAGCTCTGGAGTATAATACAGGATGTAACTCAGGATAAGTACAGGATAAGTAATGTATGTATACAGTGACTGCACCAGCAGAATAGTGAGTGCAGCTCTGGAGTATAATACAGGATGTAACTCAGGATATGTACAGGATAAGTAATGTATGTACACAGTGACTGCACCAGCAGAATAGTGAGTGCAGCTCTGGGGTATAATACAGGATGTAACTCAGGATATGTACAGGATAAGTAATGTATGTACACAGTGACTGCACCAGCAGAATAGTGAGTGCAGCTCTGGAGTATAATACAGGATGTAAAAGCTTTACTATTGGGACTGGAGATACACCTATAGTAATATTTTGTGATTAGCTGTTGGATATAATAAATGTGTGAAAATTAAAGCATTATTGATGGACAGTTATCTATAAGGAGTCTGTAAATTATGGCTATACAGAACGTTTCTAGAAATGATCAGATGTGACGTGACTGATCGGAGACCTCGGGGTCTGTGAGTTCATGGACTGGAGTGTTAGTCCATGTTAATGGATGCTCCTCCTCTCCCCATAACTTTTCAGTGCACCTCTCATATTAGTCCATAGAAGTAAAAGTTATTAGTAAAAAAAACAATGTATCAATGGAAGTATATAACATTTGTCTTGCATTGTTTCCCAGGTTTCTGCTGCCTCTTACCTCTCCTTCTCACTTCAGGCAGAAGACCACTGTGTCGCCATCGACTCGCCAGCCGCGGAGCAGAAAATATGTCCTCAGAAAGGGAGCGCATAACGCCGCTGACCGTCGGACCGCCTGACGCTGCTCGGCCTCTCTAGGTTACAGCAATGTTTATGGGAATCAATAAAGGTCTTTATGTTGTCTCTAAAGTCCAGGAACAGCAGCCCCTTCAGCTTCTCACGAAGAGTCCTGATCGGTTCGGCTCTTTTGGCATGGGCACAGTAGCGCTGTGTTAGACCTGGTCGCTGCCCTCTCTATATGTATAGGGTCAGATGTTTGATGCCACGGGTCATACAGCAGCGCTCTGAAGCCGACACGCCGCAGCTTATCAGAGCCAGGAGCTTCATTAAAGAGAATTCTTCTCTGCTGCTCTGCCTAAACCTGTCTGACAGCTCCCGGGCTGTGTCCTTCCAAGTTAAACACCTTGGTCCTTCTCCCCGTCGTCTTTGCTAAAAATTAACCCTTTGAACAGTATTGTTATTGCCAAGAGTTACTGAGCTCTGGATGTCAGGTAGCTGGCTGGGCACGGTGCTCGGTCAATCATGGTCCTGTAGGACATCATGAAGGTTGGGTTGATGCTGAGATGTGCCAAATGCATAGTGCTAGCAGGACATTTCGGGACAGAATGGTGCGTGCACAGTACAGGGGTGCAATGTGACTGATAAAATGATGTCCAGGACACTAGATATGACCCATTCATGTAGATCGGGGTCATGGATGTTCTAATTAGGATGGGAAAGAGACCGATGCAAAAGATTTGCTCTACTTTGATACTACTTTTAGTATCAGAACTGCTTACCCCCCCCCCCCCCCATCAGAACTGCTTACCCCCCCCCCAGAAAGTGGGTTAGTGGCTTACTCCTGATATATTCAATGAAACACTGCCCTTGAGTCACCTACTATGCCAGGCTGGAACTTACAGATATACAGTTAAGTTAAACTGCATCTGTCAGCAGGATCAACCCTATTAAATCAGGACTAAAGCCTGGTTGGCCTGACCCTCCTGATTAAAAACATACCTTTCTTTCAACAATCTATGGTGGCATTTAGGAGAAATAATATGCAAATTAGGTCTGAAGTGCACTGAGGGCAGACCCTTGCTTCTTGGTGCACCTTAGCTCCTCCTCTGTGCTTCCTTGGATGCTCCCCCTCCTCCTCGACCTGTGAGTTAAATGGAGGAGGAGTGTCCATGGAAGCAGAGAGGAGGAGCTAAGGTGCACCAAGTGGTCAGGACCCGCCTTCAGTGGGATGGGTCTAATACAAGCCTGTGTACCATGGGGGGGCAGTCTGTCGTACAGTCGATAGGACTTTCTGCAACAGGTAGTAAAGTGTAGTAACTCTCGTTAGGAATCATCTCGTTCGTTGGGCAGCCGTGATCTTTCAGCATGCTAACGATCGCTCCTCCCCATACTGTGGAGGGGATCGCTGCATGTCATAGCAGTGGTCTCCTCTGCTAGCGAGCAGACAGTTGCCAGGAACGCTTCCGTCCCGACAATCGCATGTATGATCGCTAGGTCTAATACAGACTTAAAGGAGTTCTCCGGGAATTAAGAAAATTAAAATACGTAAATATTACTTTATTATAAATATATTCCCAAATACCTTTTATTAGTTATAATGGCTCGTTTTGTCTGGTGATCAATGATCAGGAGAAACAAAGTGGCCGCCGTCCTATTAGTACACACAGAACCTCTCCTAATCACACAGGAGGACAAGTTACTTCACAACACTGAGGTAAAGAGCTGCCTCATCCTCCTCTCTGCTCTGCTTGTCAGGGATTATGATCCTGAATACAGATGATAAGATCTTTAACTGAATCTCTGTAGGAACGGAGATCATGAGGAGACATGAAGTAAGGAGAGGACGGACAGGACAGACTGTAGTAATGGAGACTGCAAACAAGAGCTGCTGTTCATTAGCCACATCTACTCATGATCTCTGTTCCTACAGAGATTCAGTTAAAGATCTTATCATCTGTATTCAGGATCATAATCCCTGACAAGCAGAGCAGAGAGGAGGATGAGGCAGCTCTTTACCTCAGTGTTGTGAAGTAACTTGTCCTCCTGTGTGATTAGGACAGGTTTTGTGTGAACTAATCGGACGGTGGCCATTTTGTTTCTCCTAATTATCGACAAAACGAGCCATTATAACTAATGAAAGGTATTTGGGAATATATTTATAATAAAGTAATATTTAAGTAGTTTCATTTTCTTAATTCCCGGAGAACCCCTTTAAGGCTCATGCAGTTGCCTGGTCGTGCCTGTATTGCGGCTCACAAACAGCGGTTCTGCAATGTGCAGGCGCCGGCCGCGTGCACCCCACAACACAGATGCGGACCCATTCACTTGAATGGGTCCACAATCCGGAAGGCCGGTTGTCGGTGTGGAACAGAGGCATGGAACACTACAGAGTGCCTCCACACCGCAAAAAAGGAGTTCATGAACTACAGACATTCAAGGATGTTGCCTGTGCATTAGGGACTGCAAATTGCGGCCCTCAATGCACGGAACGGCCGTGTGTATGAGCCGTTAAAGGGGTCCTCTCACTTCAGCAAGTGGCATTTATCATGTAGAGAAAGTTAATACAAGGCACTTACTAAAGTATTGTGATTCTCCATATTGCTTCCTTTGCTGGCTGGATTCATTTTTCCTTCACATTATACACTGCTCGTTTCCATGGTTACAGACCACCCTGTAATCCATCAGCGGTGGTCGTGCTTGCACACTATAGGAAAAAGCACTAGCTGGGTGGGACCATGGGAGCGCACATAGGCTGGTGCTTTTTTTCTACAGTGTGCAAGCACGACCACCACTGATGGATTGCAGGGTGGTCTGTAACCATGGAAACGAGCAGTGTATAATGTGAAGGAAAAATGAATCCAGCCAGCAAAGGAGGCAACATGGACAATCACAATACATTAGTAAGTGCCTTATATTAACTTTCTCTACAGGATAAATACCACTTGCTGAAGTGAGAGGACCCCCTTAAAGATACTGGTCCAAAGGACTTATAGTACAAGGTGGGCCATTTATATGGATACACCTAAATAAAATGGGAATGGTTGGTGATATTAACTTCCTGTTTGTGGCACATTAGTATATGGGGGGGGGAACTTTTCAAGATGGGTGGTGACCATGGCGGCCATTTTGAAGTCGGCCATTTAGGATCCAACTTTAGTTTTTTCAACGGGAAGAGGGTCATGTGACACATCAAACTTATTGAGAATTTCACAAGAAAAACAATGGTGCGCTTGGTTTTAACGTAACGTTATTCTTTCATGAGTTATTTACAAGTTTCTGACCACTTATAAAATGTGTTCAAGGTGCTGCCCGCTGTGTTGGATTGTCAATGCCGCCCTCTTCTCCCACTCTTCACACACTGATAGCAACACCGCAGAAGAAATGCTGGCATAGGCTTCCAGTATCTGCACATCTGGTATCTTCACAGCATAGACAATTGCCTTCAGATGACCCCAAAGATAAAAGTCTAAGGGGGTCAGATCGGGAGACCTTGGGGGCCATTCAACTGCTACATGATGATGTGTTTCCCTCTTTATGCAGTGAAGCTGGCACGTTCCCTGAGTTTTTCCAGCAAAATGGTGACCACCACATTATGGGTGTCAGGTCCCAGCATTCCTAGATCAACAGTTTCCTGGAAAGTGGATTGGTCGTCGTGGGCCAGTTGAATGGCCCCCAAGGTCTCCTGATCTGACCCCCTTAGACTTTTATCTTTGGGGTCTATGCTGTGAAGATAGATGTGCAGATACTGGAAGCCTGTGCTAGCATTTCTTCTGCGGTGTTGCTATCAGTGTGTGAAGAGTGGGAGAAGAGGGTTACATTGACAATCCAACACAATGGGCAGCACTTTGAGCACATTTTATAAGTGGTCAGAAACTTGTAAATAACTCATGAAAGAATAAAGTTACATTAAAACCAATGTTGTGAAATTCTCAATAAGTTTGATGTGTCACATGACCCTCTTCCCATTGAAAAAACTAAAGTTGGATCCAAAATGGCCGCCATGGTCACCACCCATCTTGAAAAGTTTTCCCCCCTCCCATATACTAATGTGCCACAAACAGGAAGTTAATATCACCAAGCATTCCCATTTTATTTAGATGTATCCATAGAAATGGCCCACCCTGTAGAGTACACAGCACTAAGCAATATGAACGTTTTCCAACACGAAGCCCCAGTTGCGTTGAGTTTGATGGTTGTGGTTTATAAGGCCTATTCTTTTGTAGTATTTCAATGTGCAAATTAACTTTGTTAATGGATCAGGTTTGGAGCACTGGGAACACTGGACTCCCTCGACCTCCACAACCTGTGGCTTCACTGGGGAATTCCAGAGGGACACCTTGGGAGACACAATCCACACACACATGCTGGCCAGACATTATGTGCACATAAGGCCAGGCATAATATGGTAATTATACTAAAGAAATCATTCCATTTGCCTAGTTATTATCTCAGGGGTCTGAAATAAGCCATTATTCTCCCTCCCATTGTGATGAGTGCCGTCCCCACAGGGTGTCTCACGTGTAGTCTCCTATTATGTGGATGTTGATGGTGCCGTCCCCACAGGGTGTCTCACGTGTAGTCTCCTATTATATGGATGTTGATGGTGCCGTCCCCACAGGGTGTCTCACGTGTAGTCTCCTTTTATGTGTGGATGTTGATGGTGCCGTCTCCACAGGGGGTCTCACGTGTAGTCTCAGGTGAGTGGCTCGGCCTTAGAGCAGTACATCCACGACCACACATTTCCCTGAGGCCGAGCCACTTGCCTGAGACTACACATGAGACCCCCTGTGGAGACGGCACCACTGAGTCTACCCATCAACATCCACATAATAGGAGACTACACGTGAGACACCCTGTGCGGACAAGCACAAACCAAGGGGTGACATTGGGGACTGAAAGGGAATGTACCATCAGAAAGTGACCTGCTGTTTAAGTCACTTTTTATGTTTAACATGTTTTTAAATAATTTTTGATTTTGTAATTTTTAATTTTCCATCTAACTTTTTATATTTAAACTAAAACCAAAATCCTGCAGTTCTTGCACTGGCCACTATGTCTAATAATTGGTGCCGCTTCTTGGTCTGTACAGATCTGTCATTCTAATCCTGCCTGTAATGGTATCACCTTTGTGTATAGATAAGACAGGATCCTCCATTCACAATAGGTGATTGTCAGAGATTATCTCTTCTTTCCTTGTACAATGACCTCTGCACGGGTCACAGAACAGGCCCAGAAAACTCTCCCATAGAAGTCAGTGAGGTCCTCTCCCGACCATTGTGTCTGTGGACCATGGGGTTGCCGTAAAGCAATTCTTTTAATGCTGTGTAAATGCTGTTAATAGCAGCTCAGGCAAGATGGCCGCCACCATAATCATGTTCAGGAAATAAAATAAAAAGATCTGCAATCAGAAAATAAAAACAGATTAGGAAAAAAATGAGATTCGTGTTTAGTGTTAGTATCTGGTTTAAACTGTCAGATAACATTTTTGGTGACACATTTCCTTTAAGACACTTACGGAGCATCGGCTGTGACTGCAAAATATACTGGCGGGTGATACTAAAGCTGTGGGCCAACCTAAAGTGTTGGGAGACAGTGGCTAGAGTCTGATGCGGTCAGTGGGACTACAAGTGCCAGCCTGATATAACGTGGACTGTGTCTTGGAGGGTGTTGGCACGAGGGTCCAGGAGTGCAGCTTGTCTGGGTCAATCTATCTACATTTGCTGTATGATCATGGACATGTTTTATATGTCCACCTCTCACCCGGTTACTCCTCTGCCTCTCCCCTTTGCCAATCCCTTCACTGGCTCCCCATTCCCCAGAGAATTCAGTTTAAAATACTAACAAATACATACAAGGCCGTCCACAACCTGTCCCCTCCCTACATCTCAGAACTACTCTCCCGATACATCCCCACACGTAATCTCCGATCCTCACAAGACCTCCTTCTCTCCTCCACTCTTATCAACTCTTCACACAATCGCCTCCAGGATTTCTCCCGCGCAGCCCCAATACTCTGGAACTCTGTACCCCAACATATCAGACTCTCACCTACAGTGGAATCCTTCAAAAGAAATCTGAAAACCCACCTCTTCAGACAAGCCTACAACCTGTGACCCTGCTGCTGCTACACTGCCATGACCAGTTTCACCCTCACCTACTGTGTCCTCCCATACCGCATAGATTGTAAGCCTTCACGGGCAGGGCCCTCTCTCCTTCTGTACCAGTCTGTAACTTGTTTGTCCTAGAGCAATTGTCTAGACTATGTATGTAAACCCCTTTTAACATGTACAGCGCTGTGGAATGAATGGCGCTTTAATAATAAATAATAATAATAATATGTGTAGGTATCTTGTATTCTTTCTCCTTGATTCTAACACATGGAGAAGACCATCGAGTAGATGGTTCACAAGATGTAAATTCTAACGAGAGGTCTTGCTCCTACTGTCTAAGGAGGCTGGGGTTGCAAAGGGTGCAGAGGAGCTAAGTCTTTTATAGAATTGTGATATCAGTCTGTGGGGTATTAACTGCGATCTTCTGATTGCATGTCCCATAGACCAGTGATTTTCAACCAGTGTGCCTCCAGCTGTTGCAAAACTACAACTCCCATCATGCCCAGGCAGCCTACAGCTATCAGCCTACAGAAGGGCATGGTGGGAGTTGTAGTTTTGCAACAGCTAGAGGCACACTGGTTGAAAATCACTGCCATAGACCATAATAAAGAACTATTACCATCTATGCAATTTTCATTGCCTGCCTTCGAAGTATGTGTGAAGCTTTACAAGCAGTTTACCATGACAGGCTTGGGAACCTCCAGTAGACCCCAGGTTGTTATGGTAACCGATCGGAGCCCTGCGATTTCAGCGCAGAAGGTATCCCTCTGCCTTACCTCACAGATGCCGCAGTCACTATTGAACGCAGCATCTGAGGGGTTAAATTACCAGTTTTGGCTTCATTGCGGCTGGACACCTGCTGTATTATACAGCCGGCAAACGCCACGTATGGAGCGGGCTCACTGCAGCAGCCCACTCCAAACAAGCCCATGTGCATAGTGCTGTACAGCTTTCCCTCAACCCTGACCAGTATCCCTGTCTTAGCCGCTGAAAAACAACCCCACAGCATGACTCTGCCATCACCATGCTTCACTGTAAGGATGAAAAACAAGCTCTGCTACTAATGCCACCAGATGTAAGGCAGCTGTCCTTTTAGAAGGCCTTGAGGCATGACTTGGATAATAACTAAGCCAGCACCTCATTTGCAGACAGCTGTTTTGGGGTGATTGCCCCTAATTAGTGCAGAGCAGAGAGAACTGGCTTAACTAGAAGGCCTTGAGGCATGACTTGGATAATAACTAAGCCAGCACCTCATTTGCAGACAGCTGTTTTGGGGTGATTGCCCCTAATTAGTGCAGAGCAGAGAGAACTGGCTTAACTGGACGAGAGGCCTAGGTCAGGATTTGGGGAATACAATATTGCCTTATGGAGAGCACCTTAAATGGCATGTGGAGTCTTATGGGTGGTGTCTCAAGGCCTTTTAAAAGACTGAATGTTGACTTATAGGATAGCTGCCCTACATCTGTTGATGGCATTAGAGGCATACTGTCTACTGAGAATTCCAGAGGAGCGTGTATGGCCTATAGGACTTCTCACGCCGCTGAAGGCGCTCTCCATAGGAAGATATTGTGTTCCCCAAATCGCCATAGGGACCTTATTGAGCAACGTCTGGCTTCCTCCAAACATAATGCTTAGTATTGAGGCCTAAATGTTCAATATTGGTTTCATCAGACCAGAGACTCTTGTTTCTCACTGTCTGAGGGTCCTTTAGGTGTTTGTTTTTTTTTGCAAACTTTGATATGTATTTTACTGAGGAGAAGCTTCTTTCTGACCACTCTGCCCAGATTGGTGGAGGCTGCAGTGATGGTCGACCTTCTGGACGTTTCTCCCATCTGCACACAGGATCTCTGGAGCTCAGTCAGAGTGATCATTGGGTTCTTGGTCACCTCTCTCAGCACAACCCTTCTCTCTGATTACTCAGTGTGGTGGGGAAGCCAGCTCTAGAAAGAGTCCTGGTTGTTCCAAATGTCTTCCATGTAAGAATTATGGAGAACTCTGTGCTCTTGGGAACTTTCTCTGCAGCAGAAATTATTTGTCCCCTTCTCCTTATCTGAGCCTCCACACAATCCTGTCTCTGAGCTCTACAGGCAGTTCTCTCCTCCTCATGGCTTGGCTTTTGCTCTGATGCATCATCAGCTGCGAGATCTCATATAGACAGGGCTGCGTCTTTCCAAATCCTGTGGAAATAACTGAATTTACCACAGGTGATTCCAATCAAGGTGGAGAACATCTCAAAAATGATCCAGAGAAATCGGAGGCCCCAAGGGCCAAGTTTCAAGTGTCCTAGCAAAGTGTTTGAATACTTATGTCCATGCAAAATTGTATTTTTTTTCCACTAAATTCAATTGTTTTTTTTGTTTTTTTGCAATTCTAGAGTTGCGGTTGGGACCTGCAAAGTGAAGGAGGGCGCACCATGCATGCTTGGCCTCCCTCCATTTATTCCTAGCCTATTTTGTCAGCCCCATAGACGTAAATGAAGCGGTGGCTGTGCTTCCTATTCATTTCAGTGGGACTGCCAAAAATAGCCATAATGCTATTTTTGACGCTCCCGTAGGAATGATTGGAGGGTGGCCATACATGTGCATTGCGCCCCCTTTCACTTTGCAGGATCTTTTCTTCCACCTCTGGGACCCACACCTATCACCGCGTATCCTAGTGATTTAGCGACATGCCCGCAGTGTATGAGGTTGGACAATCCCTTTAATGATAACCCTGCTGTAGATCGTACTAGGGATTGAAGTTCGACTGACAGCTATCTGTCCCGATACCCCCAAACACATGCATGCTTGGCTTAGCCACTGCAAGACACTTACACGCTGCAGATTTTGCTGCCACAGAAAATCAGTTCCATTCGCCAGACTAGAGCTTGCAGAAATCCATACAGTTGCCCCTCCCCCCCTCCCTTCCCATTACGTAAATGGAACTGATTTTCCATTGTGGAAATCCGCACTGTGTAAGTGCATCCTTATCCTCCTGAGAACAAAAGGATTGGACATGTTAGAATCCATTCGGTGGGTTCTGCTGATATACATCTAATGTGTATGGCCAGCTCAGAAGGACATCGTGAGGTCTATGCTGACTGTGTCCTTCACCGATTGCAGTCCATCAAGACCACCAGGCACCACCACATCTTGGAAGTTCTTCCACTATTAGGATGGCATGGCGTTGCTTTTCTGCAAAATAAGGCCAGATTCAGATGGCCCATGATGCAGCCAAATCTTTTTAGCATTTGTATTATGGATGCACTCAGAATTTCCATGGTTCTACTGAACCAAACCTAGATCATCACAGCGACCTATAGTGATCTAAGTTCTGCTCAGTACAACTGTGGGTGAAGGTGGTGGATGCTAAAATTCGGAAGACGACCTCTTAACATTTACAAAAAAAAAAAAAAGTTCATCTTGTTTCATCCATAGGATAATGCGCCGGCAGTGCAGGTTCCATGGGACCCAATACAACGCAAATGTCTTGAGTCTGATATTCCTCATTAATGGGGATTTTCAAGAATATAGGATTTTATTTTTTCTTAGCCCCCGATGCATTTGGTACCTGATTAAAAACATACCCACCTAATCCCCATCGTCTGTCTACTTAGACCCGGGGTATGGATGGCGTCATGTGCACTGCTGCAGCCAATGACTGGCCTCAGCGGTTGCATGTTCTGAAGTGACATATGACCTAGCAGTGACATGCCACTTGGGAACACGTCATCCCTGAGGTCAGTCAAAGGCTGCAGCGACACACGTGACCCCATCCTTACCTCGTCTGTAAGTACACAGACTGGAGGATAGGAAGATCACCAAGTGAAGCCAGGGTGCTGGACCGGAGCGGCAGAGAGCAGACGAGTATGAATTTTTCAAAAGGTACCACATGCTCCAGGGCTAGGAAAAATTCCCCTTTAAGGGAACTCTGTCACCAGCGACCTTCCTATCCGTATGCATAGACACATAGCTGTGGTTCCCCTGATTAAAACACTGTTTTTCTTTAGTTGATCTGAGGCTCTATTCCCGAGTTATAATACTTTTATACAGTACTCTTAATATGCAAATTAGTTCTTTGGTGCAACAAGGGCGTCACCATTGCTCTTGTTGCACTCATGCTACACTTCTTTCTGTGGCCAGCCCCTCCCAGGCTGCTTTGATTGACAGGGCCAGACAGTGGCATAACATCCAGGGAGGGTCTGGCCACAGAAAGGAGCAGAGCTTGGGTGCAACAAGACCAATGGTGACACCCTCATTGCACCAGAGACCTACTCTGCATATTAGGAGAACGTATCATAATTTAGGGACAGTGCCTTGAATTAAAACAGTGTTTTAATCAGGTGAACCAAAGCAATGTGTCTGTGCAAACAGATCAATCAGGGAGGTCGCTGGCAACAGATTCCCTTTAGGCTTCATTTACACGTCCGTATGCCTTTTCCGTTCCGTTTTCACGGATCCGCCATATACGGATGACGTTCCGTATGTCATCCGTGCTTCAGGTTTTTTTTGCGGATCCATTGTAACAATGCCTATCCTTGTCAGCAAAACGGACAGGAATAGGACATGTTCTATCTTTTTTGCGGAACGGAAATATGGACATACGGAAATGGAATGCACACGGATTACCTTCCGTTTTTTTTGCGGACCCATTGAAATGAATGGTTCCGCATACGGTCCGCAAAAAAAACCGGAACGGACAAGGAAACAAAATACGGACGTGTGAATGAAGCCTTAAGGCTACTTTCACACTAGCGCTTCTGTTTTCCAGTATTGATATCCATCATAGGGTCTCAATACTGGAAAAAAATGCTTCAGTTTTGTCCCCGTTCATTGTCAATGAGGACAAAACGTAACCAAAATGCACTCCGTTCCATTCTCATACCGGAGAGCAAACCGCAGCATGCGGATCCGTCATGACCCACGATGCAAGTCAATGGGACGGATCAGTTTAAGGCTTCATGCACACGAACTGCGGTCCGCAATGCGCGGGCACTGACCGTGAGGCCACCGCATGTGGATCGCGGACCCATTCACTTGAATGGGGTCCGCGATCCGCATCCGAGGGTCTGCACCGCAAAAAAGTAGTGCTTGCGCTACTTTTTTGCGGTGCGGAGGCACGGCCAGAAACACCACGGAAGCTCACCGTAGTGCTTCCGTGGTGTTCCGCTCCGTGCCTCCGCTCCGCATCTCCCGGATCCGTGATGTGGCCTGCACACGGCCGGTGCCCGTTTATTGCGGACCCGCCGTATGCGGCCCGCAGCACGGGCGGCACACGTTCGTATGCATGAGGCCTAACTCTGACACAATCTGACAATAGAAAACTGATCCGTTCCCCGTTTATTTTCAGTGGAGTTCCTCACGGATCCGGCTTGGCTATGTTAAAGAAAATACAACCGGATCCGTTCATAATGGATGCAGACGGTTGTATTATCAGTAATGGAAGCGTTTTTGCTGAAATGCTAGTGTGAAAGTAGCTTAAGAAGAACGAAAGATTAAACTACGGAAAGACGGCAGTAGCCCAAAACTATTTATAGTTTAAACGGCTTCACTTTAGATAAATCGTTGAATAACGTTTCTTATCACTACGGTATATTAATTGGTAGATTCTTCCTGTAACAGTCTCGGCACAGGGCACGGCCTCCAGCCTCCCACCACATTCCTGCCGAATTCCCACTTTCGCCCATGACTGGCGACACAGTGACCAGCTCAGTCTCTCTCCACTGCCCGATAAATAGTATCTTAATTATTTTAATGACTGTGTGCTTGAGGGGCGATCCGCTGGGTTCTGGAAAATTCAGCTCATACAAAGGAATGAAGGGTTGGCAGGTTTTGTCATATGGGGAAGGCAAAGCAAGACCCTCATGTAGTGTGTTACCCGCCTGGGGGAGATATGGCGTTTGCCTTCTGTGATTGCACCATTCCATGAACAGGACGCTGGCCGGACTCACGTCCAAGTCCAGCATCAAGTCCAGGTGCACCGATGAAACGCGTAACTAGACACAGAGGTGATCTCACTACAGGCAGGATTAGAATGACAGATAAGCAGATAACTGCATCTCACCATCAGTCCTTCAGCACTGGCCATCTTGTTTCCTTTCTCATGCCGGAACTCAAGAATGGACAGCGTCTATAGATAAACAGTGATCCACGAAGATGTCCATGATGATGTGCACACATCGCCATTACATTGATCTAAAATTGGAGGACATTTGAACAGGTTCTTCTCATGGTTACAATGTAACACAAATTTGATGAATAGAGGTGAACAGGAAGTTTAAATTAAAGGAAATGTGTCTGATTTACAGGTTTATTCATTCTGTTTCCTGAACATGATTATGGGGGCGGCCATCTTGCCTGAGCTGTTCTTAACAGCGTGTAAAAAGCAATAGGAAAATTGCTTTGCGGCAACCCCATGGTCCATAGACACAATGGTCGGGAGGGGACCTCATTGACTTGTATGGGAGAGTCTTCTGGGCATGCTCTGTCACCTGTGCAGAGGTCATTGTACAAGGATAGAATGGATAAGCTCTGACAATCACCTATTGTGAATGGTGGATCCAGTGTTATCTATACACACAGGTGATATCATTACAGGCAGGATTAGAATGATAGATAAGCAGATAACTGCAGTAAAGTATCTGTACAAACCAAGAAGGGGCACCTATTATAAGGCATAGTTCCCTCAAGATACAAAGGCCTCAGGATACAATATTTTCAACGTACAGTGGTCTTTTCTGGGCCATTGTATGTTGAAATCAGACTCAACATACAGTGTTTCAGCCTCAGATCCAACCAATGAACCTGACCCTTTCACTAGTACATGTTTATTGGTGGTCTAGATGTTACATGCTCTGTACTGCCCCCTGTCTGTGCCACGATGAGCTGCGGCTTCATTTCATTTTTCTGGTACATGTATGTTCTATGCAGGACCCCAATGAAGCTCCTGCCCTCACCTTACGGCTTCCAGCATCTATTCCAAGGACTTGCTTTATCGGCTTATTTTTCATAAAATGTCACTTTTTCTTGGATTCTAGGATGACATTTTTGGACGGGGGGACCAGTTACTGATTTTCCATAGAGTTGTGGACTCAAGCTGCAATGGTTTCAACATACAATGGTCATCCTGAAACCAATTAATATTGTAATTTGAGGGAGCACTGTATGTTAAACTTCAAAACGTAATTTTAACAATAGTCATTTTCTGAGGACACTTTCCCTTTAAATGCAAACATTTAGACTTCAGGGCTTGCCTTGGCTGAATAACGGGTGGGCTTCTTTAAGGGTGTTGTCATTGTTTCCTGCGTACAGTAAATGTTATACCTCAAGCTGGATTTACATGTCTCAATACGCGGGCAGATTGATCGGGGACGAATATTCCTGCGAACGCTTGTTCCCAACAATCTGTATCTCCGCATCGCATGGATGAAAACATTTGGTGACAGTGACCAACCTCTCTAGCGTCATCCACGATGGTAGGGAGGCTCGTCCACGTTGTGGCCTTCCATTGGCTGCTCCCCCCGTCGCAGGATGTTTTGATCCCCACGACAGGGAGATGCAGCCGCGGCCATGCAGGGATCTGGATGGACGCAGGTAATCTATACGAGGGGCCCGGGCATTCGGGGGGTCATTATAGGTAGGATATGCCCCCATTGTCTTATAGGTGGGACCCGCACCTATATTGAGAACGCGGCCCCAGAAGAGAAGGAGGGCGCACCGCGCAAGCGCGGTTCAGCTCCCATTAATTTCTATGGAGCCAACGCTTGGCTATTTTCGGCGGCCCCATAGAAATGAATGGAGGGCGGCCGCGCATGCGCAGTGAGCCCTCCTTCTCTTCTGGGGCCGCGTTCTCAATATAGGTGCGGGTCCCACCTATAAGACAATGGGGGCATATCCTAGCGATATGCCCCCAGTGTCCAAGATGGGAAAACCCCTTTAAGCAAACAAGGAGTTGACCCAGTGGTCATGAGGCTATGGACAGCTTCGAGTTCATTTATTTTTTTTAAGAACTACATTTTACTCATTTCGGGCAAAATCATTTTTCAATTTTTTTCAATTGGCCTTTATTAAAAATGTTCAGTCGTTTCTGAGATAACAAGGGTTAAAAATGAGCCTGTCTGAAGCTGTCCCTCCTTCCTGAAGTGTAGCCCTTATCTCTGACCTAAGACACAAACACTCATTATAGCAAACTGATAAGAAGGTGGTCTAAATAAGTGTTTATGAGGTCAGGAGATCAGAGATCAGAGGACAGACCTGACCCACTTTCAAACACGGTGATTTTTAACCCTTGTTATCTCAGAAACTACTGAACATTTTTAATAAAGACCAATTGAAAAAAATTATTTGTAGCCTAAAATGAGTAATATAAAACCATTAAAAAAATGCAACTGAAGGTGTCCGTAGCCTTTACCGAACCCTTCTGTCCTGTGTGCGGCAAATGAGATAGTAACACGAAAACACATCAAGTAGCGCAAAACACCACAACAAATGAAGCTAAAAACACCGAGCATTTCATAGACATATGGGAAGGAAGTGGGCGGACTGGGAACTTAAAAATACTAAAAGTGGACCTGTTTTGTAGTTGGGTCCAAATTGATGGAAGGCAGGGCCAGCAATACCATATTGTGGCAGATTATACCGCCCCCAACAGAGCCAAATACCGCAGTCCATCACCAAATACTGTCAGCAGCACAAAATACATCCCCAAAAACTTCCACGGACCTACTTCGAGGAGGGTTCAGGTGGCCCCCTGGGCTTCGGCCCGCCGGGAAATTTCCCTGTAAGGTCTATGGCCAATCCGCCCCTGGAAGGCAGCTACATAAGAGGCGTCAGCTTTACAGATTATCGGGTCCTTTGGATCGTGCATATTCCTACAGCTCATTTCCAAAAAGTCTAAATTCACAGAACCAACAAAGCAAGAAAAAGACGTCATAAATGTGTCACAAAACAAACCAAGGATCCCTGTGCTGACTACACACCAAACTCCACCACAAAATGGAAAAAGAACCTCTCCAAGCAAAACATCTGCCCTGGTGCGGCTGGAAGGATTGTGTCCTCCAGTGTTTGTCATCAGACTGGGGATGAATAGAGAAAAGAGCAGGAAATCTTCCATCAGCTTCACGACCTTCACGATGGCTGAGGAGCTGGTCTGACCAGCCCGGGGGTATCGTGATGTCATCACTACATGCTTTGTCATTTCAGGAAGAAAGTCTCAGTTTTTTCATAAAAAATTTACAAGCGGTTTAAAATCGACCAAATTGGAATGTGGAAAATGGCATTATTAGGACAGGACCAGATAATTAAAGTTTGTCGCCTTAAAGGAATTGTCTCACTTCAGCAAGTGACATTTATCATGTAGATGCAGTTACGGTAATACCAGGCACTTACTAATGTATTGTGATTCTCCATATTGCCTCCTTTGCTGGCTGGATTCCTTTTTCCATCACATTGTACACTGCTCGTTTCCATGGTAACGACCACCCTGCAGTCCAGCAGCGGTGGCCGTGCTTGCACACTATAGGAAAAAGTGCCGACCTCTCTGTAGCCAGGACCGTTGGGAGCTCACATAGGCTGGTGCTTTTTCTTATAGTATACAAACACGACCACCAGTGCTTGATTTGCAGGGTGGTCATAACCATGAAAGCAAGCAGTGTATAATGTGATGGAAAAATGAAAAAATAAATCCAGCCAGCGAAGGAAGCAATATGGAGAATCACAATACATTCATAAGTGGCTTGTATTCACTTCCTCTACTTGATAAATGCCATTTGCTGAAGAGACACCACCCCTTTAAGGGATAGTTGCCTGATGTAGACACTTATGGGAAGGGTAGTAAACTTAGGAGACACTCCACCATTGACATTAAAGGGGTTTTCCGGGAATTAAGAAAATGAAAATACTTAAATATTACTTTATTATAAATATATTTCCAAATATCTTACATTAGATATAACGGCTCGTTTTGTCTGGGGAGCAATCACTAGGAAAAATAAAATGGCCGCCGTCTTATTAGTGCACACAGAACCTGTTCTAATCACACAGGAGGACAAGTTACTTCACAACACTGAGGTAAAGAGCTGCCTCATCCTTCTCTCTACTTGTCAGGGATTATGATCCTGAATACAGATGATAAAATCTTGAATCTCTGTAGTAATGGAGTTCATGAGCAGATGTAGCTAATAAGCAGCAGCTCTTGTCTGCAGTCTCCATTACCACAGTCTGTCCTGTCCATCCTCTCTGTATTTCATGTCTCATCATGAACTCCATTCCCACAAAGATTCAGCTGAAGATTTTATTAAACTGTATTCAGGATCATAATCCCTGACACGAATAAAGGATGAGACAGCTCTTTACCTCAGTGTTGTGAAGTAACTTGTCCTGCTCTGTGATTAGGACAGGTTTTGTCTGTACTAACAGGACGGCGGCCATTTTGTTTCTCCTAAACATTGCTCCCTAGACAAAACGAGCCATTATAACTAATTAAAGGTATTTGGCAATACATTTATAATAAATTAATATTTACGTATTTTCATTGTCTTAATTCCTGGAGAACCCCTTTAAGGAAGGTCATATGCTGTACATAGAAGACACATATGTGGTTCAGGTCTTATGCACAAAGAAAAGCCTGTACAGCAACTATAATTCTGTAGTATGAACCTTAAAGGGGTTGTCCGGGTTCAGAGCTGAACCCGGACATACCCAGGTTTTGACTCCCGCAGCCCTCCTGAACAGGGCATCGGAGCATCTCATGCTCCGATGCCCTCCCTTGCCCTGCGCTGCATCGCGCAGGGCAAGGGCTCTTTTGTTTATAAACATTCACTGCCGGGCGGAGACTTCCGCCCGGCAGTGAGTTCGGTGACGTCACCGGCCGTAATGGGACGGCTTTAGCGCTGCCCTAGCCGTTTGAATGGCTAGGGCAGCGCTAAAGCCCGCCCATCAGCGCCGATGATGTCACCGGGCTCACTGCTGGGCGGAAGCCTCCGCCTGGCAGAGCCCGGTACGTCACCGGAACCGGGCTAAATTCCTTTGCCCTGCGCTAATTAGCGCAGGGCAAAGGAGGGCATCGGAGCATAGGATGCTCCGATGCCCTGTTCAGGCGGGCTGCCTGGGTGAATTGAAAGGTATGTCCGGGTTCAGCTCTGAACCCGGACAACCCCTTTAAGGCACTCACTAACTGTGCTGCCATATGGCACTGATATGACATGCGCTGGAACATAATAGATGGAATCTGTAAGAAAAAGTTGCCTAGGTGCTGTTACACCTACAGGCTCTGCTCCCTCTGCAACTGCTGCACTCACTGCACTTTGATTGACAGGACCAGGTCATGTAAAAGTCATCAACCCTGCCTAGCCCTGACTTCTCCTAAAGTGCAGTGGGTGCCGTAATTGCAAAGAGCAGAGCCTCTAGGCATAAAGGCAATGCCTCTGTTGCTCCTAGAGCAGTGCTCCAGACTAAAAAAAATATCAAGGAGCCATTGGCTCCTAACCTGAAAAATTTAGGAGCCAAATTAAATTTTTAGTCGCCAAATTTAAAATGCATATAATTATGGTATAATAAAAAAAAGACGTGTCTTACCCTGTGTATTTGCCCATATGTCTCTTCTTTTCGTTCTTCTAACTCCTTCAATCTTGAGGCTCACCGTACTTCATTACACCCCCTCACTGTTCTCTCTCCCCCTGACTCTCCCTCACTGACTCTCACTCCCCCATGGCTACTGTAGTGCTCCAATAAAAAAAAAATTAAAAAACTGGGACGCTTAGGAGCATGACGTTTCCTAGGCTACAGGCCACACAGTTAAAGGGGTTGTGCACTAATTTCTCAGACATACAGATTCACGTTTGTGATAATGCTTCCTTGATCCCTAGGCCCTGGGTCCTGTCTCATTCGTTTCCGGGCCTCCGCTGCTTGTCTTGGGTTTCACCATGAAAACTTTTATCTTGATGCCGCTGCAGCCAATTACTGGCCACAATGGAGATCTGCTCCCCTTGTATCACATGACCATTTAACATAATGCAAAGGAAGCAGTAATCAGTTATTGGTTGTAACGGCGTCAAACAGGACGTTTTCATGAAGGTACTCAAGACAAGCAACGGAGGCTGGGGAGCAAACGAGCACTGGGGATCAGGTAAGTATGATCACCAACAAAGGTCCTGCCAGTCTCAGAAATTAGTGTATACAAACCCTTTAAGGAGTTATTTTTTAAGAGGGTTTCAAACCAGCACCCCTGACATTAGTCCCCAACACCCTTCGTACCCCCCAGTGCCATCAGCTCCCCCCCTCTCCCAGTGCCATCAGCTTCCCCCCTCTCCCAGTGCCATCAGATTCCCCCCTCTCCCAGTGCCATCAGCCCCCTCCCCCTCTCCCAGTGCCATCAGCTTCCCCCCTCTCCCAGTGCCATCAGCTTCCCCCCTCTCCCAGTGCCATCAGCTTCCCCCCTCTCCCAGTGCCATCAGCTCCCCCCCTCTCCCAGTGCCATCAGCTCCCCCCTCCCCCCTCCCAGTGCCATCAGCTTCCCCCCTCTCCCAGTGCCATCAGATTCCCCCCTCTCCCAGTGCCATCAGCCCCCTCCCCCTCTCCCAGTGCCATCAGCTTCCCCCCTCTCCCAGTGCCATTAGCTTCCCCCCTCTCCCAGTGCCATCAGCCCCCTCCCCCTCTCCCAGTGCCATCAGCTTCCCAACTCTCCCAGTGCCATCGGCTTCCCCCCCCTCCCAGTGCCATCAGCTTCCCCCCTCTCCCAGTGCCATCAACCCCCTCCCCCTCTCCCAGTGCCATCAGCTTCCCCCCTCTCCCAGTGCCATCAGCTTCCCCCCTCTCCCAGTGCCATCAGCTTCCCCCCTCTCCCAGTGCCATCAGCTTCCCCCCTCTCCCAGTGCCATCAGCTTCCCCCCTCTCCCAGTGCCATCAGCTTCCCCCCTCTCCCAGTGCCATCAGCTTCCCCCCTCTCCCAGTGCCATCAGCTTCCCCCACCCTCCCAATGCAAACTCCCTCCACTCAGTGCCATAGTCTCTCTCCCTCCTGTAGTCCTCTGCACTGTGACCAGTGGATTGATTTTAATAAGAAGGAAATAAAGTGCTGCCTTCAGATCTTTACTTCAGTATTTATTAGATGCCTGCCCAACCTTGACCTGCGCTCCTTTGAGCCTATGGATAAAGGGGGTAAGTGATGGAACCCTGTAAAAAGAAATAGGAAGGGAATTGGGGCTTAGGAAACAAAAGTAGAGCGCCCTGCATCAGTCACCCCCCTTGTCAGCAACTTACGTTTCCAGCAGGGGCACCGCCGACACTTCATTGTTCCGCGCTGCTCTGGGTCTGACATCACACAGCGCGTCAGGTCACGGCTTGCGTACGTCAGGAGGTCAGTGCAGCGCGGGACCAAGGACGTGCTGTGAAGTGTCCGGAGGCCCCCTGCTGGAAAGGTGAGTATTCTAAGCGTATTGTGGGCCAGCGCTGCAGACAGGACGATCTAGGCTGGGGAGGGAGGGGACTGTAAAGGCCGGAAGGGCACTGAGGGAGGGAGAGGGAGGATGAAAGGGCGCACACGGAAAGCAGGGAACCTGAACACAGAGCCCAAGCACCAGGCAGGGACTCCGGAAGGCTTCATTTATTACAATTAGGGGGTGGGCCTTCCACCCACGGCCGCGCCCCCTTCACCACGGCCCCATAGCAGGAGACGGGAGCCCAAGACGCAGGAACCCAAACCACGCCCATCCTCTTTGCCGGGTAGTGTGAGGGTGGATCTTCACCCAGCAGACGTATGCAGCGTGCGTCTGCTGGATGAAAGGCTTTTTTTCTTAAAGAGGCAGAGCAGCGGAGGGTCTAGGCGCAAATGGCGACAAGACTACAAAGTCTTGTCGCCATTTTGCAATTCTAAGTCGCATTGGCGACCATTTTGGTCGCCATCTGGAGCACTGTAGAGGCTCACTTGCTTATATTAAAGTGCCCCCAAGTGATAGGCAAATCCAAACTGACACAAGGCAGGGCAACATGAGTAGGTGGGGCCAGCAATAACAGTGCAGCACAAAATACCGCCCCTGCAGAACCAAATACCACAGTGCAGCACTAAATACCGCCCCTGCAGAACCAAATACCACAGTGCAGCACTAAATACTGCCCCAGCAGAACCAAATACCACAGTGCAGCACTAAATACTGCCCCAACAGAACCAAATACCATAGTGCAGCACTAAATACTGCCCCAGCAGAACCAAATACCACAGTGCAGCACTAAATACTGCCCCAACAGAACCAAATACCACAGTGCAGCACTAAATACTGCCCCAACAGAACCAGATACCACAGTGCAGCACTAAATACTGCCCCAGCAGAACCAAATACCACAGTGCAGCACTAAATACTGCCCCAGCAGAACCAAATACCACAGTGCAGCACTAAATACTGCCCCAGCAGAACCAAATACCACAGTGCAGCACTAAATACTGCCCCTGCAGAACCAAATATCACAGTGCAGCACTAAATACTGCCCCAGCAGAACCAAATACCACAGTGCAGCACTAAATACTGCCCCAGCGGAACCAAATACCACAGTGCAGCACTAAATACTGCCCCAGCAGAACCAAATACCACAGTGCAGCACTAAATACTGCCCCAACAGAACCAAATACCACAGTGCAGCACTAAATACTGCCCCAGCAGAACCAAATACCACAGTGCAGCACTAAATACTGCCTCAACAGAACCAAATACCACTGTGCAGCATTAAATACCGCCTCTGCAGAACCAAATACCACAGTTCAGCACTGAATACCACCCCTGCAGAACCAAATGCCACAGTGCAGCACTAAATACTGCCCCTGCAGAACCAAATACCACAGTGCAGCACTAAATACTGCCCCAACAGAACCAAATACCACAGTGCAGCACTAAATACTGCCCCAGCAGAACCAAATACCACAGTGCAGCACTAAATACTGCCTCAACAGAACCAAATACCACTGTGCAGCATTAAATACCGCCTCTGCAGAACCAAATACCACAGTTCAGCACTGAATACCACCCCTGCAGAACCAAATGCCACAGTGCAGCACTAAATACTGCCCCTGCAGAACCAAATACCACAGTGCAGCACTAAATACTGACCCTGCAGAACCAAATACCACAGTTCAGCACAAAAGGGGGGTGAGGAGGGCTCAGATGGCCCACCAGGAAATTTCCCTGTAGGGTCTATGGCCAGTCCAACACAGATGCCTTCAGCTGCCAAGTGCACATGTAACAGGTCAGCCGGTGTCATAGGTACAAAACTGCTGACAGCTGCCCTTTAAAGGAGGTTCTCCGCAATTTTAGTTTTTTTTTTTCTCAATGCCCCCCTTCATGTGATTCAACAGTGATAATGCTGAAAATATTTCTACCGGGCCAGTGCTGGGTCTGCGAACACTCAGAGCCCGAGGCTGCCTCACTGCACAGGCACAACCCACGTACATGGTAGGTTGTAACAGCGCTAGGATCACCTGCCGGATGTAAGGCACATGATCCAGGATGTCCCTGCAACCTAATTACATCGGGGAGCGCAGCTAATATTTTCAGCATTATCACTGTTAACGTGCTTAATCACATGAAGGGTGGGAAAAATTAAGAAATTTCAAAAAATTGCGGATAACCCCTTTAAGTCAGTCCCTGTGGCAGTAATAACATCATATCTGAGACATGAGACACACCCACCGTCTCATCATTGGTTTAAGCTGCAGCAGGAGAACCAATGATGAGACAGGAGGTGTGTCCCAGACTCGCTGTAGGCACAGATCACAGTTCTGCCCTAATGGAGCGATGCTAAAAAGCAACCAAAATGCAAAACTCTGAAGAAATGCAGACAGGGAGCAAGAGCTGAAGAAAAGAAATGGCAGGTAATCATCCCCAGCTGGTACAGACTTTCGGGTCATTTCTGAGCTCCTGACCGGAGGGTCACTTTAAGGGACATTATTTTTTTTTTTTTTTGTTCATTGGGAAGCGCAGAACATTAATGGAAAGTATCAAGAAGGTTAATAAGTCCAGGATACAGACTTTATTTCCTGCGACTCAGGAAAGGATTAAACCTTTGATGAGCATGAACTCCGCAGGGAATTTCGGACACCTTTTCTTTAACATCTCCTTAATTCCTCTTGCGTTCAGCTAAGGTTACAGAGCCGTGCGCTGATGACCGCCACCTCCTTAGGTGAACTAAACCGTAGGTGACCGATACGATCTACTGATGATAGTTTATGGGCCACTATTGCCATTAGGGTACTGCATCTATAGGGGGATCCCAGATAGACTGGAGATGGCTGCTCTCTGGGGACGGAACTCACGGCCCTTTGATTATTCAGGCAATTATCGGGAATGAACCAAATGTTCTCAATAGCTGCCTGCTTGTCCGAGGAGGTGAGAGCCGCTTATTTGTGCAGCAATCATCATTACAGCAAATGCCCTGTAAGGCAGGGATGTTCAACTTGCGGCCCTCCAGCTGTTGTAAAACTACAACTTCTACTACGACCTGCTGTAGGCTGTCTGGGCATGCTGGGAATTGTAGTTTTGCAACAGCTGGTGGGCCGCAGGTTGGGCATCCCTGCCATAGGAATCATTGTCTCTGGGCAGCAGATCCCTCTCTGTTCAAGATGATCTGCTGCCCTGAAAAGATTTTTTGGGCTGTCTGAAAGGCAGATCACCCAATGAAAGTGCATTTACTTGTTGATCAGATGATCACTGACACCTTTACAGGGGTCAATTATCATGAGCAGGTGCTTCCCTCATCCCTGTTAAATGACCCAATGATTGGTCCATCATAAGTTGTGACACCCATGGTGGGCATGCCACGTCCACCTGCAGCAACCAATGGCCACAAAAGTTTGCCAGTTGTTGCCGCAGATGTGTGTGGGGGTCACACCCTAAAAGGACTGTAGGGATTACCACAGTGGGGAATTAAACATCAAGCGTCCCTTTTACCTGCAGCGCCACCACAGGGTAAATGAAGCATTACACAGTTCACATTGAACTTGATGGAAGTCCACGTCTGGCTAATAAGTCAGGGTCCTGAATGACAGAAGCCCACTATTGAACGCATTTTTTTTCTGTGACCATTCAGTCTTTTTTTTGCAGTCCATATACAGAACTATTCACTTCAATGGGGCCACAAAAAACGGAAATGATTCCATGTGCATTCCGTGTCTGCAAAACAACGGACATTATGGACAAGGATAGGACTGCTCTATTATGGGCCGCCTGTTCCGTTCTGCAAAATGCATCCGTATTTTGCAAAACATGGTCGTGTGCATGAGCCCTTCAAGGAGTTTTCTATAACTTTCATAGTGATAGGCCATTAGGATCTGATTGGTGTGTGGGGGGGGGGGGGGGGGGTCCGACTGCCAGCACCCCCACCAATATGAATGAAGGGGCATTTTGCAAAACCTTTGTTCACATGAGAAGGATCTGCTTTCGTATTGCTGTGACATTTTCAGCAGCGTCTTGGCAACCAAAGGCCGGGGCGGATTGGCCATAGACCTTACAGGGAAATTTCCGGTGGGCCGCCTGAGCCCTCCTCATGGCTGACCAGTGGAAGTTTTGGGGGATGTATTTTGTGATGGACTGTGGTATTTGGCTCTGTTGCGGTGGTGTAATGTGCCACAATATGGTACTGCTAGCCCTGCCTTCCATCAATTCGTACCCAACTACAAAACGGGGCCACTTTAAGTTTCCAGTTCGCCCCTGACCAAAGGCTATCACATTGCCATAATGTGGCAGCTATTGAGAACATTTGGTTCATTCCCGATAATTGCCTGAATAATCAAAGCATACTGCATACTTTGAGAGGGGGAGTCTGACTTCCATTGCTTTGATGCTGGTCCTATGGGATTTTAAACGGAATGAGGCCTAACGGTGACAATCAATATGGCAGCAGGTCTCCCTCGAACAGCTGGTGAACATCTACCTGCCTATATGTGTAATGGTTAAACTATGGCGCTGGACGAATCTTCTTCGTTTCAACAGAAGGACCCCCGGCGTGAGATAGCAGACCCCTTTAAAATATCGTAGTATGGACTGTGCGCCGAGGGCACGATGTGTAGGCACCGCTTCTGTGCACTCAGCACATGCCCCTTCATTGTCACTTGGATAGCACAGAGACAATCACATTGACAAATGACACACGTTACAGAGCCCCATTGTGTGAGCGCTGACCAAGCAAACAAACATTTACTGTGTGAGACTTCACGCTACACAAGGAGCCTTCTCTTTCAAAGAAACGGGAGGGGGGGGGGGCGCACAAAAATGGAAAGTAAACAAACTTCTCATGAATGAGTGGGAGGAAGACTTGGGGTAACCTTCGGAGGAAGCGTCAGCTGACATAGCGGATAGGGGAAGGCCCGCAAGCAACCAGTAGCTAGACAAACCCAAGCGTGCCGAGCCAGACTCCGCCGATGTGTTTATGCCCCCCATCTACCATAGGGAACAATGTAGAATCCAGAAGGACCTAGGATTTGGCAGAATAGTAAAAAATGTATTCACGGTTTCCCTAGGGATATTATTTGTGTTGACCAGATACATAGGCCAGAACCATCGAAGGGCATCCGTCAAGTTTACAAACTTATGACATTTCAGAAGTTTCGACTGGCAGTGGTTTATGTGCCAAGACCTACTGCCAGAAATGTTTGGGGGGCTCGGCGGGACACAGGGCCCATTTGTTTCTGCTAATTTCTTCAAAGAAAGGCAAGAGCACGGTGTCTCTCCAAGGAGACCTAAGAGTTCGGTGAATTTGTGCACTCGTCTCTCAAATGGCAGCCAAGAAGATGAATCTGAAGATTATTCCATGAACCATGCACTCATCGCTCCAGGGAGAGGCGAGAAGGTGAATCCATGAATGTCTCTACGGAGAGAGCTGAGAACGTGAATCCATGCATGTCTCTACGGGAGAGCTGACAACGTGAATCCATGCATGTCTCTATGGAGAGAGCAGAGAAGGTGAATCCATGCATGTCTCTATGGATAGAGCAGAAAACGTGAATCCATGCATGTCTCTACGGGAGAGCTGACAACGTGAATCCATGCATGTCTCTACAGAGAGAGCCGAGAAGGTGAATCCAGGTATGTCTCTATGGGAGAGCTGACAACGTGAATCCATGCATGTCTGTACGGGGAGAGCTGACAACGTGAATCCATGCATGTCTCTACAGAGAGAGCCGAGAAGGTGAATCCAGGTATGTCTCTATGGGAGAGCTGACAACGTGAATCCATGCATGTCTCTACAGGAGAGCTGAGAATGTGAATCCATGCATGTCTCTACGGGGAGAGCTGAGAAGGTGAATCCATGCATGTCTCTACGGGGAGAGCTGAGAAGGTGAATCCATGCATGTCTCTATGGGGAGAGCTGACAACGTGAATCCATGCATGTCTCTACGGGGAGAGCTGACAACGTGAATCCATGCATGTCTCTACGGGGAGAGCTGAGAAGGTGAATCTATGCATGTCTCTACAGGAGAGCTGAGAAGGTGAATCTATGCATGTCTCTACGGGGAGAGCTAAGAAGGTGAATCCAGGTATGTCTCTATGGGAGAGCTGACAACGTGAATCCATGCATGTCTCTACAGAGAGAGCCGAGAAGGTGAATCCAGGTATGTCTCTATGGGAGAGCTGACAACGTGAATCCATGCATGTCTCTACGGGGAGAGCTGAGAAGGTGAATCTATGCATGTCTCTACGGGGAGAGCTGAGAAGGTGAATCCATGCATGTCTCTATGGGGAGAGCTGACAACGTGAATCCATGCATGTCTCTACGGGGAGAGCTGAGAAGGTGAATCCATGCATGTCTCTACGGGGAGAGCTGAGAAGGTGAATCTATGCATGTCTCTACGGGGAGAGCTGAGAAGGTGAATCCATGCATGTCTCTATGGGGAGAGCTGAGAAGGTGAATCCATGCATGTCTCTATGGGGAGAGCTGAGAAGGTGAATCCATGCATGTCTCTACGGGGAGAGCTGAGAAGGTGAATCCATGCATGTCTCTACGGGGAGAGCTGAGAAGGTGAATCCATGCATGTCTCTATGGGGAGAGCTGACAACGTGAATCCATGCATGTCTCTACAGGAGAGCTGAGAATGTGAATCCATGCATGTCTCTACAGGAGAGCTGAGAAGGTGAATCCATGCATGTCTCTACGGGGAGAGCTGAGAAGGTGAATCTATGCATGTCTCTACAGGAGAGCTGAGAAGGTGAATCTATGCATGTCTCTACAGGAGAGCTGAGAAGGTGAATCCATGCATGTCTCTACGGGGAGAGCTAAGAAGGTGAATCCAGGTATGTCTCTATGGGAGAGCTGAGAAGGTGAATCTATGCATGTCTCTACGGGGAGAGCTAAGAAGGTGAATCTATGCATGTCTCTACGGGGAGAGCTAAGAAGGTGAATCCAGGTATGTCTCTATGGGAGAGCTGACAACGTGAATCCATGCATGTCTCTACAGAGAGAGCCGAGAAGGTGAATCCAGGTATGTCTCTATGGGAGAGCTGACAACGTGAATCCATGCATGTCTCTACGGGGAGAGCTGAGAAGGTGAATCTATGCATGTCTCTACGGGGAGAGCTGAGAAGGTGAATCCATGCATGTCTCTATGGGGAGAGCTGAGAAGGTGAATCCATGCATGTCTCTATGGGGAGAGCTGAGAAGGTGAATCCATGCATGTCTCTACGGGGAGAGCTGAGAAGGTGAATCCATGCATGTCTCTACGGGGAGAGCTGAGAAGGTGAATCCATGCATGTCTCTATGGGGAGAGCTGACAACGTGAAGCTAGAGAGCTGGCAACCAGTAGCTAGACAAACCCAAGCGTGCCGAGCCAGACTCCGCCGATGTGTTTATGCCCCCCATCTACCATAGGGAACAATGTAGAATCCAGAAGGACCTAGGATTTGGCAGAATAGTAAAAAATGTATTCACGGTTTCCCTAGGGATATTATTTGTGTTGACCAGATACATAGGCCAGAACCATCGAAGGGCATCCGTCAAGTTTACAAACTTATGACATTTCAGAAGTTTCGACTGGCAGTGGTTTATGTGCCAAGACCTACTGCCAGAAATGTTTGGGGGGCTCGGCGGGACACAGGGCCCATTTGTTTCTGCTAATTTCTTCAAAGAAAGGCAAGAGCACGGTGTCTCTCCAAGGAGACCTAAGAGTTCGGTGAATTTGTGCACTCGTCTCTCAAATGGCAGCCAAGAAGATGAATCTGAAGATTATTCCATGAACCATGCACTCATCGCTCCAGGGAGAGGCGAGAAGGTGAATCCATGAATGTCTCTACGGAGAGAGCTGAGAACGTGAATCCATGCATGTCTCTACGGGAGAGCTGACAACGTGAATCCATGCATGTCTCTATGGAGAGAGCAGAGAAGGTGAATCCATGCATGTCTCTATGGATAGAGCAGAAAACGTGAATCCATGCATGTCTCTACGGGAGAGCTGACAACGTGAATCCATGCATGTCTCTACAGAGAGAGCCGAGAAGGTGAATCCAGGTATGTCTCTATGGGAGAGCTGACAACGTGAATCCATGCATGTCTGTACGGGGAGAGCTGACAACGTGAATCCATGCATGTCTCTACAGAGAGAGCCGAGAAGGTGAATCCAGGTATGTCTCTATGGGAGAGCTGACAACGTGAATCCATGCATGTCTCTACAGGAGAGCTGAGAATGTGAATCCATGCATGTCTCTACGGGGAGAGCTGAGAAGGTGAATCCATGCATGTCTCTACGGGGAGAGCTGAGAAGGTGAATCCATGCATGTCTCTATGGGGAGAGCTGACAACGTGAATCCATGCATGTCTCTACAGGAGAGCTGAGAATGTGAATCCATGCATGTCTCTACAGGAGAGCTGAGAAGGTGAATCTATGCATGTCTCTACAGGAGAGCTGAGAAGGTGAATCCATGCATGTCTCTACGGGGAGAGCTGAGAAGGTGAATCTATGCATGTCTCTACAGGAGAGCTGAGAAGGTGAATCCATGCATGTCTCTATGGGGAGAGCTGAGAAGGTGAATCTATGCATGTCTCTACGGGGAGAGCTAAGAAGGTGAATCCAGGTATGTCTCTATGGGAGAGCTGACAACGTGAATCCATGCATGTCTCTACAGAGAGAGCCGAGAAGGTGAATCCAGGTATGTCTCTATGGGAGAGCTGACAACGTGAATCCATGCATGTCTCTACGGGGAGAGCTGAGAAGGTGAATCTATGCATGTCTCTACGGGGAGAGCAGAGAAGGTGAATCCATGCATGTCTCTACGGGGAGAGCTGAGAAGGTGAATCCATGCATGTCTCTACGGGGAGAGCTGAGAAGGTGAATCCATGCATGTCTCTATGGGGAGAGCTGAGAAGGTGAATCCATGCATGTCTCTATGGGGAGAGCTGAGAAGGTGAATCCATGCATGTCTCTACGGGGAGAGCTGAGAAGGTGAATCCATGCATGTCTCTACGGGGAGAGCTGAGAAGGTGAATCCATGCATGTCTCTATGGGGAGAGCTGACAACGTGAATCCATGCATGTCTCTACAGGAGAGCTGAGAATGTGAATCCATGCATGTCTCTACAGGAGAGCTGAGAAGGTGAATCTATGCATGTCTCTACAGGAGAGCTGAGAAGGTGAATCCATGCATGTCTCTACGGGGAGAGCTGAGAAGGTGAATCTATGCATGTCTCTACAGGAGAGCTGAGAAGGTGAATCTATGCATGTCTCTACAGGAGAGCTGAGAAGGTGAATCCATGCATGTCTCTATGGGGAGAGCTGAGAAGGTGAATCCATGCATGTCTCTACGGGGAGAGCTGAGAAGGTGAATCCATGCATGTCTCTACGGGGAGAGCTGAGAAGGTGAATCCATGCATGTCTCTACGGGGAGAGCTGAGAAGGTGAATCCATGCATGTCTCTACGGGGAGAGCTGAGAAGGTGAATCCATGCATGTCTCTACGGGGAGAGCTGAGAAGGTGAATCCATGCATGTCTCTACGGGGAGAGCTGAGAAGGTGAATCCATGCATGTCTCTACGGGGAGAGCTGAGAAGGTGAATCCATGCATGTCTCTATGGAGAGAGCTGAGAATGTGAATCCATGCATGTCTCTACGGAGAGAGCAGAGAAGGTGAATCCATGCATGTCTCTACGGAGAGAGCAGAGAAGGTGAATCCATGCATGTCTCTACGGGGAGAGCTGAGAACGTGAATCCATGCATGTCTGTATGGAGAGAGCTGAGAAGGTGAATCCATGCATGTCTCTACGGGAGAGCTGACAACGTGAATCCATGCATGTCTCTACGGGAAAGCTGACAACGTGAATCCATGCATGTCTCTATGGAGAGAGCAGAGAAGGTGAATCCATGCATGTCTCTACGGGGAGAGCTGAGAACGTGAATCCATGCATGTCTGTATGGAGAGAGCTGAGAACGTGAATCCATGCATGTCTCTACGGGAGAGCTGACAACGTGAATCCATGCATGTCTCTACGGGAGAGCTGAGAAGGTGAATCCATGCATGTCTCTACGGGGAGAGCTGAGAACGTGAATCCATGCATGTCTGTATGGAGAGAGCAACATTATAGTGAAGTCAATGAGTGATTATGTAACAGACAGAAAGAGAGAAATACAAATCTATCAACTGCATTTCTCTCTCCATCTTGATCTACCAGTTTAACAATTCCCAGGGCAGAGGTTCCAAGTACTTAGAAAACCTTTTCCAATCTGTTTAGGGAAATGCACGGAATCAAATTGTTATTTTTTTTTTATTATTATTCACCACTAGAGGGAGCTCATTATGAAAGTCCATTAGAAGATCTCAAAATCGGAGGAAAACGCTTCAGTTTGATTTAATACAACCAGCTGCATCCGTTCCATTCGGATGCGGTTCTATTAAATTGAAAATGAACAAACCAGATACAGCACTAACATTATTGTAAGTCAATTGGCGCCAGACAGGGGGAAAAAAATAAAAAATGGATTCCGCACCGTTGACTTACATTGTTTTTGGTGCCGGATCCGGTTTGTTCAGTTTCGCAACCGCAGATTGCTGTGGTTTTGTGTCTGATCACAGAACGTAACAAACCGGAATGGAGTGCATTATGGTTTACTCCGTTCCAGTTTGATTCCGATTTATGATGAATGGGGAGAAAACTGAAGTCTTACATGTAGAAAGTTGATGGCGAGTGTAATCAGGAGACAATCCCAGGCACGTTTATTAGATGCCGGTCTTCCGGTGGTTCCGCCGAAGTTACGAAGAAGCTCCAGCCTCTATATAACTTTGGTGCACCCAGCTCCAGATCTTAAAGGGGTTGTCCGAGTTATTTTTTTTTATCATTTGTATGTTTCTAACTAATCAAATACAACAGCTTTTCCAGCACTTGTACTTCTAAACTTGCTGGTTTCTCAGATTTCACTCAGGCAACCAGCAGAATTTGACCTGTGATGACCTGTGATGTCAGCTTATCTCCCTACTCTACTCCCATATTTGTGCACAAGCAGATAAGAGTCTGTACACCAGACATCACTGTGTTGGCCACACCCCTCTGCACTGTGCTGACCACGCCCAACAGCTCTGCCGGCTCCTGCTCTCTGCTTTCTCCCTGGATTCTTTCAGATAAAACATTAACCTCTTCAGTCAAAACACACACAGGGCTCAAGACTTTACAACAGTAGCTACAGGCAATGAAGAGACACAGGATCTGCCCTCCTCTTCCTATAGACACGCAGCTGACACTGGAGGAGACCTAAAGAGTATTGCACAAGAAAGGTAGGTGGAAGTTTCTGTGTGCATCAGTAATGTCATTGTACAGCTGGGACTTGTAGTTCTACACATGCAACATGCTGCTGAGTATCCCAGCAGACATACATGTCACTCAGGGCAGCACTTGTATTCACTCCCTTTGCAGAGCAGGAAGGGGGAGGGGCAGAGGTTGTTGTTACTGCAGGTAAACAATGACCAGAAGAGAACCAGGGAAATGAGGAATTGGGATTTTTTTTTGCCTAAAAACTTGCTTAACTTCGTTATATATTGCTGTCCATCAGATTTACAGCGCTATATTTTTTTCATAACTCAGACCACCCCTTTAATGTGAGAGCTTCCTAGCTGTCTTACATTTAGACATTTTTCTATGCTTAAAACAGGTGTAGAAAATACTAAACGCAATTGTATACGTGGTGCGAGCGGGCCGAAGACGCCTAATTTAGGCGCATTTCAGAATAGTAACTCGCCACTAGGTGTTTAGAACAAATATTTATAAAATTTAAAAAAACAAAAAAAAACAAAAAAAAAAAAACACCACCACATACATCAAGTGACCCACAAATAAGACACAGTAGAAGAGTTTATTAAAATTAAAATCAGTGATGTCTGAAGATACTTAGTTATGGCTTGTAGTGTAATTGTGACATTGGTGACAACGGTTACTGACAGCAGAGAATCATTCACACCAGGCACGAAAGAGTCTGAAAAAACATTGAATATTACGTGGTCCCCAACATGCATCCGCAGCTGCTCCCCCTCACAGCAAGGCCGCCTCCCTGCAACAGAACGGAAATAGAAGACCACCGGTACCCCAAAAGTGGAGAGGATTAAAGGGGGGCTCCACTTCCGACAACATACAGCACTCCGTAGTTCACGTTGGAGAACTTTATGTAAAGGAGAATTCAGAATTTTGCTGGCTTCCTGGGAGTTCAGCCGACAGGTCACATGTCTGACAGCGAGGTGGAGCTAAACTGTTGTCTGTTTCCAAGGGCAACCAGCAGAATTTTGATACAGATACAAAACCAACCAAGGGAATTATCTGCAGAGTTACTGAATAGAGATGAGCGAACGTGCTCGTAACGAGCACTGTACCGCTCGGCTCCCCTGAGCTCGCATGGGCGCAGGCAGCCGCTTCCGTCGGGTGAGGAGGACGGAAGCAGCTGCCTGCGCCCATGCGAGCACGGGGAGCCGAGCATTACAGTGCTTGTTACGAGCACGTTCGCTCATCTCTATTACTGAACCATTTACGTAGATTCGAATTCTGAAACGTGGTTAAAAGTGGGATTACGTTTGGAGGAACACAGGGTATAGGCATGCTCCGTGACACAATATTCTGATTTAGAAAAAAAAAATAAAAAATCCTGCAGAGGTTAGATAGGGCTAAAACCACACGACACAGGCACAGGGTACGGACGAGAGGTCACCGACATAAAATGAGGAGGTTCCGTTCAAGTTTGACTTCTGGATCTGGCAGAGACGTTGGGACGTTTCTTCTCTGTGCTTCGGATCCTGCTCATTTTCTTGTGCGTGAAGACACCGGCGGGTCAGGGTTAGGGACGGTGTAACGCTCAGGATGAGCGGCTGTCCGCCGAGTAAAAACGGTACATCAAGCCTAGAATCAGCACCGCCACCGCCGGGATCAGCCAAGTGGTCCATGAGCTGCGTGGATAAGAGGGGAGAAAAACAAACAAACCGTAAGGCCGGGACTTAAAGGGGTATTCTCATCTTAGACAATGGGGCATATGGCTAGGATATGCCCCCATTGTCTTATAGGTGCGGGTCCCACCTCTGGGACCTGCACCTATATCGAGATCGGAGGGGGGAACGTTGCGTCCGGCCACCACCAGGCGCAGCTCCTATAGAAATGAATGGGAGCGCACCGCACATGTGCAGCCATCGCTCCCATTCATTTCTATGTAGCCAATGGAAATAGCCGAGCCAGCCCCATAGAAATGAATGGAGGGCGACTGCACATGCGCTCGTAAATTCGGCGCTGCACCCATTGGCTTCAATGAGAGCAGCCCTGTGGTTACGAGTTCCAGTGAATTTAAAACCCCTTTAACTGTAAGATCAGAGGCCATTACCTTGATGAATCTGAAGGTATCGCGGGATCCTGGAAGAAAAATAAAAAAAAATAAAAATTATCCTCCAAAAAAATATTTTAGTTGGCGATATAATATATATTAAAGAAGACCTCCCACAAAAATTTTTATTCTCTGACCTATTAGAAAGGTGCATGATGTAATCTGTAGTGAATATAATCTTCTTATCAGAGACTGTATTTGAGAGCTATCCCCCCTCTTCTTATTGTAGCTGGGTCATGTGACCAACTCCCTGACCTCCAACTGACCCAGGACAGGAACCCAGTTACTGCTCTATTCATTCACATAAAAAAAAAAAAAAAAACAAAACGCAAAAATCAACCGGTCCTGAAAGGGTTACGATGCCGCTCCACAATCCTCATCTCTACTTCCCAATGAAATGAAGAGAGGTAGAAAGTACGCGGCCACTGGCGGGATTTCGGCAGCTGTCTGCGCTAAAATTCCGCAGTGGAATCTGACGCGTGAACAACCCCTTAGAGTCTCAAATTATGGCGCAAATGTGACGCGCTCCATACTTTGGGACTTTTTAACATCACAATAATGGTACAAGCGTTAGTAACTGTCCTCCAAGGTTTCCCAGGGCATCACCCTGCTGCTGCCAGCTTCTCCTAGTGCCATCTGATGACATCACCCCAGGTAAGTGATGTCATCAGACCCGGCGACCTTCAGGCTCATGGGCCCCTTGCAGGTCCTTTTGGTGGCAGAGAGGTCATCAGCTACACAACCCCATATACATCAAGCTGTGACACCCCGTGTGTCCAGGGGTCAGCAACGTTAAAGGGCGTATCCATTTTTTGCAACCATGTAGCAAACGTATAAACATACCAAAAAGATACTTGCGTTTTGTATCTACAGCTCCTATGTAAACCTGCAGGTCTCCATGGTTACAGACTACAAACAAACCTTGTGTAGTCGGATGCTTCAATCATTTGCCACTCCGACATCGCCCTAAAGATCAGCAAGAAAGTCGCACGGTTTTCTTGGCAACGGTCTGACTGCGGTGAAGCGTCGAACCGGAAATTTCACACGTCCATTCATCACGGATCTAAGCCGTCTTTATACACAGGAGCGTTTGGTGCTCCAGGAATAGCGAGACGCATTGTGATAATTAACTAAGGTGCAGCCCCGAGCGTTTACCCAGCCGGGAAGGAAGTCACCGCCCCAAGTAAGATACAAGGTGGGGGGGGAGGGGGCGACAAGAGGCACAAGACGCCATTCAGAAAACAAACAGTAATTACAATAAGAAGTAATTAGAAAAATCGGAAATGACATTTAATCTGGGCAGGGCAGGCTGCCAGCAATGAGCAGGGTACAGCGGGCAGATGGGCTGGCAGCAGCATTGCTCCATCTACTTGTATGAATCACTGCCAAGGGAAGACGCTCCAGCTTTTCACGTCCACACGTGACATAAAGTGAAGGGGTAAATAATGACACAAATTTGTGAAAAAAATCTGCCTCCAGAGCTGCACTCTATGCAATGGAAATCTGACAATACTGCAAATTTAAAAGGGCATCTGTCAGCAGTTTTGTACCTATGACACCGGCTGACCTGTTAAATGTGCACTTGGCAGCTGAAGACATGTGTGTTGGTCCCATGTTCATATGTGTCCGCATTGCTGAGAAAAATGTTTTACTATATGCAAATGAGCCTCTAGGAGCAACGGGGGCGTTACCATTACACCTAGAGGCTCTGCTCTCTCTGCAACTGCTGCTCCCTCTGAGCTTTGACTGACAGGGGCAGGCAGTGTAACCGTGATCACACTTAGTGCAAAGGACGCAGCAGTTGTAGAGAGAGCAGAGTCTCTATGAGTAATGACAACGCCCCCGTTGCTCCTAGAGGCTCATTTGCATATATTAAAACATCGTTTTTTATCTCCACAATGAAGGAGAGCGCACTGCGCTTGTGCAGCCTCCTCTTCATTCACGGCTATGGGACTTCTGAAAACAGTTCAGCAAGCACGCTCTGCTATTTTTGGAACTCCCATTGCAGTGAATGGAGAGGACACTGCACATGCGCAGCATGCTCTCCTTCTCTATGGTCCCAGAGGTGGGACCTGCAGCTACATGCCATCCATGTGCCAGAAGAGAATACCCCTTTTAAAGAAGAACTCCCGCAAAAAATTTTTTATTCTCCGACCTGTTAGAAAGGTGCATGATATAATCTGTAGTGAATGTAATCTTCTCATCAGAGACTGTATTTGTGAGTTATCCCCTCTCTTCTAATTGTAGCTGGGTCATGTGACCAACTCCCTGACCTCCAACTGACCCAGGACAGGAAGCCAGTTACTGCTCTATTCATTCCTATGAGACTCAGAGTGAGGCTCCCATAGGAATACATAGAGAAATAGACTTCCTGTCCACACATAAGATGCTGTGTTATCTGGTGAGTCTGATTGCTGGTCACATGACACAGATGAGAAACATCAGGGAGATATAACTCACTAATACAGACACTGGTAAGAAAATAAAACATTCACTACAGATTACATCATGTACATTTCTAGCAGGACATGGAATAAAAATTTTAGCGGGAGTTCTTCTTTAAGTTTCAGATTTTCACCAGGGTGAGAGCTGCAGCAAATACACAGCAAAAGTGCAGCAAAAATCTGCCGTGAACTGCACCCTAACATGTACTGTTACGTCTGGCACCAGCCTAAAGCAGCCACAGAGGTCTCTAGCCTATGGCCCCCACATATTCAGCAATCTCCTGGAGGCCAGTGGCAGAGGACCCCTTTAATAAGTGAATGTAATCAGTCATACAGTAACAGCGCCCCTAGTGGCCAGATCATTTATAAAGAACATTGCATGCAGGAGCCGCTCTTACCTTTTTACTGTGGTTTTGGCAGTCGTCCTGCACAGCGAAGAGAAACAGATTAAAAGAAATTCTCCAAAAACGGCAGAGCAAATCATATACAAATCCGAAATCACGTGCCCGGTCACTACAACGTACGCCACGTTCCTAAAACCCGGAGGACCCGTCACTGCCCCTGAGGTCTTTAATTGTGAAAACACATCCCCGTGAAAAAACAATTCTAGAATGTCTTTGCTAAACACTCTACATTGTGCCGTTCCTCTGTTATTCCTCCCAGAAATGTAAAAATAAACCGACCACTTGTCACTATCCCTTGTCTAAGGGTCTTTCCATATACAAGCGGATAGGACAGTGCCAGGCGCTCACTCTAACTGGTAACGTCCAGTTGTTAATTTATTCATAAGTTTCTAGGAGGAATAACAGAGGAAAGGCACAACAAAGAGAGGTTACTGAAACAGACCTGTCAGGAGAGGGGACGGCTCCTCGCGAGAGAAATTCCTGGAACATTCGTGTACGTCACGGCGTAATGTTTGTGTACAGTCGGACACAGCTGCCGAACCTGGGGGGGAAACAATAACAGGCGCACGCGGCTCTATTTACCGCTACATGTCTGCACAATGCAGCGTATCGGCCTTAGTGCGACACCAGCGGGGCGATGACGCCGCCAGGTGTGTGCAGGTAAACAACAGGCAGGTGCTGGCCTCACGGTAGGTCTGGTGACAGAGCCGCTTTAAAGGAGAACTCACACATGCATCCTCTTCTTCTACAACTAGTTGTAAGTGCATGCAGTCAATGGCTGCAGCTCCGTACTCAGCAGGGGGCGGGAGCTAAATCAGCACAGCGCCCGCTTCAGTCCCAGGATTAGGACTTCCACGGATCAAAAAGTAACGGCACATCCCAGCAATTTGTCTTCCTGTTATAAGATGGGGGTAGCCCTTTAAATTTGCACTGCACACTTTGAACCACCAGGTGGTGCTATAGAACACACACTCTATAGCAAAAGCCAACTTTAGTGAACGTGGTACAAAGAACCGGGCACTAAACCTAAATGTCAGTGACTAGCCCAGGGTCCATCCATACATGTAACATGTTACGTGTAGCGTGAGGCAGATCTTACCGGATGCAGATCTCCCACGTAATACTGCTTCAGCATGTCCCGGGCGTCAACAGAATGTCCGACATCTTCAAAGCTCTCTGTGGCGTCAGCTCCGGCCTGCTCGAACAGGACCTCCTCTCCTCCGGGATGCTGAGGAAATAAGACAAGGGGAAGAGCCGGAACCTTTACTTTTCTAATCTTAGATAACAATATGGTCGCCACCATAATCCGGACATTTAAAGGGGTTCATCATCAGTATAGGCGATCAGCGAGCATCCGACCACTGGGACCATGCAGGGGTGCACCACCAATGAGGCAGCACCAGGTCGGGGAAAGAAGGGAGCAGGCGATAGGGCTGTGGGCTGATGGGAAGGGGTTAGGTTAAGAAATTGGCATTGGGAAAGGAAGGGGGGGGGGGGGGAGCTGTTTAAGGTTTCGTCTCAGTCAGCAGAAAAGCTAGGTGCGTCCCTGGGGCCATGTCCACCTGTTTTATATGCAGCGGCAGTCGGGCAGGTGTACACGGCTACCTCCGCCAGTCCCATAGACTTTAAATGGCGCATTAGCGCACATTCTTCACCACCGCTCCTTTTATCTGATCTCATGTTCTATCCTGTGGACAGTTGTCATTACAGGACAACCCCTTTAACGCTAGAAAAAATTAAAAGTGCATCTGTCAGCAGTTTTGCCCCTATGACGCCGGCTGACCTGTTACATGTGCGCTCGGCAGCTGAAGACATCTGTGTTGGTCCCATGTTCATATGTGTCCGCATTGCTGAGAAATATGATGTTTTATTATATGCAAATGAGTCTCTAGGAGCAACGGGGGCGTTGCCATTGCACCTAGAGGCTCTGTTCTCTCTACAACTGTCGCGCCCTCTGCACCTTGATAGACAAGGTTAGGTATGCCTGGTACAGAGGGCGTGGCAGTTGCAAAGAGAGCAGAGCCTCTAGGTGTAATGGCGACGCCCCTGTTGCTCCTAGAGGCTCATTTGCATATAATAAAACATCATATTGAGAGCAGCGTTATACCGCACTGGTGATAATGGCGCGTTACTACAGGTATTATCTAACTCACGGGAGTCTGGATGTCGACATCTCGTGAGGCTGTGACCTTTGTACGCGGTTATTTAATCACAGGGTTGCAGACTTTATAATTACAGGAGAAATTAATATCCACGTGAATTAATACCGTCACGATCCGCTCAGTGACGCCTTACAACGGGTGTCTCTTAAAAAGCAGATATTTCAACACCCCATGCTGTGCGGTGCCAGGGACAGAAAGCCGTCCTTACACGTTCCCTTAGGCACCGGCATCCGGTTCTACCAGTTCACCCCCATTCCATTCCCAGGGCATTAATAAAGTCTCTTGCAGGAATCTGCTGTGTAAAGGGGGGCTCCGGACCACCAGCTATGTAGAGGAGACCATAAATATTAGGATATAAGGGCCACTGCGCTGTGCCATTGGGCAGTGCGACATGATATGGCACACCCCGATAGACATATTGGCTACGTAAAGGATTACAGGTCTGGTCTGGTTAGATACTGGGACGTAAAAGTGCTTCCCCTGCTGCTCTATAATAAGGCTCTCAGAGGCTACTTTTGGGTAATGCACCTTTTGGCAAAAGATAGAGGCATGTGTAGCAGTCATCAAAGATGCACTCAAGGACATTTTGCCCTGTTGAGATTAGACGCAACATTGAACTGAGGGCAGGGGGGTCATTTTGATGAATTGCCCGCCATCTAGGCCGCTCTGACCTGGCTGTTAGGAGGTGTTGGAATGAGTGGTTATTTGACTGCACCAGCAGAATAGTGAGTGCAGCTCTGGAGTATAATACAGGATGTGACTCAGGATCAGTACAGGATAAGTAATGTATGTACACAGTGACTGCACCAGCAGAATAGTGAGTGCAGCTCTGGAGTATAATACAGGATGTAACTCAGGATCAGTACAGGATAAGTAATGTATGTACACAGTGACTCCACCAGCAGAATAGTGAGTGCAGCTCTGGAGTATAATACAGGATGTAACTCAGGATCAGTACAGGATAAGTAATGTATGTACACAGTGACTGCACCAGCAGAATAGTGAGTGCAGCTCTGGGGTATAATACAGGATGTAACTCAGGATCAGTACAGGATAAGTAATGTATGTACACAGTGACTGCACCAGCAGAATAGTGAGTGCAGCTCTGGGGTATAATACAGGATGTAACTCAGGATCAGTACAGGATAAGTAATGTATGTACACAGTGACTGCACCAGCAGAATAGTGAGTGCAGCTCTGGAGTATAATACAGGATGTGACTCAGGATCAGTACAGGATAAGTAATGTATGTACACAGTGACTGCACCAGCAGAATAGTGAGTGCAGCTCTGGAGTATAATGCAGGATGTAACTCAGGATCAGTACAGGATAAGTAATGTATGTGCACAGTGACTGCACCAGCAGAATAGTGAGTGCAGCTCTGGGTATAATACAGGATGTAACTCAGGATCAGTACAGGATAAGTAATGTATGTACACAGTGACTGCACCAGCAGAATAGTGAGTGCAGCTCTGGGGTATAATACAGGATGTAACTCAGGATCAGTACAGGATAAGTAATGTATGTACACGGTGACTGCACCAGCAGAATAGTGAGTGCAGCTCTGGGGTATAATACAGGATGTAACTCAGGATCAGTACAGGATAAGTAATGTATGTACACAGTGACTGCACCAGCAGAATAGTGAGTGCAGCTCTGGAGTATAATACAGGATGTAACTCAGGATCAGTACAGGATAAGTAATGTATGTACACAGTGACTGCACCAGCAGAATAGTGAGTGCAGCTCTGGGGTATAATACAGGATGTAACTCAGGATCAGTACAGGATAAGTAATGTATGTACACAGTGACTGCACCTGCAGAATTATGAGTGCAGCTCTGGAGTATAATACAGGATGTAACTCAGGATCAGTACAGGATAAGTAATGTATGTACACAGTGACTGCACCAGCAGAATAGTGAGTGCAGCTCTGGGGTATAATACAGGATGTAACTCAGGATCAGTACAGGATAAGTAATGTATGTACACAGTGACTGCACCTGCAGAATAGTGAGTGCAGCTCTGGAGTATAACATACATAAATACCACATTATTCACTATACATCAGCTGTGTGGAGTAGAATATTGCAGATCACATCATTATTACTGTAAATGAAGCCCTGATATCCCTGTTCTTTCCTGTGCCCGTCAGCTCCCAGTGTGAAATCATTATATAATCCGGGGACACGTTGTGTGTGAATCATCTGCCTATGAAGTTATTGCATTAACACCACAATAAAAAAAGAAAGAGAAAACAAGAAAAGGGACCATACGAATGCACTGACTGGATACCGCCATACACGTGAGGTAACCCACTTCATATACACTTCTTAGGTCACCTAAATGGTTAAATGATGATGATGGCAGCAGGAAGGGGTTTTCTGGGAATAAAACATTGACAGCCTATGTGTCTGAATGGTAGAACATCGGTGTCATTGTCATCGCCGGACGGAGTGTCGCGGTCCATTCAATTTCCATCCGGGCACAGCAGCCCATCCCGCCCCATGGATAGTTTTTTTTTTTTTCCCCCAGCATTTTGCGTTTTTTTACTTCATTGAAGTCAAAGGGCCAGGTCCCAAAACTCATTTAAAAAAAAAAAAAAAAAAAAAAAAAAAAAAGCAATGGGGGTTAATATGCGCCAAAAAAACATACGGAAAACACAAAAAAAACCACATGCACTTACATGGAGCCGTTTTTTTTTTCCAGTGGGAGACTCAGCGCCAACATGCTGCGTCTATTTTTCAAAGGGAGGCTGTTTTGAGGCCTTTTTTTGGTGGTGATTTTGATTGGAATCAATAGAATTTTTTTTTTTTTTTTTTTGTTACACCTGAGGCACATACCTTGTGTCAATGGCATTCCTTCTTTCGGCGTGGTGTGCTCAGGGTCTGGTGTTTTTCCGATTCATTGTCTTGCAGTTAATGCAGGTACGTGTGGTGTTTTTTACACCAATGTATTTTTCCATAATGTTCTTGGAGGAAGGGGGGGGGGGGGGGGTCGGGGGTACATCAGAGAAATATGCAAGGCATGAAAAAAATGCCATTAAAAAAAAAAAAGCTGGGGACTCGGGACTTGAACTGTATTTGGCCAAAAACACCAGAACAACAAAAACAGTGACGTTAATTCGGCTTGTGAGGCTCTGGAAGGAGTTTCGATGCCTGAAGGAAGGAAGAAATGTCGCAAGAGAAATTACAGTGAGAGTTGGAAGCTATAAGTCATTCTGGAGGTGAGATCACGTGACCGATCACGGGGCGATCGCCCCACGGGCAAAGGGCTGACAGTCACTACTAGTATAGTAGGAAATGCCAAGGTTGAAAAGACGCGTTGTTTGAAGGTCACAACGTAAATCTGTCGTAGAAACGACCGGTCTCACCTCATTTACTTTATTTCTAGGAAAACACTAAGTAAATAATGTACCTCGAGCGCAGCGCGACTAGCAATTCCCTAACATGCCGTCTACTACAGGAGCGATATAAGCAATAAGGTATTATTATTGCGCCACAATCTGCAACTTTCCCTCTTTGGCGCCAGGTCTAAGAAATAAAAAAAAAAAAAGGGCTCCCGGGCCCATCCCATTTATACTTTTCTACGCCGTTTTAGGCTACTTTCACACTAGCGGCAGTGGATTCCGGCAGGTGAACAGCCTGCCGGATCCGTGCTGCCGCTGGTGCTCGTGTGGGGCCGGAACTACATGTAATAGTTTTGGTTCGGCCGCCTCTTGGCAAGTTTGTCGTGCTGCGGCTGGATCCGCGTCCCGCCCTCATTACAGTGTAGTTCCGGCCCCACACGAGCACCAGCGGCAGCACGGATCCGGCAGGCTGTTCACCTGCCGGAATCCACTGCCGCTAGTGTGAAAGTAGCCATGAGGCCCTTGGAAGAATGGAGAGCAGCTGGAGGGGATCCAGTCTCCATGGTTTACTTTAGGCTTTCTGCACTTAACCGCATCCATTTCATCCATCCGTGTGCATCCCGCAATTTTCACAGGGACCCGCTGTTAAAAAGTCCACTCTTGTCCGCAAAATGGACAAGAATAGGACGGGTTCTGTAAACTGCAGCCTGGCCGCACAGATGCGGACGGCACACGGATGGTATAGGTCATCAGTATCTGATCAGTGGGGGTCCGACACCCAGGACCCCCACTGATCAGCTGTTTGAGATGGCAGCAGCCCTCCCGTGAGCTCCGCGGCCTTCTCTGTGCTTTCCCTAGGACAGTGACGTCACGTTCATCGGTCACGTGGCCTAGGAGTGGCTCAGCCCCACAGAAGTGAATGCGGCTGAGCTGCAATACCAAGCACGGCCACTATACAATATACGGCGCTGTGCTTGTTGGGCAGGGAGAAGGTAGCGGTGCTCACAGGGGCGCCGGTGCCTTCTCAAAACAGCTGATCGCCGGGGGTCCCGGGTGTCGGACCCCCACCCATCAGATACTGCTGACCTATCCTGATGATCCGTCAGCAGGAAAAGAAATCTCGGAAAACTCTTTTAAAGTCCGCCATGTGGGTGATAGGAGTAGATCAAGCAACTGTTCACACAGAGATGAGACTCGTCCATGTTCCGGACACGCAGACGGCATCCATGAGAGGTGTGTTTTTCACACAGACCCATTCACTTGGATTGGGCATGGTGCACATGGGTCAGGGTTCAGTCTATTCTACACTTGATCATCGCCCATATGGATGAGCTCTTATAGGGGTCTCCCCATAACAACACAGGTGGGAATCTGACCACTGATCACAAGAACGGGGGTACGTGCTCCCCGATTGGGCGCTGCCCCTCCATTCAGCTCTTCTGGAGACCGCCAAGAAGAAAGCGCTCGGCTATCTCCATTCTCACAACTCCCACAGAAGTGAATGGAGCATTCTGGGAGTTGTAGTTTCAATACATCTGGAGAGCCAAAGGTTACTGATCCCTGCCCTATACAGTAAATGGCGCTGTGTAGTTCTGGCGCCGGAGCTACCCCGAAACAGCTGACTGGGGATGCCAGGTACCCCCCCCCCCGCCACCACCGATCTGATAATGATAACCTATCCTGAGGCTAAGGCCCCTTGACCTCCGAGACATACTGTCCTTGAGCGGGCCCTATGTTCCGGTGCACATCGGGCCGCCCACGGGACTACTGTCACACACTCATGTAATCTTATGAATGCGGGACAATAGTCCCGCGGGCGGACCGACGTGCACAGCATCATAGTGGCGCCCGCTGCATGTAAAGTGCTGACAGAGGTAGCAGACTCCCTCTGTCTCCCATCAGCACCTTGCAAATGCGATCGCAGGGTGCCGATGTGTGTGAAGACACAAGCATTGGCCTGATGAAGGCCCCAGACCAGCCCTGAGTCATTTCCAGCAGACTGCACCTCTCTGGCGCAGCCTGCTGGTCAATGTCAGAATAGCACCATAGCAGGGATCAGCAACCTCCGTCTCTACAGCTGTTGTAAAACTACAACTCCCAGCATGCTCTATTCACTTCTATGGGAGATCTGAGAACGGACAAGCAATTCTGCATGCTGGGAGTTGTAGTTTCACCACAGATGGAGTGCTGATCCCTGCACTGTAGGGATAGGGCATTGCATTTTAAAATTAATCAAAAAGCGGTCTGTTGTAGTCCCCTTGTGGTACTATTAAGTGGTAAAAAAAAAAGGAAAAAAACAAAACACATTTATTCAATAAAAAAAAAAAAGATCTCCCAAAAAATTATGCTTTTTTTCAATTGAAAATACGCTTTTCAATGAAAAAAAAACAAAAAACTCCCCCATATGTTTGGTATTGCGACATCCATAATGACCTGGACTACATAAATATCATGTAAATTATCCCCTACGGTGAAGGCATTAAAAAAAAAAATTACTAAATTACTAATTTATTCTTAGAGTTGCCACTGAAAAAAAAAACCTAATAAGCGATCAAAAAGCGTCATTTACTTCAAAATCATATCAATGAAAAATACTAGTCGTCCCGCAAAAATCAAGCCCTTTACACAACACCATAGAAAGAAAAAATAATAATAAAAAGTAGTTATGGGTCTTGGGAAGCAGCAATGCAAAAACATTTTTTTTATAAAAAGGGGTTGTTTTATTGCAAAAAAAAAAAAAAAAAGGTAGTAAAACGTAAAAAATAACTATATGTATTTGGTATCACTGCTGTAATCGTACCGAATAAAGATATTACGTTATTTATATCAAAAGATGAACGCCGTGAAATTTATAATGTAATAAGAAAGTGGCAGTTTTGCAGTTTTTCCCCCCATCTCCCTCCCAGAAAGAGTTAATAAAAGTTAATCAGAAAGTTATGTGAACCCCAAAATGGCGCCATTAAAAACTACAACTTGTCCCGCAAAAAGACAAGCCCTCATTAAAGCTATATAGACGGAAAAATATAAAAGTTATAGCTCTTGGAACGCGACGATGGGGAAAAAAAAAAAAAAGAAAAAGAAAAAAACGCTTGGTCAGTAAGGCCCAAAGCAGGCTGGTCACTAACGGGTTAACGGGGTTCTCCAGGCTTTTAAAGGTCATCAATATCAGATCGGTGGGGGTCCGACACGGCTGTATGAAGGGAAGTCGCGCTCCTGCCGTCTCCTGTTTCTTCCGGAACCGCGCCCCTCCCCCGGTCTGATATTTGAAGCCTGGAAAACCCCTTTAATTGCTGCAGTACTGATCACAACCCGCAGACGGATTTGCCGCAGAGTCACCCTGTGCGTCACATATTTTACCCCGGAGCCCTTATACACGAGTACGGGCTGTCACGAGTCATGGGGCGGTTCTATATACTGTATATATTTTATACATGGCCGCTACTAAACCGCACGCAGCTTTGTGGCCTAAATAAACATTCGAGCGCTGACGTAGGATCCCTCGCCGTACCACACCCCAATAACAAGATGGTAATCAGATGGGCTAGGCGGAGGATACAGCGCAGAACGCGGTTTAATGGATGTCACAAGATGTCAGTTGTTCGCACAATTTACAACTGTGTGAACGTTAGGTAGGGGCCGTGGCGAACTCTTTACCCTGTTGAAAGTCGTGCTCCACCCTCCCTTACGGAAATTTACTATGCAGCGGGTGGAACGTGTGCCGTGCCAGGAAGCATGCTGACTGGCGCACAGCACCCTCGTGTGGCCAGTACCACTAACTGCAAGCCACCTGTAGCAATAATTTGCACAGTCTCATGTTGGCATTTAAAGGGAACCTGTCATCTCCGAAACACCCCCTGAACTAGAGTAAGCGGTGTATAGTGTAAGTGATGCTGAATCTGAATATGTAAGCTTTATCTTCATGCTCACTTCCATTCTGACGCTGTGCTCCCACAAACCTGCAGTAAAATGCACTCACTGGACTCTTCTTTGAGTCCTCTCCATTATGTGAGTGAGCACCGGAGTCCAGCGAGTGCATTTTACTGCAGGTTTGTGGGAGCACAGCGTCGGAATGGAAGTGCGTATGAAGATAAAACTTACATATTCTGATTCAGCATCACTTACACTATACACCGCTTACTCTAGTTCAGGGGGTGTTTCGGACATGACAGGTTCCCTTTAAGGCTCCCACTATTGAACTCAGGGGGGGGGCAGTCCTCGCTGGGTCTATTTAGGGATTATGGGGAACACCATGGGGTGCAGTCTGAGCTGCTTTCAACCAGTGCATGATCCTTGGAAGGTCCCAATGCTCCTGGATACCTAGAGGTGGCGCTAGAGAGACAGGTTCCTTCCTTCTGGAGGAGAGTGAACTTGCATGCTCTGCAGATGAATGACGTGCATACTGGGCAAAGAACTGGTACTAGCACCTTACTGAAAGTGGGCTACGGCCACGTTCACATCGACAAGTAAGGGGGTATTGTACGATTTAGGAAAACGGCACTGAATCTGAGTGGGGTGTGAATAGAAGACGAGGAGGATGGGGATTACGGAAGACAAGGAATGGATACCGGACAGGTCGGCAGAGCAGGCAGGTCTTAAGGGGGCCACATTATGGCGGGACCGGCCATCCATTCAAGGAGTATTGTCGTGTGGCTAGCATTTGTTCCGTCTATGTCAAATAAAAGAAGGATCAGGTATGCTGAACTTCAACATGCCTGATCCCTTGTTCTCATGGGAGATAAGCTGCTGGCAGATGTGCATGCTCAGCCAAACTGAGCGTGCATGTGTACGAGGAGATCGGGAGGAATAGCAGGCGGCTGACACCTATTGTAAAGTGGGCTGAAGCCTCCGATATGCATCTATCCCGAAAGCAGTAAGAAATAAGGGCGGACTAGACGGACCACGTGGTCTTATTCTGCCGTCAGTGTTCTGTGGGGGAGATTTATCAAAATTGGTGCAAAGGAGCTAAGGTTGGATTGTGACAGTAGAGCAGTGGCTACAGTCCGGACCAACAGAAGCGACAATTCGATCTGTTTAACCCCATAGATGCCGCAGTCTATAATGGTTTAGACTGAGGGAACACCCTCTGCCTCCCGTCGGCACCCCCACTATCTCATTCGTAAAGGGGGTGGGGGCGATGGGAGACAGAGGGAGTTCCCTCAGTCTAAACCAGGGATCTCAAACTCGCGGCCCTCCAGCTGTTGCAAAACTACAACTCCCAGCATGCCCCAATAGCTGTAGGTTCTCCTGGCATGATAGAAGTTATAGTTTTACAACAGCTGTAGGGCCACGAGTTTGAGATCTCTGCAACCATTTAAGATGTCATGTCTTTGAAGGTCCCAGCCCTGCCTGCCATGTCTCCTAGCCAGCCACGCCTCTCTGGCGCAGCCTGCTGGTGTCTGTTAGTATAGCACTCAGAGAATAATTCTCCGCAGTGCACAAGCAATACACAGAATTATACATCAAAATCCCATTGTTAAAAATAATTTAAAAAAAAGTTTTTAAAAAAAAAAAAAAAAACACGTTTTCTCTAACTGAAAAAAATTAAATGGCCACACCTGAAATGCATGCAGAAGGGGTTAAAAAAATGAATTAATAATTATCGTAGGGTGTTTCATCAGTGGGTGTATACAAGCTGTGCGCCAGGTTCCGTTTTCGATGGGCCTGGGAGGCCGGCGAGGTGTAGACGGGCATGATGGGCATGACCCTACAATCCTCAGCTGCAGAGAAGCGATGATGCGATCAGTCTGGCGCCAAAAACTGTACCTCGTTGGGCAGTTTTGTTCGTTTATTGGGGGTGTAACGTGCGTCCACCATACAGAAGACATGCTCCGCAAGGACTATGGAGGGACCCTCCAATACGGCAAGACCGCTCCGTCACTACGGTCACGCTTCAGCACGGCAAATCCTAACCACAGGCCAACGGGATGGGGGGGGGGGGGGTCTCTGATGACAATCGAGTCTTCTGTTTCCAATAGCAACCATCAGAATATTATATGCAGACCTGGACTATTTTGTCTAATAATTAGTTGTCACGGCCCCTCCCCCCTCACTGAATACTAATATACTCCTATTAGAAACGGTGTATATGTAATAATATTTGATTTTTCCAGTTTTTTTACAGATCTAATTGCGACTGTTTCTCTTCCTGTGGACGCACAAAATATGAACATCCCTTTTAAGAGAAGCCCCCTATATCAGTGATCAGCAACCTCCGGCACTCCAAGTGTTGTGAAACTACATCTCCCATCATGCACACTTGCTTGGCTGTGCTCTGAACTTCCACAGAATTGAAAGGAGCATGCTGGGAGTTGTAGTTTCACAACAGCTGGAGGGCCGAAGGTTGCTGATCCCTGCCCTATATCCTCCATGGGGAAAATATCAAGGAGCAAAATCCCTTTGATCAGCCACCAAGTTACTGCAAGTCGGGGGCCCCGGATACCGGAGCGGCGGGTGGTCAGCTTCTTTCATCAAAGGCCAAAAACTGCCAGCGATGATGCAAGGGGGCAGCGACCTCCGATCCGTGGAGTCCTGCCTCTTTAAGGTGGTGGGGGCCGGATTTCCAGCCCTAAAGTATTATTAGTTTCTAGCTTGAATGGCGCAGATACTGTTACCTTTATATTTATGCAAATTAATTAGTTGCAGCACCGAGGGGCTGACTGTAGCACTAGGAGCACCACTACGCCCTGGTGCTCAGTATACACCCCTCCCCCCAATTTGACTGACAGGGCAAGACATCTCATCTTGCCCTGCCTTCTGGCGCCTGCGCTGTGCGCCGCTGTTCCCCCGTGGTCCTGGGCGCCGTGTTCAGTGGTGATCTGCTGCCTGTGTTTCCCGTTCACCGCTGCAGTCCTGGGCTCTGTCTGTGTAAGTGCTGTTGCTCTGTGATCCCCTCCAGAGTTTCCATTCAGCCCTGGCTACAACATGCTTGTTCCTTGCATCGCTCCCTCTGGGCCGGCGCAGGTTGGATCATGTGACCATGTTGGATCATATGGGTTGGATCATGTGACCATGTTGGATCATGTGACCTCGTTGACCAACCCTGGGCCTCCTAGCGACCTGGTGTTCCCCTCGGAAAGTCTATCCCCACCATCAGGGGTAATTGTGAATATCGAGGGGTTCACTTAGACAATGCCCTTAGAGGAGGTCGGACACGAGGCACAGTGATGTCGTCAGTGTCTGCGCTGGTTCGTGACAATCACATTGCGCAGACACTGACGACATCATTCCACCTGACATTAGCGGCTTCAGAGACAGAGGAGAAACGCTCCTGGGTGGAACGACGTCGTCAGCGCCTGCACGCTGTGAATCTGAGGAGCTCGGCGGCAGCAGATCTACAGCGCAGGTGCCGAGGTTGTCAGTCTCAGCTCCAGAAGACAAGATGTCTAGTCCTGTCCATGAAATGGGACAAGGGGGGTTGTACTAAGCACCAGGGCATAGCTGTATTGGTGCTCCTAGTGCTACAGCCAGCCCCTTGGTGCTCCAACTAACTAATCTGCATAAATGGTATCTCCGTACATGCTAAAAATGAAAGAAAGATATCCTTTTAGTCAGAATGATCGACCCGACCTGACAGTTTACCTGGTTTAATGGGGCGGATCATGCTCCTCAGTGACTTTGGGCAGCCACCTGCTTCCTTACGGTGTGCTATAGACGCCCCCATACCCAGGTCCCACCTGATGACAGATTCCTCTGGCACGAAGAACAATCTACAGTGGAATTTCACCATCCGGTCGAGCCCTACAGGATTGTGGGATTCTAGAACCATTTTCGAAAATAAGCAGCTTCTGTTCTGGTCACATTCCAGTTGGAATGAATTACTAGCAGTCTGCAGTAAGGGTACAGAGGGGTTGTAACCAGTTGGTGGGGGGGTGTCCCTGCACAGTCTGCAAATAGCAGCACTGATTGGATAGAGTGAGACTGGGCAGGGACACACCCCCAACTGGTTACAGCCCCTCTGTACCCTTACTGCAGACTGCTAGCAATTCATTCATAACTTCTAGCAGGAATAATAAAGGAATGGAACAACATACAGACATAAGAATAGATGTTGCAGAATTGTTATTACACGGGGAATGCATGAAGCTAAAGAGGGGAGAGGGCCTCTTTAAATCAAACCTCAAATTAAAGGCGTTGCGCCAAGATTTGAACTTCTCCTCTATCCATAACTGTCTGAACACTGGGTTCTTGTGGTCTGATGGTACTGCCCCTCTGTTATTCCTCCCGGAGCTTTAAGAGTAAAATTGACAACTGGCCATCACTGCGCTGCCAGTGTGAGGACAAGCCACCACGTCAAGGAAAATGGTAACGCCCAGTATATTTATTCTTTTCCAAGAGGAATAACAGAGGGACAGTAAACCTCTGCTATTTCCAGGGGAATTCTAGCATTTACTACCGCAGATCGCTCTGGTTGCTTCATCACTTGTCAGCAGCTTACATTTGCAGGTGACTTTTGTGCCCAGATTGTTACACAACCGCCGTCGAGCGCAAATGTCACAACCAACACTCATTTCTATTAATGAAGTAAAAAGACAATCAGTGCACAGCCTGAAAGGTGCAAAATGGCACAAGTCTCTGCAGCCCAAGTCACCAACCCCCAGAGACATAAGACAGGGCAGCAAATCTTAAACCTCACCTCTTCCACGAAGCTTGTGATGTCATAGACGCGGCCGTGGATCACCAGCCACAGCTCCTTAGCGCTGTTCCTTTTCCTCACATCTTCCAGGGTGTAGTAAGTGACCTGAGACTCCTCTCCGGCGCTGCCTTCACTGCTCGCCATTTCTAGAGTGGAGAACGCGTTACGTAACTCGCCGCGATCTGACTGCTCCCGGCTTCCGTACAAGCGAGGCATTACGCTCGGCTCCGGGACTCAGGCGCGGTCTCCTAGGTGATAACCAATCATCTCTAGGAAGGCGGAACGCGTGGGATACAGCCAACCAATCAGGGACGCCGCTGGCTTCAGGCCATTGACGAATTAGAATATACGTCAAAAAGCGTGAAGCGAAAAAGCCATTCTTGAGAAGGGCAAAAGCGGGCAGTGTCAAAGGTCACGAGTCACGTGATACAGAGATTATTATAGGAAATGTTTTCGTAATTCATTTTTGTTAATAAAAGTACATTAAAATGACATCTATTACCAGGTACTGGTCAGCAGAGGTTTACAAGACAAATTCATGCACAGTTATTATATATATATATATATACATATTCACCTGTGTAAATGTAACAAGGGGCAATAATAAAACTTTTCAGGTTTTCTGTCGTTTTTTATCCATTTTGTCCCCCTTGCCTTTGATACTCAATGGCTAAATAAATAAGTACATTTCTTATTCACACATCCAACCGGTGCATTGTTTCCTATGGTCCCCAGGTCCGTGTTCTGTGAGACATTAGGTGTTAGGACAAGTACTGAGTTTCTAAAAAAAGGTGTGAGCAGCCCAGCTGACTTCTATGGGCGTGTAAAAGCTATGGTCACGTGAATAAGCTCTAACAAATCTCAAATGTGTCATATCAATCAAGTATAAAAAAAAAAAAGGAGCGTAAAGGGGTATTCCAGCTTTAGGCTAAGGCTACACGGCAAACCCATGTCATGTATTTCAATGTTGTCGCAACATTCATAAAAAAAATCTGTCCAAATGATTGTGACACCATTGGAATACATTGAATGAATATACTTAGCAACATATCAGGGGCATATAAGCAGACCTCCCAAGTGTCCCTCTTTTGGAAGGACATTCCCTATTGTGGTCCCAAATCCCTCTTTTTACCTTCAAGGGGTTATTCTACCCCTATAATGCCCCCCAAAATGCCCAGGCCCCTCACACAGCATGTATTTACCCCACTCCCTGACACACGCAACCAGGGGCAGACTGGCCATAGACCCTACAGCATACCTCCCAAGTTTGTAAACAGAGAAAGAGGGACAAATTGTGCAGCGCCTCTAACTCCGCCCAAAACATAACTATACACCTAATCCCACCCGGTCCCCTTACTGTCACACATAGTAATTATTCCCCAGTTATGTGCCCCCAGTAATATGACCAGCTGTGCCCCCCAGTAATATGCCCAGCTGTGTCCCCAGTAATATGCCCAGCTATAATATGCCCACATTGTGCTCCCCAGTTTATGTTGTGCCCCCAGTAATATGCCCATATTGTGCTCCCCAGTAATATGCCCATACTGTGCTCCCCAGTAATGCTGTGCCCCACAGTAATATACCCATACTATGCTCCCCATTAATGCTGTGCCACTCACAGAAAATTGAAAAAATATAAAACCATATACTTACCTTCTTCCTAGCAGCATCACCAGCAGGACATCTTCTTCTTTAGTCTGGAGGGGGCGGAGTCAAGGCTGACTGACGGCCCCCGCCCCCCTCCCAGACCGAAGGTGTGGAGAGCCACCTGGAGGTATGGAGAGCCTGCAGGGGGGGACGGGAGGGAGAGTGGATGAAGCAGCGAGCCAATGCCGGCTCTCTGCTTCATCACCATACAGGCAACTGTCTCTGCGTCCTATGGACGCAGGGACAGTTGCCAGAGACCGGGACATACCTCTCCCGTACTGGGAAAGCGGGACAGCCGCTGCAATCCGGGACAGTCCCGCTGAATCCGGGATGGTTGGGAGGTATGCCTACAGGGAGATTTCCCGGTGGGCCGATGCCCAGGGGGCCACTCAAGCCCTCTTGATGGCCGCAGGCCAGGTACATAATGATCTTATGCTCAACGGCTGCAGGTGCCGTTCTGAACTCAACTGCATTACTGTCCTCGTGATGGGGATAAAGTTCAATACTGTGGTTGGGGCAATAGTATTTTGTGTTGTCCTGTTATATTTGGTTCTGCTGGGGCGGTATTCTGCACTGCACTACAGTATTGCAGGCCCCGCCTACTAAGGTTGTCCCCACCTACTTGTTTTGGCCTGTCTTCTGTTGAACCCACCTACAACATGGGACCACTTTTAGTTTTTTTTCCCAGGGCCACTTTTCCATCACAGTTTACACTGCTCATTTCCATGGTTATGGCGACCCTACAATCCAGCAGCGGTGGTCGTACTTGCAGGAAAAAGTACAGACCTATGCATGCTCCCCAGAGGCGTGGCTACCGGGGGGCGACGGCTCCGGGCCCAGTGAGTCAGGGGGGGGCCAGCAAGGATGACTATCAGGCGAATACAAGTGAGCGCTTCCATTATGGAAGCGCTCACTTGTATTTAGCGACCCCTATCAGACCTCAGATCAGCCCACCCAGCCACATAAAATTAAAACAAAAAACCTTTCTTACCTGTCCCGCGCTGCAGCTGCCCTCCGATCCGGCGTGCCACTGTCTTCCCTGGCCGGCGCGCACAGTAGGCTGATGTGAGGTCTGATGGAGGCACAATACGCTGATCTGAGGTCTGATGGGGGCACAATACGCTGATCTGAGGTCTGATGGGGGCACAATACACTGATCTGAGGTCTGATGGGGGCACAGTAGGGTGATGTGAGGTCTGATGGGGGCACAATACGCTGATCTGGGGTCTTATGGGGCACAATACGCTGATCTGAGGTCTGATGGGGGCACAGTAGGCTGATATGAGGTCTGATGAGGGCACAGTGGGCTGATCTGAGGTCTGATGGGGGCACAATAGGCTGATCTGAGGTCTGATGGGGGCACAGTAGGCTGATCTGAGGTCTGATGGGGGCACAGTAGGCTGATGTGAGGTCTGATGGGGGCACATTCTGCTGATCTGAGGTCTGATGCACAATATGTTGATCTGAGGTCTTATGGAGGCACAGTACGCTGATCTGAGGTCTGATGGGGCACAATACGCTGATCTGAGGTCTGATGGGGCACAATACGCTGATCTGAGGTCTGATGGGGGCACAGTACGCTGATCTGAGGTCTGATGGGGCACAATACGCTGATCTGAGGTCTGATGGGGGCACAATACGCTGATCTGAGGTCTGATGGGGGCACAATACGCTGATCTGAGGTCTGATGGGGCACAATACGCTGATCTGAGGTCTGATGGGGGCACAATACGCTGATCTGAGGTCTGATGGGGCACAATACGCTGATCAAAGGTCTGATGGGGGCACAATACGCTGGTCTGATGGCGGCACAGTACGCTGATCTGAGGTCTGATGGGGCACAATACGCCGATCTGAGGACTGAGGGAGGCACAATACGCTGATCTGAGGTCTGATGGGGCACAATACGCTGATCTGAGGTCTGATGGGGCACAGTGGGCTGATCTGAGGTCTGATGGGGCACAATACGCTGATCACAGGTCTGATGGGGGCACAATACGCTGATCTGAGGTCTGATGGGGGCACAGTACGCTGATATGAGGTCTGATGGGGCACAATACGCTGATCTGAGGTCTGATGGGGCACAATACGCTGATCTGAGGTCTGATGGGGGCAGGGGACTGTTAGTTTAGTGATGTAAAAACTGGGGACAGGTTTCCTTTAACATAGGAGTCCCCTTGTTTTTTTTTACTCCTATTACTCCTATATTTTACTGCATTATGTGGTAGAGTATTTACACTAGGGTATGTAGAAAGTCTATTGTACTGTACTTAACAGCATAGATGATCTAGCAGTTTATACAGTCATCTTTCTAATACAATATTATAACCACAACTAGTAGTATGTGCCTGTGAAGTTGGAAACGTGTGTTTGGGAAGCCACTAAGTGGCCCCCTGTGCTGAACCTCTAGCTACGCCTCTGATGCTCCCACATCCATCCATCAGAAAAGCTGTGGGTTATGGGCTTGCAGATTGTGTGTAAACCTCGGCATGTTGTAATTTTGTCTTGTATTTATTGCTTTATCCGTATATACAGGGTCGATCGTTTCTAAATACCACAAAAACATATCTAAAGTGTCAGAATATTTACTTCCGCCCTTCCCATCATGGCGACTGTGGCCTTCCAAGTCACGTGACGCCACCCCCCGGAAGTGGGACCATTTCGCGGGGAATTTTGGAGAGCAGGATGGAGGGGAGCTCTGAGGACAGTGACCTATTGGCTCTGGAGCCTGTGGTAAACCAGTGGGTGCTGGAATACTTCTTCCATCTGTACGTGGATGCCTTCAAGAACCGCCGAAATGAGGATTTCGTACAGATACGGGATATCGTCTCAAGTGAGTGGCGGGGACTGCTTTACGAGGTGACACCGAAAGAGGGGGCGCTCCTTGGATGTTTACTTTGATGATGTCCGGATGTGGGATACAAGTCACAGTTTTTTTCTTTATCCCCCCCCGGCGTTCAACTTGGTTCAGTTCAACGTATTACTTTGTCCTTATGAAGCATAACTGGAGCATTATGGGGCAGATCTGTGTAACTGTTATGGTTACCCATAGCAACCAATCACAGCGCAGCTTTCATTTCATATTCTGCTCTTCAAAAATGAAAGCTGCTCTGTGATTGGCTGCTCCATTTTTTCTTCTTCTAATGTCTGGCTTTCGTCTGCTGTGTGTGAACATCGTCTTACTGTTTCTAGAGTAGTTGTATCACAGAATAAGTAGGTAGATTTGCAGGGACAGCATTATCATGTCACCCAGCTTTCCCAGGACCAGATATACCTGCCTAACGTAGGAGAGAATTGCTTACATACAAGAGCATGTAAGGCCCTTTTTGCATTGAGACCATTAAAGGGATCATCTGAGTTGAAGTTCTACCCTTCTGGGAGCCTGTCAAAGTAATGAGAAATTTACCTTGTGCCGGTCCCGCCGATCCGGATCTGACCTCTCCCCTGTGCTGCAGACGCGGCGTATTGTTTTGGCTGCTAGGTGACGTCTCGTATACCGTCACAGTCAATCGCTGACTTTAGCAATCTCATACAGTCTATCATAAAACAACCTGGACAATCCCTTTAAATGAAGAGGGTTTTCTTCTGCCCTCCGTTCACCGACAGTGTGAATAGAGCCTACGTTTGGAATTGCACATTAGAGATCTGAAAGTGATCCATGTCGGGATCCCTTCATATGTCGCCAGGTGATTAGGCGTCATGCATGGGGCGGGTTCTATATTATACGCGCCGACCTCTATGTCTATATGTCACTGATCGCCTTTTGTTTCTCTTATTTCTAGTATTAATGCAGCGACGTCTGAAGTCCGTGGAGCAGAACTCGCAGGTTCTACGTATAATGCAGCTCCTGTCCTGTGTGGAAGAAGGAGGGGATCTTGGTGAGTAAAGGCAGTTTACACAACGCTCTTTTTTTGGGGGATGGGGGGGGGTACGTTGTTGCGAACTTACGGCAAACATTGCTTGCTTCGTGTTGCGTCTATGACACGACTTCGTTTATTCGCATAAATCACAGTGTCAAAATCCGAAGCTGAACTTGGCCTCCTGCCTCATTAACAAAGCCAATATTTGCCGCAAGTTCGCAAAGACCTCAGCGGAGACCATACATTTTACAGTAGGATGGAGGCTACGTTGTTAACCAATCGGGTTCGGATATAGCAGTCAAAACCCGACATGATATGAGGCTATGTGCCTCTGTATGCTTTTCACTACAGAATCGTACTGACAGCTTCCTGTCGGTAAGATCCTGTAGCAGTAAAGTCATGAAGAGGCTGAATCGTGATAATGGAGCATGGCGCTCACACGTGGAGTGAGTAGATCTGCCTCAAGGTCTCATGCACATAGCGCTGTAGTTTCAATTTCCGCACCACAATCCACATCTGTTACGTTCGGTTTTTGGTTTGGATTTGATCCGGTTTTGTCCCTGGCCTCACTCTTTGCCTTGTTAAAGGTGAAACCTGCTCTGAAAATCCGCAGAAATCCATTCACAGGCTGCGGATTTCCAAATCTCCTCCGCGTGTCAATTTCCACACAGAAACTGTCGACACTTTGTACCTGAGATTTTAAAATTGTCTTCTCCTCAGCTGTTACTGCGTTGGATTTGTCGAATGAAAATCTGTCCAGAAAATCTGCATCGTGTGCACTGAGTTTCAGATGCAGGTTGTCTAATAAAAAAATCCACCGCAGCCCCTGGCTCCCATTGGTGATACCGATCGTGTATTTTTTTTCTGTCTACCAATGTCCTTCTCTGTATCTGCAGAATGTAGGTTTGATGAAGACAAGAACGAGACGCCGCTCGAATCGGCTGTTGGAATCATGGACGCAATGAACCAGGAGAAGACGTTTCCTGCTGATCTCATCAATACAAACCAGCAAATGCTTAAAGAGGCGGTATGTTTTATTATCTTATTATTTAAAATTTTTTTTAATTACAAACCGGTTCGCCTACAGGGATTTAAAGGGATTATCCAAGACTATAATCTCACAATGAATATACTTATCTGGCTCCCCGCTCCCTGTGCTGCTCCTGGTCTCCGCACCGCCGCTGTCAGGGGTGGGGGTTTGTACTTAATACAAGGCACTTACTAATGTATTGTGATTCTCCATTTTGTCTCCTTTGCTGGCTGGATTCATTTTTCCATCACATTATACACAACTCGTTTCCATGGTTACGACCACCCTGCAGTACATCAGTGGTGGTCGTGCTTGCACTCTATAGGAAAAAGCATCAGCCTCTCTGGTGGCCGGGACCGTGGCAGTGCACACAGGCTAGTGCTTTATCCTATAGTGTGCAAGCACGACCACCACTGCTGGATTGCAGGGTGGTCGTAACCATGGAAACGAGCAGTGTATAATGTGACAAAGGAGGCAACATGGAGAATCACAATACATTAGTAAGTGCCTTGTATTAACTTTCTTTACATGATAAATGTCACTTTAAAGGGTTATTCTCATCTTAGACAATGGGGGCACATCGGTAGGATATGCCCCCATTGTCTTATAGGAGGGGGGAACTCTGTGCCTGGAGGAACCCGGGTTTCCTGGCGCCCAGCCACCACCAGGCGCAGCTCCCCCGCTGCTCCGATAGAAATGTATGGGAGCACACTGCGCATGCACGGCCCCCGCTCCCATTGATTTCTATGTAGCCGACGGAAATAGCTGAGCCAGCGCTAGAAATGAATGGAGGGCGGCTGCACATGCGCAGTGCGCCTTCCTTTACTTTGGGGGCTTCGTTCTCGATATAGGTGCGAGTCCCAGAGGTGGGTCCCGCACCTATAAGACAATGGGGGAATATCCTAGCGATATGCCCCCATTGTATAAGATGAGAAAACCCCTTTAAGGCTATGGATGCTGGACGGGTGCGCGTTTTTGTCCAGATCTGACACAGCTGATGTATTAGTTCCGCTCACTTGTAAAATCTTTGCTTGCTGTCAGTAAATGGAAACACTTAGGTTCAGAAGGTGTAACCCAGTGCACTACCATTATTATTACTCTAATGCCATGAAGCTTCTGCCTTGTTCTTCACGGCGGTCTCGTTCTCACGGGTCTTTTCCAGGCAGTGGTTGTCTGTATACAGAAGAAGCAGTTTAGCAGAGCCGAGAGCGTCCTCAAGAAGCACATCGCGAAAACCAGAAATACAAGAGTGAGTAGCAGCAAGTACGGTGAACCCTTATTGATGTGACCCCCCCCCCCCCAAAAAAAAATAAAAAAATAAAAAAATAAAATAAAAATAAGGTGACAAAAAAAGGCGAATCGCAGTTTTTATTTTTTTTATTTTTTTTTCTCCGGCGTTCACCGCATAGAAGATATTTTTTAATATTATAATAGTTTAATAGTTAATAGTTTAATAGACTTATTCGGATGCAGCGATGCCTAATATGTTTACTTTTTTATTGTTTATATTTTTATATGTAAAATTAGGAAAGGGGGTGATTTATACTTTTAATATTTTGATGTTTGTTTTTTTTTTTTAATTTTTTTTAAAACTTTTTATTTAATAACTATTAGCCACCTTAGCCGAGGCGGTACGCCATGTTTTCTAAAAGATACTAGACCGCGCAGTAGTGCAGCCTAGTATTGGACAACAGCACATCCCTGTATTGTATTGATCTGAGTGCAAAAGTATTGATTGGGTTTTGAAAGTTCGATGCCTGGTTCAACCCTATTCAGGTGACTGAGACAGTTACAGATATTTCTGCCCCACATCAATGTACCCGTATTTTGTTTTTTTTTTAATAAGTGCTCTCTAAGATAAAAGGCACTTTATCTTTTCTGTATGGTAACTCTAATAATATGTCTATAGCTCTTCTGACAGTGACTATGTCTTTTTTCAGCAACTGCGGGCAGACCTGATGCATATCATCCAGGAGAGGAACCTAAAACATCCACTGATTGCCAATTTCTCCTTGTCTACAATCAAAGACAAGGTTTACGATATGTTTGAGAGCCAGATTCAGAATATTCCGTCCTTCTTGCTGACTGTAAGTGGTTAACGGTATCTAATAGATCCATTTATCCCTGCGTCTTATAAATGTTAAAGGGGTTCTCCCATGACTAATGTAAAAAATGAAAATCAGACATCATATAGTCCATGACAATACCTTTGTAACAAAGCTAGAACCAGCCCTGTACCTCACATGGATCCAGAGATCTCCACATTCATTGCTCTGCTAGATTTATATCAAGCTGACAGCTCATGGGGTGTGTCTTTTCTGCTGCAGCTCAGGGGGCGTGTCTCAGCTCTGCCTATCACAGCTCAGGGGGCGTGTCTCAGCTCTGCCTATCACAGCTCAGGGGGCGTGTCTCAGCTCTGCCTATCACAGCTCAGGGGGCGTGTCTCAGCTCTGCCTATCACAGCTCAGGGGGCGTGTCTCAGCTCTGCCTATCACAGCTCAGGGAGGCGTGTCTCAGCTCTGCCTATCACAGCTCGGGGGAGGCGTGTCTCAGCTCTCCCTATCACAGCTCGGGGAGGCGTGTCTCAGCTCTCCCTATCACAGCTCAGGGAGGCGTGTCCTCAGCTCTCCCTATCACAGCTCGGGGGGGGGGGGCGTGTGTCTCAGCTCTCCCTATCACAGCTCGGGGGGGGCGTGTCTCAGCTCTCCCTATCACAGCTCGGGGGGGGGGGGGGGGGGGGGGGGGGGGGGGGGGGGGGGGGGGGGGCGTGTCTCAGCTCTCCCTATCACAGCTGGGGGGGGGGGGCGCGTGTCTCAGCTCTCCCTATCACAGCTCGGGGGGGGGGCGTGTCTCAGCTCTCCCTATCACAGCTCGGGGGGGGGGCGTGTCTCAGCTCTCCCTATCACAGCTGGGGGGGGGGCGCGTGTCTCAGCTCTCCTATCACAGCTGGGGGGGGGGGCCGCGTGTCTCAGCTCTCCCTATCACAGCTCGGGGGGGGGCGTGTCTCAGCTCTCCCTATCACAGCTCGGGGGGGGGCGTGTCTCAGCTCTCCCTATCACAGCTCGGGGGGGGCGTGTCTCAGCTCTCCCTATCACAGCTCGGGGGGGGGGGGGGGGGGGGGGGGGGCGTGTCTCAGCTCACCCTATCACAGCTCGGGGGGGGGGGCGTGTCTCAGCTCTCCCTATCACAGCTCGGGGGGGGGGGGGGCGTGTCTCAGCTCTCCCTATCACAGCTCGGGGGGGGGCGTGTCTCAGCTCTCCCTATCACAGCTCGGGGGGGGGGGGGGCGTGTCTCAGCTCTCCCTATCACAGCTGGGGGGGGGGGCGCGTGTCTCAGCTCTCCCTATCACAGCTCGGGGGGGGCGTGTCTCAGCTCTCCCTATCACAGCTCGGGGGGGGGGGGGGGGGGGCGTGTCTCAGCTCTCCCTATCACAGCTGGGGGGGGGGCGCGTGTCTCAGCTCTCCTATCACAGCTCGGGGGGGGGGCGTGTCTCAGCTCTCCCTATCACAGCTCGGGGGGGGGGGGGGGCGTGTCTCAGCTCTCCCTATCACAGCTGGGGGGGGGCGCGTGTCTCAGCTCTCCCTAAGTAAGTAAGTGGTTAACGGTATCTAATAGATCCATTTATCCCTGCGTCTTATAAATGTTAAAGGGGTTCTCCCATGACTAATGTAAAAAATGAAAATCAGACATCATATAGTCCATGACAATACCTTTGTAACAAAGCTAGAACCAGCCCTGTACCTCACATGGATCCAGAGATCTCCACATTCATTGCTCTGCTAGATTTATATCAAGCTGACAGCTCATGGGGTGTGTCTTTTCTGCTGCAGCTCAGGGGCGTGTCTCAGCTCTGCCTATCACAGCTCAGGGGGCGTGTCTCAGCTCTGCCTATCACAGCTCAGGGGGCGTGTCTCAGCTCTGCCTATCACAGCTCAGGGGGCGTGTCTCAGCTCTGCCTATCACAGCTCAGGGGGCGTGTCTCAGCTCTGCCTATCACAGCTCAGGGGGCGTGTCTCAGCTCTGCCTATCACAGCTCAGGAGGCGTGTCTCAGCTCTGCCTATCACAGCTCGGGGAGGCGTGTCTCAGCTCTCCCTATCACAGCTCGGGGAGGCGTGTCTCAGCTCTCCCTATCACAGCTCGGGGAGGCGTGTCTCAGCTCTCCCTATCACAGCTCGGGGGGGGGGGGGGGCGTGTGTCTCAGCTCTCCCTATCACAGCTCGGGGGGGGGCGTGTCTCAGCTCTCCCTATCACAGCTCGGGGGGGGGGGGGGGGGGGGGGGCGTGTCTCAGCTCTCCCTATCACAGCCCGGGGGGGGGGGGGGGGCGTGTCTCAGCTCTCCCTATCACAGCTCGGGGGGGCGTGTCTCAGCTCTCCCTATCACAGCTCGGGGGGGGGCGTGTCTCAGCTCTCCCTATCACAGCTCGGGGGGGGGGGGGCGTGTCTCAGCTCTCCCTATCACAGCTCGGGGGGGGGGGGGGGCGTGTCTCAGCTCTCCCTATCACAGCTGGGGGGGGGCGCGTGTCTCAGCTCTTCCTATCACAGCTCGGCGGGGGGGGGGGGGGGGGGCGTGTCTCAGCTCTCCTATCACAGCTCGGGGGGGGCGTGTCTCAGCTCTCCCTATCACAGCTCGGGGGGGCGTGTCTCAGCTCTCCTATCACAGCTCGGGGGGGGGCGTGTCTCAGCTCTCCCTATCACAGCTCGGGGGGGGGGCGTGTCTCAGCTCTCCCTATCACAGCTCGGGGGGGGGGGGGGGGGGGGGCGTGTCTCAGCTCTCCCTATCACAGCTCGGGGGGGGCGTGTCTCAGCTCTCCCTATCACAGATGGGGGGGCGCGTGTCTCAGCTCTCCCTATCACAGCTGGGGGGGGGGGCGCGTGTCTCAGCTCTCCCTATCACAGCTGGGGGGGGGGCGCGTGTCTCAGCTCTCCCTATCCACAGCGGGGGGCGTGTCTCAGCTCTCCTATCAAGCTCGGGGGGGGCGTGTCTCAGCTCTCCTATCACAGCTCGGGGGGGGGGCGTGTCTCAGCTCTCCCTATCACAGCTCGGGGGGGGGGGGGCCAGCTCCCCGGGGGGGCGTGTCTCAGCTCTCCCTATCACAGCTCGGGGGGGGGGGGGGGGCGTGTCTCAGCTCTCCCTATCACAGCTCGGGGGGGGGGCGCGTGTCTCAGCTCTCCCTATCACAGCTCGGGGGGGCGTGTCTCAGCTCTCCCTATCACAGCTCGGGGGGGCGTGTCTCAGCTCTCCCTATCAGAGCTCAGGAGGCATTTGAAGGATGAAACTGAGCATGTGCGGCCACCTCAGTGAGCAGGTCACAGGAATAAGGAAAAAAAAACAGCAGGTGGCGCTATACAGATACATTTAATTGAATAACTCAGGGGTTATGCTAAATTTTTAATTACATGCAATTACAGAAGTCTTCAGATCCAGGGGCTGGTTTGAAAACTGTACAATATTTTTCGTTGGACAACACCTTTAATGTTCTGAGGCAAAAAGTGCCTAATCCTAAAGGGAAAATACAGCAAGGAGACTGGACTTCTCCCTTGTGATTATTTCTAGGCAATGCCTTTTATTTTATGGAGAAGGGGTTTTCTGGTTTTCTCATATCGATGAGCTATCTTCAGGATCCCATGTGCCCGATCCTGCCCTGACATGAGCCGCCTGTTCGACCGACATAGATCTAATGGATATGGACAGCTTAATATTGTTTGGAAGGTGCTTTCCAGTTTCTTTGGAAGATTTTATTGATACTTGGATATAAAATAGGTTTAAGACTGGAGAATTATCCTGACTCGCCTTACTAACCCATGGTTCCTGTTTTAAGCTTGCCCAGAAAGAGCCTGTAGCGTCAATCGGGGAGTCCGAGGAACATCTCGTCTCTGATAAGCAGCCCGAGCAGAGTCTGGGGAACGTCTTATCTTCCCAGGAAGAGTCCTTGACACCAGATCTTGAGTCTCCGACCTTGGTGTCCCAGAGCAATGATGTCACCAGTTCAGCAAAGGACATAGGGTATGTACAGTCAAGCTATAACAATGAAGTGTTCCAGATCATTAGTATGAAGATAATACGTGTAAAGATCCCATTATGGCAACCGTCCATGTCTGTACAAGCCCTTTGAAGGGGTTTTCCGCCGATTGGCTGTTTTAAGAGGCTGCGGTTTTCTGTGGAGACTGTGACCTCTTCCAAGGCCAGTGACAAAATGTTCAAGTGAGTGGGGCTGAGCTGCAATACCAAGCATAGCCGCTATATAATGTAAGGTGCAGTGGTTGGTATGCTGCGAAGAAGTGCCATCGCTCACCAAAGCACCGCGGCCTCCACCAATGGCAAATCGGTGAGGTGTCAGCTGATCTGATATTGATGACGTATCCTGAAGATATCAAAATCTAGGAAAACCCCTTTAATTTCGGCATGGTTGAGGACCTCTGTGACGAGGCAGTGGGGACTCACGAGCTGTATGTCCTTCTTGTCCTTATAGGTCAGAAGTAGACTGTGGTCCTTCTTACAGCCTGTCTGCTATAAGGTCTAAGTTCTTATTACTCTGTCAAGATGACAACCCCGATGTTAAGTTCAGACACCTATGTGAGACAGACTTCTGTAGGGAAACCGCCCATCTCCGAAGTGTCTCTAATAACACGCAAAACAGTAAGAGCCGCCGTGCTTGCTCCCCCAGAGAGGAGGCTTCAGTCACAAGTGAGGAGGGACAGCGGAAATGTTTGCCTCTCCACCAGTTGGTCATGGACCAGGACAGTCAGCTGGAAAGTGAAGTGGAAGAGGAAGAGAAGCAGGAGGAGAGTCCGAAGCAGCCGCAGCCACAGAAGCGCAGCGGTGCCGCTATCCGAAAGCTGTTCAACTCGCCCGTCACAAGCAAAAGAAGGAAAACGGCGTAAGCAATCAATGCATGGCATACCACATTAGAGATGTCTGACTGTGTGCACTAAATGGGGCCCCCCATGGGGGGCTGAAAAGAAAGCCCTGTATGGTTCTGCAAAAAGTCAACTCTGAAAAGGATCATGGCATACACCGCACAACTCAAAAACAGGAGTCGGATTGCGTCATGTTCTTTTCAGAGTTGCTGCACGTAGCATGCTATCTCTGCTTGCTGTCAATGACGGCCTTGTAGGACTAGCTCAGCTGATGATGCCTTTCGATAAGCTCCCATGCTTCATTCTGGAGGAAAAGTACTCTCAGGTCACTCTGTGCACCCTTGCTTCTCCTGCCACCTCTGCCAGCTCCTTCCTCTTCTTCTTGAGTGCCAAGGCGAGCAGAGATGTTATGCCGGGCCCTATCAAGAAAGAGAGGGAGGGGCAAGGGTGCACAGAGTGGCATAGGAAGGAAACCTGTCAGGTGGAGTGGGCACCGAGCCTCATCCGACCCATCTCCTCGCAGCCGGGGGGGGGTTCAGCTTGTACTGACTGACAGATCACTGAACTCCGCGGGTCCGTCACTACACTATGCAGACCTCGGTGAAGGCGCCACAGTGCTGGTGACGGGATCCGTTTTATAGATTAAAGGGGTATTCTATTTAGAGCTGAACCCGGACATACCCTTAATTTAACCCAGGCAGCCTGCCCAACTAGAGCATCAGAGCATCTCATGCTCCGACGCCCTCCTTTGCCCTGCACTAATTAGCGCAGGGCAAAGGCATTCTGCCCGGTTCCTGTGGCGAACCGGGCTCTGTCAGGCGGGGGCTTCCGCCCAGCAGTGAGCCCGGTGACATCACCAGCACTGATGGGCGGGCTTTAGCACTACCCTATCCAGTGAAAGGGCAGCGCTAAAGCCGGCCCATTACAGCCGGTGACGTCACCGAACACACTGCCAGACGGAAGCCTCCACCCGGCAGTGTGTATTATGTAAACAGAAGAGCCCTTGCAAGGGAGGGCATCAGGGCATGAGATGCTTCGATGCTAACATCAGGCGGGCTGTCTGGGTGAATTTAAGGGTAAGTTCGGGTTCAGCTCTGAACCCAGACAACACCTTTAATGAAGCAATGGATTGCTAAGTGCGAGGTATCCCTACATTCAGCTGGGCCAGGCCCACAATGCATGATGCCAGTGAATTTCCTAGTGTGACTCCAAGGGGCACATGTATTAAGAGCAGCGTTTTAGACGCCTACATCTGGCGGAGGATCAGCTGAAGTTACGTACCGCATCCAGCACCGGTTCTAAATGTAAGAGAGCTTCTGAGCTTCCTAGCAGTCTTACATTTTGACCATTTTCTACACCTAAAACAGGCGCCCACTTTTTTAGACCCGGCGTGAGCTGAGCAAAGTTGCAGATAGCGGCACAACTTACCATTGCGCCATCATCTGCGCCTGAAATACGCCTAATATAGACGTATTTCAGGATAATAAATGACCCCCAAGTGTTTTCTAGACTAATCGATGGCCTATTTAACCCTTGCAGCTGTGGTAATCCAGTTCATACCTTGTGTATGCAGACGCAACATCTCTCACTGCGCCTAGTAATGCGGATCAACTCCCTTCCCTTTTGGCACTGAGGCCCCTTCATTCTGCTTATGTTCTGGGTCCTGCAGGTGAAATATGTCCTATGACCCCCCCCCTTCTTTAAGTCCAGATAATTTTCTGCTCCTGCAGGTGCTCAGTTTATCAGTGTATTTCTAAGGACGTCTTCACACGCTGCAGATTTAGTCGCAGAATTTTCCGTGACTTAAAAATCGCTTCCATTTGCCTGAATTGAGGTTTGCAGAAATCCACGAGTTTGCCGCCCCCATTTAAATGAATGGAACTCATTTTCAGTCGCGGAAAATTCTGCAGCGTGTGAAGGCGCCCTAAGAAGCTGGAGTCCTCGTGGCCGTGATCAACACAGGTTGTAAATGAAAAATGTTTCCGTTCAATGACAGCAAGCAGAAAAAGCAGCATACAGATAGGAAACAAAGGCTATCCATTGCCTAATTAATTGCATTAAAGGGGTATTCCGGTAACGTAACTTAATTTTGTATAAACTGCATTAAGGCTGATCATCTTTCTTCTGCAGAACAAACAGTCCAGTCTCGGAAAAGACGAGCGTTGTGGAAGAGCAGGACACGTGGAGCGATGAGGATGATCTGTTCCAGAGTAAGTGACTTGTGCTCCATGGCTACAGTAAAAACCTACTAGAATGTGGACCTCATTTATTAAAATTACATTGTCCTTGTTGTCCATAGCAACCAATTAACTGTTTCAGAACTGCTGGGGTAAAACTAAAGTCAGACCGTTATTGGTTGCTATGGGCTGTGACTTCTTCGTGCATCCATTCCCAGCTCCGTTCTCACTTGCATCACAATCTGGCAAGATTTGCACCCTCCTTTCCTGAAATCCTCTGTGCTGCTGGGCACTATCTGTCCTGCACTTTCATGCACACTTCTCCTTTTACTGATGCTGCCTAAATGCAGCTGCAGAGTGTTTAATGGTATGGATGCACCGATCGCTCATGAGGTTAACGGCTCGTGTTCACTCCTTTAATCACTCAAGCGGACAAGCCGTTACCTCCTGAGACATCAGTCCATCCATCCCCTTAAAGGGGCTGTCTCATGCTGGACAATGGGGGCATATTGCTGGATGTGCCCCCATCGTCTTATATCCAGAACAGAGCCCCGCAAGGTGGTGGCTGGAGGACTCCGGTCCGGCCACCATAGAAATGAATGAATTGTCTTATAGGTCCGGGGATCCAGAACGGAGCCCCGAAACTGAAGGAGGGCTCTTTCCGTTGGCTCCATCGAAATGAATGGGAGCGGGGGGGGGGGGGGTTTGGGATGGCCCCTTCTTCACTTACGGGGCTCCGTTCTGGATATAAGACAATGGGGGCACATCCTAGCGATATGCCCCCATTGTCCATGATGGGACAACCCCTTTGAACACTCTGCACTGCTCTGATACGTTCTAATCATGAGTGGAGAGGTCAAAGGTCATGCATCATCAAATAAGCAAGGAGGGATATAAACGCCAAATTTATTAAGAGGCCTCTTGCTTTAATAAATTCCTCCATGATCTGCAGTAGATATATATGGAAATGACAGCTTGTAGTATAAATGTATGGATCACCACTGTGTTCACCAATAGAGTATTTTATTTTTTAGGATCTTCAAAATCTACCAACAGTACAAGCAGTTCCAGTAGAAGGAAGGTAAGTCGGCTGTGCCATGTGGCTACCGCTCCTTCAGTCTAGGTATACATGTAAATATATGTTCTTACACAACGATCGCCGGGTGATTCGGTTATCATGGGTTTTTTTTTTTTTTGTGGAATTGCAGTGGACAGTAGAAGAAACTGAATGGATCAAGTCAGGAGTAGAAAAATACGGTGAAGGCAAATGGGCCCGAATCCTGAAGACCTATCCCTTCCACCAGCGCACGGCGGTCATGATAAAGGACCGGTGGAGGACGATGAAGAAGCTGTGTCTGGTGTGACGGCGGCTGACGCGTTTCGTGCGTCTTCACTTCCTGGTACTGTAAATATCGGTTGTATCGTCTCTACGAGACCGTGCTCCTCGTTGTGTGCTGGACACACGTCAGCAGCCATTACGATGTATAAACCCCGTCTGCCGGGTAGATTTCTGGCGCTGCTCCCGGTGTCACCGTAGCCATAAAAAATAGTTTGTTCATGTGTTATCCATGTTTTTATGCTCAGACTTCTGGGAAAGCCTTGTGTAACACAGTTTGTCGAGTAGCTTTCCTAGAGTACTCGCAGTAAGCGTCTGCCCAGTTGAATATACTTCTGCATATCCGTATGGAATTGCCAATGTACTTTAAAGGGGTTATCCAAGATTAATAAATGCCCCCCACTTATTCCCGGGACCCTCACAATGAATATACTTACCTGGCTCCCCGCACCGCCTCTGCTGCTTCTGCCCGTGTGCGGATGAAAACATCTGGTGTCGTCGGGAGGGGGGGATGGGGACGAGCCTCCCTAGCATCAAGGGTGACACTAGGGAGGCTCCCCCTCGCCACACACACACCAGATGTTTTTTATCCGCGCACGGGGAGAGGCAGCAGTGGCGGTACGGGAAGCCAGGTAAGTATATTCAGTGTGAGAGGCCCGAGCATATGTGGGGGCATTCAATAGTCTTGGATAACCCCTTTAAAGTGGACCCCGAATTGTCAACATTAATTTTATTTTTTGGGTCCAAAGTTCTACGTTAAGTTTTATAATAGCTTTTTATAGAAAAAAAAAAAGGAAATATAAAATATATTTATTATTATTTTTTAAGAGCTCCAAATTCCGTTTCCTTCTTACATACTGCAGATGAGGAGACGGAGCCTGGCCCCTGTAGACAGTGCAGGGGCCCCATTCTGTCTCCCAGGTGAGCTCCTTACATTTGGGATTTATACAGCTGCTATTGAACTGTGTCCCTGAGCTCCCCCTAGTGTCGGCTGCAAGCGGCCAGCATTTTATCGATGGGTTTGTGACCGGAAGCAGGGGATTTGGAGCTCTATGAGGGAGGATTGATCTGTTCATTGTTAGGGGTACACTCTAATTTACCTGAATGATGGCGGTGATGTCGGTTAGGTTCTCATTATATAAGAGCACGCCTTGTTTCTTTTGTAGTTTACATAGGGGAACAGAAGCTGTTTGCAGTGCACAAGGCGTTTTTGGGGTAATTCAGGGGTATGAGGGATATCCGGCCACAGCGCCACCTTTGTCCATGGGCTGTGTCTGGTATTACAGGACAGTCCCACTTACTTGAATCTGCAATACCGGACACATCCCATGACCAGATGGAGCACAGAGTAGATCCGTTTTTTCTGATCCCGGATTCCCCCTTTATATGTAGCTCTTACAACCTCTGGTTTCCTAAAGGATTTCAATTGTGTCCAAATATTAAAATGGCAAATTATACAAAAACGTATACTTTAACGTTACATGGGGGGGGGGGGTACTTTCCTGCATATTTTAGGGTTTGTACAGGAGCGATACGGACGCGGAATACCTCTGTGCCACGCCACTTGTATATATGATGTACAGAATATTTTATCGTTTTGCGTTCTTCAATAAACTTTGCGTTTATTGTTCATGAATCGCTCATTTTTGTCTTTCTTGCAAAATATAGAAAATCTGATGGCAGGGAACGTGCTTGACCTCGCCGGCCGCAGTGCATTGTGGAAGGTGTCGGGTTTACATTAAAGGGGTTGTCCGGGATTAGAGAAACTTGGCTGCTTTCTTCCACGACGCTGCCTCTGTCCACAGGTTGTATGCAGTATTACAGCGCTGCCGCATTCACCCCGAGCTGCACTACCAGACACAACCCCATGGACGGGCGGTACGGATTTTTGGAAGAAAGCTTCCGTTTTTTCTTTTTCTAATCCTGGACAACCCCTTTTAAGTGCCGAACAACAAAAATTGCATATTTTAGATGCTGAAGTGGCAGCTGTTAGACTTCTCTGCAGCTTTGGAGGTGACTAGAGCACTGGACAAAGAAAGCACATTATATTTTTTGCATAGCCCCTCCAGGTTTTGCGTCGTTTTAATGCCTGCTTGTTTCTAGCCACGGGCCTGAGAAGTTAGTCTCCTTGCTTTATCACGGCGGGGGCTGCCCCTCGGTCAGTGGGCTGGGCAGGTTAATGATTGCTGAGGTGTACCTCTTCCATGGCTCAGATGCTGCCTCTGCCCGCTCACATCATGCTTTGTCTCGCTCTTCTCCTCCTCTTATGCCCATGCTTGGCACAGAAGTCAGAACCACTGAGCAGCCCCAGCTCCGAGCCCCTCTTCCGGGGGGCAGATCGCTATGACTTTGCTATCGTGTTGGGTCCGGCAGGTACCGAATGCTTCTGGCACTTTGCACATCAGAACGCCTATTTCTACTTCGGGTATGAGGTAAGTGGACATCTATTCATCAACCCTATAACCTGCCCTAGTACGACTGCAGCAATAATCCATAGAAGTTCTGCTTCCATCATCCAATTCTAACCTCTACCGGTCCTTGCTGGGATTTATAGTGCCACAAGGAATCTTTAGTTGTCTGCTATCCCATTCCTTGTATGAATGACCGTCTAGTCCCTGCGTTTCATATACGACTGCGCTTTTCTTAGTGCTGACGCAACGGCTGAAACTTTACCATCTGCTGCCGGCCAAAATGTTCTCAGGACGCCTTATCACTTCTACCAAGGTGACCCGTTCCCAGTGCAAACAGCCTGTCGTGTCCTAAACGTAGAGTCCCCGGCGCTGACATTTTACACAGGAGAGTGGCTACATGGGCACAATCCTCTGCCAGTCCTCATACCAATGGTGTGCTGCCACATGGAGGGACTCGAGAAACCGTAATCAGGTCCCGTGCTACTGTCTGCTGCATTGTGAGTCACTATATTGGCAGATTTCACAGTCCGTAGAATGAAATGTGAGGAATCTATTTGCCAATTAATTTCTTCACCAAAATAAATCTTGAGACCAACGGTGGATCCAACGTGTTACCGTCTGCCATTTTGAATTGAGTGCTCAAAAAAATAAACGAAACACTTTTTAGTATGTATGTTCTTGGTTAGTTATCCTTGTTAACGCAAGCAGTCTGCACCCCAGAGCTGCACTCTCTAAGGTAACCGGGGACATGTTCTGCCATTCTGCAGTCTACGGAGAACTATGTTGGTCACTGAGTCGCATCTATACACAGGCTGTCCGTGTCTCTAAGGCAGTGGTCAGCAACCCTCGGCACTCCAGCTGTTGTGAAACTACAATTCCCATCTGGAAAGAACACGGCAAGTATGCATGCTGGGAGTTGTAGTTTTACAACAGCTGGAGTGCCGGACATTGCTGACCCCTGCTCTAAGGCCACTTGAAGAAGATCTCAATACTGCAGAAAAACGCTTCCCTTTTGTCTCCATTCATTGTCACTGGGGACAAAACTGAGCAGAACGAAACGCTCCAAAATGCATTCCCTTCCGTTCTCATACCGGAGAGCAAGCTGCGGTTTTCTGTGCTGCATGGGATGCGGAGCAAAATGGATCCGCCCTGACCCACAATGCAAGTCAATGTGGACAGAGAGAGTTTCTCGGATACAATAGAAAACGGATCCGTCCCCGAGTGACTTACAATGGTTTTAGTGCCGGATCCGTCTTGGCTATGGTAAAGATAATACAAGCAGATCCGTTCATAACAGATGTAGCCGGTTGTATTATCAGAAACTGAAGCAATTCCTGCCGGATCAGGTAAGTGCAAGCGTGAAAGAAGCCTAAGTCCTCCATCACACGTCACGGATCGCTCACTTACCCATTGATTTCCACGTCTGTATTCACACATCAGTGGTTTTCCACGAACTGTGGGTCAGTGGCGACACCACGGAGGCACGCCCTATATTTTATCCGTGATTATGGATTCCTCACATACACTATAGCAGGAATGCTCAACCTGTGGCCCTCCAGCTGTTGCAAAACTACAACTCCCAGCATGCCCGGACAGTCTACAGCTATCGGCCTACAGCAGGGCATGGTGGGAGTTGTAGTTTTACAACAGCTGGAGGGTCGCAGGTTGAGCGTCCCTGCCCTATAGTGTATGGATCTGTGAAAATGAAAGACAACACAGAGGCCGTCCATGGTTTTCACGGACTATTAGTAGGAGACGCTCTGGAAATTATTTTCAGCCTAGCAATGTCTGTGGAATACGGAGGGCAAAGAACAGACACGTGGACCAAACATGGATCCTTCATGGATGGACCACTGACCGTCTTGTCACGGATGTCCTCAGAGGCCCGATACTTGTACCCACTTGTATTAGCACACATCTACACTGCAATAGCAGTGCCTACATGGTTTCCAGTTTTTTCAATGGAATGATCAGCTACCATGTGGATATCTGTTTTTTTTTTTTCTCTCCAGGTTCAATGGACGTCTGGCATCATGAAGAACAGACAAGTCTCTGCCTCAGTCCATGATCCTAAAGAATTTCTCGTTGAGACTTCCAAGGACATGCGCGGGCAAATCAACTTCCAGACCAAGGAGACAGGTAATCGGATGGCGTAAAAGAGGCCAAATCGTCAAGTTTCTCATTGAACTGTTCCGGACCAAATTAAAACCGCGGGTCTTCCTGTACAATGCTCAAGCCTCTGTTTTCTCTCCATAGGGTTTTATCAGCTCTGCGTAAATAACTGGCAGAACAGCTTTGGCTCGGTCCAGGTTTACCTCAACTTCGGGGTCTTCTATGATGGACAAGGGCCTGAGCACGTTGAGGACCACAAGCAGAAGCTAAATGACACCCTGATAACGATCGAGGTGAGCGCTCTGCGACCGGCACCATCAATATGAAGGATGTGAAGACCCCAGAGCTAAGCATGCTGGGAGTTTGATACTGTATTACAGCTTCTATGGGAAAATACCATTGAGATAAGGCGGCCCCATAGTGCACGAGGCCTGAGGCAACACTGACACAGCAGTGAAGAAACCTTAATTTTTTTTATTTTGTCCGATTTTACAGCTTTTTTTTTTTTTATTCAGTTTCTCAGAAAGGCATCGGTATAAAAAAAAATTAAAAATGCAAAATGGTCCGTTGTAATGGACATTTATTTCACTGCTCTGTGAATGTAGCCTTAGGGGCCCCTTTCACACGAGCGATGGTGCGATGAGTGATGTGAACACACTGCACCCGCACTGAATCCTGACCCATTCATTTCAATGGATCTGTGTGCTGATTCAGGCATCAGTTCTGCGTTGCTTGAAAATCGCAGCATGTTCTATATTCTACGTTTTTCACGCAGCCCTGGCCCCGTAGAAGTGAATGGGGCTTCAGTGAAAAACGAAAAATGCGTCCGGAAGCAATGCGGTTTTCACTGATGGTTGATTAGAGATGTTGTTTGTAAACCTCAGTTTTTTATCAAGCACGTGAAAAATGCATCAAAATGCGTTGCTCCCGCGCGGGAAAAAACTGAACGCAATCACAGACAAAGCTGACTGAAATTGCTCGCAAAATGGTGCAAGTTTCACTGAACACATCATTCATGTGAAAGGAGCCCTAAGGTGCCTTTACACTGCCATCGTTCAATAACTGCCTGCTGGTCAGAGAAGGCGAGATCCGTTTTTACCTGCTTGCCGTCAGCATTGTGGCTCCTCCGTCCCTATTCACTTCAGTAGGAAGGAGCAGTTGTAGTCACATCCGTCCTATTGAAGTGAATGGGGCGGATGCTGCGTTCTCTTTAAACAGTTGATCGGAGGGTGGAGGGGCCGGGTCTCTACGGATAGGTCATTAGTATAGGAAACTGAACAACCCCTTTAAGGCCTCTTTCACACGACCGTATGCCCTCCGAGACAATGATGCTGTGCGCTCCCATGCGCACGCTCAATGCCGCTCCGGGACATATGGCCCACTCACAAAGCGTATGTCTCGGAGGGGGCCTAAGGATGAGATCTACAACTTTAAATTCAATTCTTTTTTTTCTTTACCCTCCAGCAAAGTGCTCAGATTGTCCAAAGCCGTGTTCTTCACATGTGGAGATACTACAACTTTGCTCGCATGAGGAAGGGCTCCGACTACTACAGACTCATGTCCAACTATCACTACGTGAACTGGTGGTCGGCGGGCACCAGCGTCCTCATCGTGGTCTCGGGAGTCCTGCAGCTGTATTTCCTGAAACGTCTATTCAACGTCAAGCCAACCGCTGAGGGTCAGAAGCCGCGCTGCTGAGGAGGTCCGCTGTGGGGGGCAGACTGGGGCATCTCAGCCTGAAAGGATTTCTAGATGGCAGAACTCTATCTGGACATTCATACTAATGGAGGGATCAAGACTCCTTGGCCGCCACGCCCCTAATATAAATTAGAAAATACAAATGTCTTCCTGGTGCCCCTCTAAATACAGACTTATGGTATGAAATCTATACTGGTTTAACAAAAAAGCTGCATTCACAGTTGCGCTGGCTTCAGAGCGTGATCTCCCTGATAGCACGCTGTCTATTGCATCATATTCTAGAAGTGTTGTAGGGAAAACTCCCCACTGCATTGTAGAAGGGAGGCGTTTAGGGATGAGTTTTTCCATTGGCAACCAGCAGAATTGTGAATGCAGCTCTGGCGTATGTTGCAGGCTGTAAATCTGGATCCGTGTAACTTAAATAATGCAATGTATTTACAAAATTTGTCAACTTTTTATGTGGATTTTTTTCTTATATAAACTATAGAATGATGGGTATACCCTATAAGGTTTGTACAGAAATCACACCTGCTGCATCTCAATAAAAGGACGGTGGAAAATCCTCTCCGTGGATCTTGTTCCAGGCGCCAGTAGAGGAAGCCAATCTGTACAAAAGCGTTTGAAGTGACGAGGTCATCAGGGGTCTCCTTGGTCACTACGGCAGTAGATGAAAGTCTTTACACAGTCTCTGATTTAGGTCAGGGTGTCCTCATGTCTGATGTATTCTCCAACGTCTGCTTGGTGGAAGACGACGATCTGCATTGGGTCCAGTTTCCTACATTCTTGTGTGGATTTTGCAGCGACACCGAAGCCCTGGAAGGAGCAGAATGTAGAGAATCAGCAGGTCTGATCTAATGTCTACTGAACACCGTGCAAAGTGATTCTTGTAGAGGAAGCAGCCGCTCCCTGGTCCTCGTGCCTGAAGGGGGTCCAAAGACCCTCCGCCATGTAAAAAGATACCAGTACTCTAAGCTGAATAAAAAGAAAACCGCAGGGCGCGTGAAACCGTACAAATAGTAGGCCCGGATAAAACGCGTTACACAAGTGTTTCAGCCCCTGGGAATCCTGACTTTACATTATATTATGCAGTATTACAGCCTGCACATGGTCAGTGGGGGTGGGTAACACCTCCGGATCCATGTGTAACACACTGCCCCCTATATAGGGATAACACAATGGTCTAGTTGCCTGTGCCCACACAGCTAATCCTGGCATATCACATTATTACAGGGCGCCACTCAAGCCCCCTTGATGGACGCAGGCCAGGTACATAATCATCTGATGCTCAGCAGCCGCAGGTGTCGTCCTGAACTCAACTGTATTATTGTCCTCATGATGGTGATACAGTTGAATACTGTGGTTGGGGAGGCAGGATTTTGTGCTGTACTGTGGTATTGTAGGCCCTAGCCACTTCTGCTGTCCTGTCTGTTTGGATACACCTACAACATGGGGCCACTTTAAAGGGGTTATCCAAGAGTATAAAAAGGCCCCCAAAAAGCCAGCCCCCCCCCCCACCCCCGGATATACTGTCCCCACACGTGGATGAAAACATGTGGTGTCAGGAGGGGTGGGGGAGCGTAGAGTGCCTAGCATCACTAGGGAGGCTGGTCCCCATCCCCGCCTGCCATTGGCTGCTTCGCTCCCGCGATTAGTCCTGACCCATTCATTTTCATGGGTCTGCATTGTTTTTCAGTGCAGGTGCTATACGTTTGCTTCACACATTGCACTCGCTTGTGTGAAAGAGGCCTAAAGCAGCACTTTGGCCCCTTCAGTCTCAGAATCAGCAGGGGCCCCATAAACCAGACCCTCTCCAGTCATACACTGACAGCGTATCCTAGCCACACGCCATCACTTTCGACGATACATATTAGGAAACACTCACCAAGGGAACGTCGGCCATGGAGTAGACGATCACGCCCTGGTACTGCGCCGTGTTCTCCGTTATTCTTCCCAGTCCGGATTTAAGAACATGGTTGCCGTACAAGAAGGACTGCTCCGCCCCCGGCTTCACCCACACCTTGTACTAAGAGGTAAGGAGACAGGCGTCAGACTCGGGCCTCGCTGCAGGATGATGAGAGTAGAATCCATAGAAATTACAATCACCTTTGCATATGGCGCCAGGTAATCCAGAGCCGTGACGTGAAGACGAAACTTCTGAGTCTTCGTAAATTTTCCGAAACAGGTTCCGAGAGACACCAGTTGGTCGCGGGCGATATTTGTAGCCAATTTCAAGATTTTCTCACTGAAAGACACGACAAGGACGGGCTAAATTCTTACCTATTAAAAGGACGTGTACAGTCACAGCACATTGATAGCGCCATTGCATCTAAGGGAGGAAACAGGCTACCGTTTTGTGTACACAGCTCCTATGTAGATTTATGTGTATAGATGGCTGCAGACTACAATCTTTGTATGTAATCTAATCATGCAGTTCATGTAATATGTGGTGGGACAGGACTTCCCACAGACCAGCAGCAGATGATTCTCTGGGACACCCCCTTAAAGGGGTATTCATGCACGCAACAGTTGACCAGCCGTACCCGTATTGCGGTCCGCAATACACGGGCACTGGCCGTGTGCACCCCGCATAATGGATGCAGACCCATTCACTTGTGCATGTGAAAGCAGTCGCTCCATTCATTTGGTGGGGGTACATGGTCCATTGGGGGCTCCAGTGGTAGGACCCCCACTGATCTAATGGTTCTCCCCTAACCTAAGGACAGGGGATAACTTATAACACCCCTTTAAAGTTTAAAAACTGAACTTCCCCCTTTAAACGCCACGTTCGCTCACCTGACGTAATACACACGGTCATTGTGCAGCCGGAAGCAGTAGGTTCCGTCGGGCCGGTCCACAAGAAGCTTTATGTTTTCTCCAATGCTGCGGATCAGAGACGAAGAAGAAGAGGTTAATGAGACCATTTCCAAAGACATCAAGATCTCCATTTGTTGTCAAGGAATGGGGACATTCTCATTTACACTGAGAGGCGGAAACCTATACAGGCCCGTGTTTCTCGCAGCTGAGGATTTGCTACAGTTGTATCCAGTCTAGCCAATCCTATGTAGGCTAAATACATCAGCAGATCTCTCTTCTGTTCTGATAGTTTGTTACAATGTATCAGTCTGGAATTCAACCTCATATTAGGAGGCGTTCATAAGTTCAGGATTTGGTGCAGTTTTTGAGCTGAAATCTGCAAACTTGGTTACAGCCACTGGATATAAACAAGAAAGTCTTTATGTACTGACAGCAAGCAGAGATCTTGAAAATGTTGGCGAACTGAACCACAGTTTTCCCCCAGGGCTACATAACCTCTAGCCACACTGGAATGTGGCCCTTTAGGGCGGCACTCACTATTTGGAGAGCTTCTCGAACATGGTCTTGGTCTCCTCGTCTGTAAGCGGCCTCATCTTCCCCCCACGTGTGACACTGAAGCAGCCGGATACTGAGGAGCCTCGCGGTGCATTCTGGGAAGAAACCACACAGCCAATAGGACGGGACACTGTTCGTTTTTAATAAAGTTTGTTGACACGTTATGCCTCTACTAATATGGCGGCTGTGTTCTGATGTTATTGCAGAACGCACAGCCAATCGCAGTGGGAGCTGTCTTCTACGTCATGTTTGAAGTCGGAACCCGTCTACCTCCAGCAACATGGCGGCGGTGGACGTGGAAGACGAGAGCCTCCTGGCCTCGGTGTTCAGGAGTAGTTTCCCGGAGAGCTGGAGGGACAGCCCGGACTACGCCGCCTATCTCCAGGAGCTGAGCTCGTTCGGGGTGGAGAAGCTGCGGCGGGAGCCGGAGAGGCTGGCGGAGGAGCGGGCGCAGATCCTGCAGCAGACCCGGGACCTGGCCTTCACTCACTATAAGACCTTCATCCGCACGGCCGAGTGCACCGAGCTCATATACCGGGACTTCGGGCAGGTGGAGGACAATGTGTCCCGGCTGCTCGGCAAGCTGCCCGGCTTCCAGGAGAGCTGCAGGTCCTGACACCAGTCACTACCCCTCCTCCTCCCATCCTGTCATCTGTGTCACTACTACTCTCATCACCCTGCTGTCATCTGTGTCACTACTACTCTCATCACCCTGCTGTCATCTGTGTCACTACTACTCTCATCACCCTGCTGTCATCTGTGTCACTACTACTCTCATCACCCTGCTGTCATCTGTGTCACTACTACTCTCATCACCCTGCTGTCATCTGTGTCACTACTACTCCTCCTCCCATCCTGTCATCTGTGTCACTACTACTCCTCCTCCCATCCTGTCATCTGTGTCACTACTACTCCTCCTCCCATCCTGTCATCTGTGTCACTACTACTCCTATCCCCTGTGTTCACCTTTACCGCTACTACTCACATTGGTGTCACCTGTCACTACTACTCCCATCACTGTCACCTTTGTCACTACTACTACCCACATTGGTGTCACCTGTCACTACCACTCCCATCCTGTCATATTTCTTACTACTACTCCTAACCCCTTGCTTTCATCTCTGCATTTACTACTACTCATTTCCTGCTCTCACCAGTGCCACTACTACCCCCATTCTGCTACTGTCATTTGTGTCCCTGCTACTCTCATTCCCCTGCAGTCACCTATGCCACTACTACTCCCATTATGCTGCTGTTTTCTGTCACTACGCCTCTCATCCCTCTGCTGTCACACTTGTCACTACTACTCCCATCACTTTGCTGTCACCTGTACTACTACGGCTTCCACCTATACCACTACTACTCCCATCTCCTGCTGTCACCTGTGCGCCTCTACTACTCCTATGCCCGACTGTCACCTTTACTACTTCTCCAATTAATGTCCCATCTGTCACCACCACTCCCATCGCTGTCACATTTGTCAATACTACTCCCATTGTTGTCACCTGTCATACTACCCACAACCGGTTTGCTGCCCTCTGTGCCACTACTACTCCCATTCTCTGCTCTCGTCTGTGCCAATACTATTTCCACCCCCTGCTGTCATCGCCGCATCTCACACCCCTGTCACTACTACTCCTATCTGTCACTTGTTCTCCTACTACTCCTCCCATGATCCCTCCTTGCCCTTGCTCCTGTGATGTGACTGTCGTTTCTTGCAGGGGGTTTGTGAAGCAGGCGGAGGAGATCAGCTCCAGCCGGCGGATGAACACGCTGACCCTGAACCGGCACACCGAGATCCTGGAAATCCTGGAGATCCCGCAGCTGATGGACACCTGCGTGCGGAACGGTTACTACGAGGAGGCGCTGGAGCTGGCCGCCTACGTGAAGCGGCTGGAGAAGAAGTTCTCTGCCATCCCGGTCATTCAGGTGCGGGCCGAGCACTTATCATATACATGCATCCTCTCCCTTCACTAGTAAATGGTGCTTTCAGTTCACTGACAGCAAGCAGAGCTCTTGAAATCCTGCGAGTTATTAGAAACCTGCAGAACTTAGAGGTAACTGTGTAGAATTTCAGCCTCTCACGTTGTGGTGTGCTCCTCCTCCTCCGCAGGGCATAGTGAATGAGGTCCGCCAGTCTGCGCAGCTGATGCTGACCCAGCTCCTCCAGCAGCTGCGCAGTAACATCCAGCTCCCGGCCTGCCTGCGGGTGATCGGCTACCTGCGCAGGATGGACGTCTTCACTGAAGCCGAGTTACGCATCAAGTTCCTGCAGGCCCGCGACGCCTGGCTCCGTTCCATGCAGAGCTCCATCCCTCAAGACGACCCCTATTTCCATCTCACCAAAACCATTGAGAGCTGCCGGGTGCACCTCTTTGATGTCATCACCCAGTACCGCGCCATCTTCTCTGACGAAGACCCCCTGCTCCTCCCACCTCCTCCTGCAGGCTCCTTGCCCGTCAGCGAAGGCGCCATTTTCCACGGTTGGGTGTTGCAGAAAGTGAGTGAGTTCCTGCAGGTGCTAGAAAGCGATCTCCAGAGAGGCGTGGGCAGCCGGCTGGACTCTCTCTTAGGCCAGTGCATGTACTTTGGACTTTCCTTCAGCCGGGTGGGTGCAGATTTCCGCGGGCAGCTGGCCCCCATCTTCCAGAGGGTCGCTGCAGAGAACTTTTCACGGGCGGCTAAGGAGGCGGTGGAGAAATTCCGGGAGGAGATGAACATGTACACGCTGATCTCCACCACCGCCGTCCTGGGCTCCAGCATCCCACCGGTACCAGCACCTCCGGCCCAGCCCGGGACCCTGCAGCCTCCTATGGTTCTCCTGGACTTCCCGCCCTTGGCCTGCTTTCTCAACAACATCCTGGTGGCCTTCAATGACCTGCGACTCTGCTGTCCGGTGGCTTTAACTCAGGAAGTGACCAACACGTTGCAGGAGGCTTTGGAAAAGGTAGGTGCCCCATGTGTCCAGAGCAGATGATGGGAGTTCTCATACCCTGCCGACGAATAGGAAGCGTGATGTCTTCCAGGCTGCATTTCAGAGATCTGCAGTTTCATTGGTTGCTGGACATCCGACACATGTCCTATATACAATGGACACATTCACAATGCAGTAGTTTAGATTTTGGCTTTAGGGGGCGTTCCTTACTGTTTGGATTTTCATATAGACATGCTGACTGTTTCCCAATCCTGCGGGAATTGGCTGGATCAGCAGACCGCTAGCTAAAGTGAGAGATCACGTTAGTGGGATTATAAGTAGACATTAAAGGGCATCTGTCAGCAGTTTTGTACCTATGACACTGGCTGACCTGTTACATGTGCACTCGGCAGCTGAAGACATCCGTGTTGGTCCCATGTTCATATGTGTCCGCATTACTGAGAAAAATGAGGTTTTATTATATGCAAATGAGCCTCTAGGAGCAACGGGGGCGTTACCATTACACCTAGAGGCTCTGCTCTGTCTGCAACTATCGTGCCCTCTACACTTTGATTGACAGGGCCAGGCAGTGTAAACGTCATCACACCAGGTCCTGTTGTGACAGTTGCAGAGAGAACTAAGCCTCTAGGAGTAATGACAACGCCCCCGTTGCTCCTAGAGGCTCATTTGCATATAATAAATCATCATATTTCTCAGTAATGCGGGCACATATGAACATGGGACCAACACAGATGTCTTCAGCTGCCAAGTGTACATGTAACAGGTCAGCCAGTGTCATAGGTACAAAACTGCTGACAGATGCCCTTTTAAAGGGGGTTGCCCCACCATAAGACCTGCTATCCTCAGGATAGGGGATAAGTATTTGACCGCTGGGACCCTCGCCGATCACAACAATGGAGTGGCGGTCACACGTGCGTGCTGCTGCACTATTCGTCTCTTGAGATAGGGGAGCGCTGTACTTGGCTCTCTCTTCGACAGTCCCATGGAGTGGCAGCACACATGTGACCACCACTGCATTCTTCTAATCCAGGGATCAGCAACCTCTGGCACTCCAGCTGTTGTGAAACTACAATCCCCAGCATGCTCCATTCCTTTCTATGAGAGCAGAGCAAGTATGCATGCTGGGAGTTGTAGTTTCACAACAGCTGGAGTGCCGGAGGTTGCTGATCCCTGTTCTAACCAGTGCAGGTCCCAGCAGTCAGATATTTGTCCACTATCCTGTGGGGAGGGGGGTCAGTTCTATAAGTCTGTAGTGGGACATCCCCTTTAAGGCCCGGTCTGTACAATGACTTTGGCTGCAGCAAGGATTGTATGACCTAAGATTGCCCCATTCACTTGCATTATTTGCGATTTAGGCAGCGCTACACGGTGGCCATTGATCAGAGCGACCAAAGTCAACATGGAGCTGTGGCCTTAATCAAGGGATCTTTAACGGGTTAATCTCCAGGGCATGCTGGGAGTTGTAGTTACCACTGTTATATGGAGGACTTTCACTTTTGTTTTTTTTCTCCTTAGGTCGTTAAATCCATCCTGACTTTCCACCGAGCTGAAGAAGCTGCTTTCAGCCCCCAGGAACGTGAACTCTTCACCCAGTTCTGCACTGTCTTCCTGGAGGACCTGACCCCTTATCTCAACCGCTGCTTGCAGGTCCTCTTTCCTCCCGCTCAGAGGGCGCAGATACTTGGTAATTGTCTTATGTTGTGTACTGATACTAAACCACAGCCTGGGTTCTGCTCCATTGTCCTCCAGAGCTGAATTCACAATTCTGTAAGCTCCTGACCTAACCTCTAGCTATTTGATCCATGTCTAAACAAGGCATCGTCAACCTCCGACGGTTCTGAAACTACAACTTCCAGAATCCTCCTTTCAATTCCATGAGAGTTACAAGAACAGCTGAGTGAGTGTGCATGCTGGGAGTTGTAGTTTCAAAGCTGCTGGAGTGCCAAAGGTTGCTGACCCCTGCTCTAAACAAAGCCGGCTCTGGTGAGAAGTATTCTTATCCTTCAGGCTGCATTGCATCTTAGAGCTCAGCTAAGCGACCTGCTTGTTGACTGTTTCCAATAGAAAGGTGAATGCAGCTTTGCAGAGTAAGATTAGCAGAACATTTACAGGGTTATTCAGTCCGTGCAGAGTGATTTACCTCTTGTGCTCCTTCCCTGTCCCTCTCAGGTGTCGCCCCTACTCACCTCTCCCGCTACGGCGATTTGGGTTCCATCAATGTTACTCCCCTGCATGAAGCCTTGGAGGGCATATTACCTCAGAAGGAGCCTGAAGTGACCCCCACACCTCAGGCTGAGCCGGAGAAGTCTCAACCGCCCCTCGAGAACACGAAGACAAAGGACGATTTACAGGTGGTATCACTGGGGGCCGCGCCGGACCCCCCGGCAGGAGATGCCTGACAACTGCACCTAGCGTGAACTAACTCAAATTTGGGGATGGGGGTCTGTCTGCTGTCAGCGGCCATTACCAGGATCCGCGGTGACTGACGTTTACAGTACTATAAAATATGCGCATATAAATTATTGATTAATACTTCCACTTGGGAAACCGTTCGTGTCCTAGAAACCAATCAGAAGCTGCGTTTCAGAAATGAGAGCTGCAATCTGATTGGTTGTCGGGAGGATCGTTTTTTTTCCTAAGCTGCTTCTAATCATCATGTCTGAAATCCTTAAAATGAAATGAGACTTCTCCGTGTATAGAAGAATTCTGTATTAAAATCTCATTATTTATGATTTTCTGGGTTCAGCGCTCTCGTTTGGTGGCCGCCCTTCATGTACATTGTGGCCTATGGAGCGGCGGTTTTTCTTCGTTCTTGCAGTAGGTATAAAGGTGAATTCACAGGTTCGTTCTTCTGAATGGGCCGGCAGAAATCCATGTGTTTGCCACCAAAACAACCCCATTCATGTGAAGGTAACGGATGCAACACATCTGCTGTGTGTGAATGTGCCTCAGTTGATTTCTAAGGGGCGCTGTGTAGTCATGTAGATTTGGGGGGCATTTACTTAAAGGGGTTTTCCGACTATTGATGACCAGTTCTCCAAAAAAAAAAACCCCTTAACCTCTTTTTTTTTTTTTTTTTTTAAACCATTGCAGTCTATGGTCAAACCACTATGTTCCTATTAAAGGGAATCTGTCAGCAGTTTTGACCATGCTAAACAGCTAACAGCACAAGGTAAGGGTTGGGGAGGGCAGGTGCAACATACCTTTTGTGGAGATTTTATCAGGATTAGTGATAATATGAAGTTTTATTCTGCCAGATTCTGCACCTTAAAAGGCTCCTGTCACTAGAAATAACAGTAGTAACCTGGCTGACATTAGCAATGTGCTAATGTCAGCTGAACACAACTGGCCTAGTCCTGTTTTAATACAAGCCCCCGTTACTGCAGAAATTTAACTTTTATTATATGCAGATGAGCCTGGGGGGGGGGGGTGCATTAGGCTTGTCAGAAGGTGGCCTTAGGCTGCAGTTACACATAAATGCCTTTGTTTTCAATGCAATTACACCAGAAAACGTATGTAAGACACTATAGTATGGAGTGACCCACAACAAACATGGCCTACTTGTACATTCCTTGTACAACCAACCAATCAGACCCCTTCTCTCATTCTGTAACCAGTACTGGAAAAATGCAAACTGCAATCTGATTGGTTACTAGGGGGCAACACGGTTTTGTTTTGTTTTTTTTTCAATCTAGCTTTAGTTTTCATTCTGACAACCTCTGCCCCAAACCACACCGCTAGCCATCATCTCCTCAGAACGCTAGATAGGTAGCGGCTGTGGAAAAGTGAAGAAAACACCCGCGTCCGTTAAGGACACATTGACAGACGGGAATCAGCGGTGCAGCAGAGTTATCACAATATACCCAGCGACAAACTCCTCACAGCACGTCAATGTAACGTTGCTAGGAGTGGAGACTTGCGGAGGTGACAGGACTACATTTCCCGGCATGCCTCGCGGGATGACGTCTGAGGAGCGCGCCGCGACTGCGCTGTGTGGTCGCTTCACAGGTGAGCTGTGTGTGTCAGGGTCAGGCGTGGGGCTGCCGGGGTGGTCTAAGGTTTCTTGAGGGTTAAGAGGCCGCTAGATGTATGTTCTAGCATACATGAGGTGTACATGAGGCCAGGCAGAGAGGGCAGTACACGACTGACCCCCCTATGTACATACATACACGTGGGATGAGGTCACCCATGTAATGACACCCATTCAGGGGGAGCTGTGGGGGAGGGGCACTTCCATAGGACATTTTGAGAAGTTCCAGGTGTAATTGCATTAAAGAATAATATGTATTATGTCTGGCGCCATTTTCCCACACTTTTCCGTTTCCTGCCGGCTGTCAGTATGACCCCTTAATATTTGATTGTAGACCTCAGATTTTTGCATTTGAATCTCACTGATAATCTCACGGCTGTGACGACGTCCAGGTTCAGGTGGATATCAGACTGTATGAGAATTGTACTGTGTGAACATGCCCTTAGGCTCCGTGCACACCGCAGTGTAGTTTGTGGATTTGTGTGTAGTTTTTGCTGCATATCCGCACTGAAATCTTCACATTGCAGAGGGTGAAAACCTTCCCTGAAAATCTGCACCGCAGGTCAATTTTTGCGGACAAAAAACATGCCTAAGGCCTCTTTCACACGGGCGATGTTTCTGCGCGGGTGCAATGCGTGATGCGAACGCATTGCACCCGCACTGAATCCTGACCCATTCATTTCAATGGGGCTTTTCACATGAGCGATGTTTTTCACGCAGCAGTTCGCCGTTGCGTGAAAATCGCAGCATGTTCTATATTCTGCGTTTTTCACGCAGCCCTGGCCCCATTGAAGTGAATGGGTCTGTGTGAAAATCGCATTGCATCCGCACACAAGTGCGGATGCAATGCGTGATTCACTGATGGTTGCTAAGAGATGTTGTTTGTAAACATTCAGTTTTTTTTCACGCGCGTGAAAAACTCATTGAAACGCTTCACACCCGCGCGGAAAAAAACTGAATGAACGTACGCAATCGCAGTCAAAACTGACTGCGATTGCGTGCGGATTTTCCTGAACGCATCCGGACCAAATCCGGACACGCTCGTGTGAAAGGGGCCTAAGGCCTCTTTCACACGAACGAACAATACGGATTGGGTCCAGATGCATTCAGTGAAACTCGCACCATTTAGCAGGTTCAGTCAGTTTTGTCTGAGATTGCGTTCAGTTTTTTCCGCGCTGGTGCAATGCGTTTTGATGCGTTTCTCACGCACGTGATAAAAAACTGAGTTTACAAACCTCTCTTAGCAACCATCAGTGAAAAACGCATTGCATCCAGATACGATGCGTTTTTCACTGAAGCCCCATTCACTTCTATGGGGCCAGGGCTGCGTGAAAAACGCAGAATATAGAACATGCTGCGTTTTTCACACAATGCAGAACTGATGCGTGAAGAAAACGCTCATGTACACAGACCCATTGAAATGAATGGGTCAGGATTCAGTGCAGGTGCTATACGTTCACGTCACGCATTGCACCCGCGCGGAAAAATCGCTCATATGAAAGTGGCCTAATACCCCTCCCACGAAAAGAGGTTGCCTGGGGCCTAGATATTGATGATTAGGGATGAGCCAACTTCAAGTTTTGAAGTTCGGGTCTATGCTGAATTGCGTTATGGATTCCGTTACCACGGACCGTAACGCCTTTAGAGTCTTCTCCTGCATAACGGAAACCGGACGGATCCGTTATGCAGGCCATAGACTTGTATTATGACAGAATGTCTCTAAAGGCATTCCGTTATGCATTCTGTCATGGAATTGCGTTTCGGTCCGTGGTGACTGAATCCATAACTCGATTCACTATATACCCGAACATGAACTTCAAAACTTGAAGTTCGCTCATCCCCATTGATGATCTATCCCCAGGATAAGCAATCAATATCAGATAGGTGGGGGTCTGACACCCGGCACCCCCAGCTGTTTTGGACAGGCACTGGAAGCAGAAGGTGTCTGTGATTGATCAGTTGCTTTCTTTTAGCAGACGAGGCGACTATGTTGTCTTCAAGAAGCTGCAGAGTCTTCGGTCTCCTCCTGTCCCATTACTCTCATAGTTTCGGTGGTGTCCAGCCTTCCCGCCTCTGCACCTCCTGGACTGGAGTGAAGAAGCGCAGTTACTGGAGGTACCTGAAGAGGTCTATCCTGGGGGCCCCCTCTCCACCTTACAAGTGTGTGACTCAGACAGGAGATCCGGTTTTGCGGGTCAAGACTCAGACGGTTCCCCGAGATCACATCTCGCACCCCGATACTCAGGCTGTACTGAACCGAATGGTGCAGCTCCTGAAGTCCTGTGGTTGTGTGGGACTAAGTGCGCCTCAGTTGGGGGTCCCTCTCCGAATTATAGCTTTGGAGCTCCGAGAAGAGATGTGCCAGTTGGTGCCACCTGATGTGCGGGCGCAGCGTGAGATGGATCCTTTCCCACTCAAGATCTTTATAAACCCCACTATGCGTATTCTGGACTCCCGAAAGATGAGCTTCCCAGAGGGCTGCAGCAGCATTCATGGATTTTCAGCAGTCGTGCCCCGGTACTACTCCGTGGAGATATCAGGTGACATATCTGTATTTTTATATAAAAATGTGGAAAAAGAAGGCAAGTGTGATTCAATGGCGAGGGTAAAGCCACTGGTTTACATTTCATTTTAACGTGAATTCAAAGGTATGAGAATAAGATAGGCTTAAGTGAATAAAAAGATTACTAAGTATACATAAAACATTTGTATTATATACACAGACAGATCATATACAGCTGAGGGCGCATTCACATCACTGTTTTTCCGTTCTTCTGATCCGTCGCAAGAAAAAACAAAACAAAAACGGATCTGTTATTTTGAGCATCCATTATGATCAGTTTGCAGCAATGTCATCAGTAGAGCTAAATCTCTTGTTACATCCCCTACCCCCTCCAAAAGGGTTATGGCATCGGCCAACTTTAAGGTTTTTTTTTTTTAATAGTGACAGGACATGTTGCTCCCCAGCACTCAGTTCACAGTTCATGGGTCCCCACATGTAAACCTCTGTCACACACATGGGTCACGTGAGCCACTGCAGTCATGGACTGGCCACAGCAGTGTGATGTTTCTCCCAAGTGACACGTGACCCCTTTAAAGGGGACTGGCCTCAAACATGGAGGGAACACTGTGCGGTCGCTGGGGATGCAGGTTTTATATATATATATACACAAAAATCAGGAGTCAATTATAAAAGGACAAAGTATTAAAGGGGTTGTCTGAGATGATTAAAAATCTTTGACAAGCCCACAAATGGTCTAAAAAAAAAAGTTATATTCACCTCTTTCTCCAGCGACTCCGGTCCTGGCGACAAGTCAGTATACGGTACGTAACCACTGCAGTCAATCGATGTCCGAATCGCCGATTCCCCATTGACTACAATGGGATCCAACCGCTTTCCTCCACAATGATGGCTTTCGGCCGGGCAAAAAGCAGAAAGACAGCATTTATGCTGGAAAGTGTCTGGTTCCCGTTGGATCCCATTATAGTCAGTGGGGATCCGGCGCTTTGCTGCATTATCCGGTTACGCCAGATATGGTGAACTTTGGCAGACTGTTCCTCTGCTGGATTTCACAATGCAGATGTGAACATAGCCTTAGAGCCACCAGTGCGTGTATTCTGTCAGGGAGTGATATTCGTCTGTGACCAGGGTGCTGTGTGTCCCTGACATAAAGCTGTCAGTATGATTCCGTTACGGAACGGTCAGGCAGAGACACACAGAACTATCAACCATAACACTGTGCACTTTCTAAGTCCAGAACGCACGATACTTCTCTCACACGGAATGTGATTCCTGCAAGGGACACGCTCGTATGAAAGAGCCCTTAGGCTACTTGCAGGATCCGTATGTGAGATCCGTCCTGATAATACAACCGTCTGCATCCGCTCTGAACGGATCCGGTTGTATTATCTTTTACATAGCAAAGACGGATCCGTCATGACCTCCATTGAAAGTCAATGGGACCGATCCGTTTTCTATTGTGTCAGACAAAACGGATCCGTCCCCATTGACTTACATTGTGAGTCATGACGGATCCGTTTGCATCAGTTTCTTCATGTGGACACCAAAACGCAGCAAGCAGCGTTCTAGTGTCCGCCTCCAAAACGGAATGGAGACTGAACTGAAGCAAAACTGATGCGTTCTGAACGGATCCTTTTCCATTCAGAACGCATTAGGACAAAACTGATCAGTTCAGGACCGTTTATGAGAGCCTGTGACGGATCTGACAAACGGATCCTGCAAACGCAAGTGTGAAAGTAGCCTTAGTGTTACCTGTTAGTGGGTGAAACGTATGAAACAGATTTGGCCATAGATTTGTTATTCAACTGCTACCCTGGTCTTGCATTCACGGTGTATCTTCTGCTTCCATCTTTAGGCCTGAACGAGAAAGGAGAAGACACCAGCTGGAGGGCACAGGGCTGGGCGGCCCGGGTTATCCAGCACGAGATGGACCACTTGGACGGAGTCCTTTATGTGGATAAAATGGATCCTCGGACCTTTGTGAATGTAAACTGGATGGAAATTAATGACTGAAGTAAATTCCGTACCTTTCGCACTGCTGTTGTGACTCTGTGATGAATGTATGGCGCCCTCTTGTGGTAAGAGAAGTTAATACAACTTGTACACAGAGGAGTAACTGTGCACAAATGTACAGAACAGAATTCCCACCACAGTCCGCTTCTCCAGACTTTGCTGGTAACAGATGCATCACCCACTATGGACATATGTTTAGGTGTCATTTTAACTTTAAAGGTGTTGTCTCATCTGGACAGGCATGGGGGCATCAATATATGGACTGAACACACAGCTCCCCCAGTAGTGGCTGCAGTCATCCAAGACTTATCATTTAAAAGGGGTTTTCCTGAGACTTTTATACCAATGACCTATCCTTCCATCAGTATCTGTTTGGTGGGGATCCGACACCCGGGAACCCTGCCAGTAAGCTGTTTCAGAAGGAGACGGCACTCGCAGTAGCAAAACTTAGCTTAACCCGTGTGATTCCACGTTTATCGGTCACATGGCCTAGACCGGGGATCAGCAACCTCCGGCTGTTCTGAAACTACGACTCCCAGAATCCTCTTTTCACTTTTGTGGGAGTTGTGAGAACAGCTGAGCATGTTTGCATACTGGGAGTTGTAGTTTCACAGCAGATGGGGAGTGGGGAAGGTTGCTGGTCCCTGCCCTAGACGCAGCTCCAATGAAGTGAATGGGGCTGAGCACAATACCAAGCACAGCCACTATACACTAGAGGGCGCTGTGCATAGTGAGCATGGAGAAGGCCGCAGCACTACTGGGAGCACTGGTGCCTTCTCAAAGAGCTGGGACCCCCACCGGTCAGATACTGGTGGTCTATCGGTATAAAAGTCTTAGAAAACCCCTTTAATGCTTTGGCTGTGTGCAGGGATATAGGGGGGGGTTGCAAAAAACCAATATAAAAGATATAACAAACCGAGTCAGCACCTCCTAACAGCAATGTCATGAATGGACCCCTACAAAGTGAAGAATGAAGGGACGTGACCCGACTCAACCTCCATTCTTAGATCCTGGCAGACAAGCTGGCGATCTGATTACAGGACGTATAGATATAAACGCATCAATTCTAAATCCTCACCCCCGAGTCGTACCACTTACCCCCCTGCGGTCAGCACACACAGAAGTGTATGAGCAGCTTTATTTAAGAATGAGCATCAGACATAGGATGTGATTTGAAAGAGAGACATGGGATATATTTACAAAGCTGAACACTCATCCCCAGTAATGCACACGTCAGAAACCGGCAGGGACGTGGGGGGAGATACGGAGGGGTACAGGGGCCTGGGATTGGCAGTGTATTGAAACAAACCTGTCACTGCTCCCAGGAGGACTCGAGGGAAGGGGACATTACAGTCAATCAGAAGTCAGTTGTAACTGCAGGCATTGCGGGAACGCTGGAGCCCCCAGAGGTCTGTTAGAGGGGGAGGGGAACAGGAAAGGCCATCACATTGAAGGTCTGGTGACTGATGAATGTAAACCTCAGATACAGAAGCTTGAAGGTACGTGGTGCCTCCCAGGCAGTGCAGGGGCCTAGGGGAGGGTCGGAGTCCTGGATACTGGGAGAGGGTGGCCAGAGCCTGCAGGTTCCTGTGATCTTATTGGTGGGGGGGCACTTAAGAGATAAGCAAGCAAACCTGATGCCCCCTCCCCTCGTAGGGCACAGTGCACTTCATCCCTCCTGCCCAAAGTCTTCTGTAAATTTCTTCACTTTCAGTAGATCCTCCGAGTTTACAGTGGGCCGGGTGGTAGCCAGAGATCTCAGCATATCAGACTGAGGAGGGGGAAGAAAAAAAAAACAGTTAGGGCTCATTCACACGACCGTATGACCGCGATTGGCAAGATACGTCAAAAGATAGGACATGTGAACACACAGATCGGAAGCCCACGGGAATCCTTCCATGGGTTTTCGGGTCAATGCCTCTGCACCGCAAAAGATAGGACATGTCCTATCCTTTTACGTAATTTTGTAGATCACGGGTCCGCACTGCAGCACAGAGTTCACACAGCCGGGGCCCGTGTATTGCAGCCATACATTGGTCTGAATGGGGCCTTAGGCCGAGGATACAGACGTGTTCTGTACATGGGTTTCCTTACTCACCATGCACACCACAGGCTCCAGCAGTTTATCGCTGGCTACCTCCATCCAAGTCATCTCTTGGGCTCCGGGGTCTCCAGGAGAACAGGGTGTTAGAAGGTCATCCACTATGGCTCCAGGGTTGGTGCGGGAGGGACCTCGTACCTAGCAATGAATGGAGCGACGTGAGTGGACCGCACACCAGCGCTGCGGATCACCGACCGCATTCACTGAGATTTTACCTTTTTGAAGTGTGTGGCTGATTGCACCTTGCGCACCGGCTGCATTAGTGCGTCTCTGACAATGATGCTGATGTCGGCTCCTGAGTATCCGTCGGTTTTGTTGGCCAGCTCGCGGATGTTTGCCTCGCTCAGGCTGTGGGCCGTGTTACCCAAGTGCAGCCGGAACATCTGGGCACGAGCCGCTTCTTCCGGCAGAGGGATGTATATCCGCTTCTCAAACCTGCAAAATTAGAGATGGTTTGTATAAAGCTAACAGGGATCCACAACTACTGGGGCGATCGGCTCTAATAAATGTGCCGGATGTTCTCACCTCCTCCTGATTGCAGAGTCCAGCACCCAGGGTATGTTGGTGGCTCCCAGAACCAAGATGCCATCATTGTTATTCCCAACACCTGAAGATTATAACACAGAGCAAAATGTATAATGAACGCACTACAAACAGTCAGGGCGTTGTGGAGAGATCATGATTTCAGCCTGTCCAAACCTGCAGGGAGATCAATCAGCAAACGACCGTATGAATGGGCCTGCATTCATTCCGAACTTTTGCAGAACGGGTGCGGATCCATTCGTTTCAACGGGGCCGCAAAAGATGCAGACAGCACGCCGTGTACTGTCCGCATCCGGAGTTCCGTTCTGCCACCCCCGCAAAACAGAGCATGTCCTATGTGGACAAGAATAGGCATTTCTATCATAGGGCCGGCCGCGTGCGGCCCGCAAAATGTGGAACGCACGCTGCCGGTATCCGTGTTTTGGGGATCAACAATTTGAGGACCACAAAACACATACAATTGTCCGAATGTAGACTAATGATGAAGTATGAAACTCTCTGCCAAGACCTTTAGGATGGTGACACACAGTTATAATCTGGCTGCTTTTCAACATCCATATTAAAGAGGACCTCTACCCGCTCCTGACAGGCCTGGTTTAATATCTTCATGCATTCCCCATGTAATAACATTTCTGGAACATCTATTCTTATGTCTCTATGTTGTGCCGTTCCTTTATTATTCCTGCTAGAAGTTATGAATGAATTGCTAGCAGTCTGCAGTAAGGGTACAGAGGGGGGGGGGGTAACCAGTTGGGGGCGTGTCCCTGCACAGACTGACTCTATCCAATCAGGGCTGCCATTGTCAGACTGTGCAGGGACACCCCCCCAACTGGTTACCTCCCCTCTGTACCCTTACTGCAGACTGCTAGCAATTCATTCATAACTTCTAGTAGAAATAATAAAGGAACGGCACAACATAGAGACATAAGAATAGATGCTCCAGAATTGTTATTACATGGGGAATGCATGAAGATATTAAACCAGGCCTGTCAGGAGCGGGTAGAGGTCCTCTTTAATACTGCAAAACCTGCCCACCCCCATCGGAGATCTGGTACGGTAGAACAGTATGGGATCCAGGTCTTACATCATAATATGGATGCAAGCATACCGCCATATTGTGGACATCTGAAACCAGCCTTCTTTAAAGGCTATCTACACTTTTGGGGCAATTTTTATGATTGCATTTTAGTAATTTTGGGCTGAAAAAAAAAATATTTTCACGACATCAGGGGATTAAAGATAAGATCTACACATGAGCCGGCATAGCCTGCAAACAGACTAAGGGCTCTTGCACATGACCGTATGCGCTGCATATAGAGCGGCATTGATCGTGTGCACGGGAGCGCACAGTATCATAGATTACAATGACGCTGTGCACATCGGGCTGCCCGCGGGACTATTGTCCTGGACGCGTAAGATCATATGAGTGCGGAACAATAGTCCCGCAGGCGACCTAACGTGCACAGTATGATTGCAATCTATGATGCTGTGCGCTACCGTGCGCACAATCGATGTCGCTTCGGGACATATCTATGAGGGCCACTCACTGACTGTATGTCTCGGAGCGCATACGGTCGTCTGCAAGAGCCCTAAGAGACTAACTCTTGTATCTCAGAAATGACTAAATATTTTTAATAAAGACCAATTGAAAAAAATGATTTTTAGCCCAAAATGAGTAAAATATGATCATAAAATATGTACACAGGGTGAAGAGATTGGGAGCCACCAATTTAAAGTGTCCCTCCAATTGACATGACGTGGAAGCCACTGACTGTAATCTGTATGGGCGAGGCCGCCGTTACCTTGCATCTGCACCAGAAATTCCGTCTTGATTCTCCGAGCAGCTTCACTTTCATTTTCATTCCTGGAGCCGCAGAGCGAGTCGACCTCATCGATGAATATGATGGAAGGCTTATGCTGCCTCGCCAGCTCGAAGAGGTTCTTCACCAGCCTGTGAAGCATCGAAAGCAAAATGAGGTGATGTCCGCCTCTGCGACACCTGCACGTACGGGCTCGTCTAGCGGGATCACTCACTTCTCACTCTCTCCCAACCACTTAGACATCAAGTCAGAGGAAGACACGGAGAAGAAGGTAGAGTTATTGGCTTCCGTTGCTACAGCTTTGGCCAGGTAGGATTTTCCTGTTCCGGGTGGTCCAAACAACAAGATGCCGCGCCACGGAGTACGCTTTCCTGGAAAAATAAAAAAATTATTGTGCACATGTTGGAAGCCAGAGATTGCAGTATAATCACTAGTAGAAGAAGATTTTAGAATATAATCACTTCACCCAAAATTTTTTTGCTTTATAAGACGCACTTTTTTCTCCCACAAGTGGGTGGAAAACGGCCGTGCGTCTTATAAAGCGAATACTAGAGAGCGCTTCCATTAGTATGCATTAGGTGCGGGGAGTGAAGCGCTACGAGCGCTCCAGGTACTCACCCTATTTTACCACATTGTACCGTCTGCTCCCTGACTGACACGGATAAAACAAGCAAAAAAACTGCCCTTTTTATACACGAGGCGGGAGATTTATCAAACTGATGTAAATTAGAACTGGCTTAGTTGCCCATAGCAACCAATCAGATTTCACCTTTCATGGTTCCTTTGGTAAATGCCAGGTTGCTATGGGCAACTAAGTCAGTTCTAATTTACGCCAGTTTGATAAATCTCCTCCGAAAATATCAGAAAGACGAACCTGTGAAGAGATGGGGAAACTTAATGGGTAAAATCACGGCCTCTTTCAAAGCTTCCTTGGCCCCTTCCAGCCCGGCCACGTCATTCCACCGAACGTTTGGCTTCTCCATTACGATGGCACCTACGAATATTGAATAAAAAAAGAAATGAAGGTAGAAATAAGCCACAAGCGGCAGAGGAAGGCAGCATTTAAGAGGTTAATGACAGAGGACAACGTCTAAGACTCTGCCGGTGTCGGTGTCCTTAACCATAAGACTGAAGAGCGGGAGACACCGACCACAGACAGTACTGACCAGAAGAACGCAGCTACTGCCCCCTAATGGCCACTCCTGCACAAAGGCCAGCATGAGTTAAAGGGGTATTCCGGTTATAACAATTGATTGGCAGGGTTCCTTCTGCTGTGACCGGAGCGGTTGGTTGGAGAAGCGCTCCGCCCCAGCGTTCATTTGTACGCCCATAGAAACGAATGGAGCGGTGGCGCACATTTATGACCAGCCACTCTGTCCGTTTTAGGGTCCCCATTTTCATGATCGGTGGAGGTCCCAGCAGAAGGAGCCCAAACAATCTGCTACTTATCCCCTATCCTGTGGAATACCCCTTCCCTATTACGTCTCCACCGATCCCCACTAATAACCAGTCCGTCCCTCTTCTCATGTCTTCTGCCACCTCCCTCCTTCTACCGCCTATAGCTTCCGGACGTACCCATTAGTTGTTCCTGTAGTTTCTTTTTTTCCGGATTTTCTCCTTCACTGTCGCTGTCACTTCTGCGGAGACAGAAAACAACACTGATGATTTGCCCCTGGTTAGGTCTACGGTACACGACCTTCTCTACCAGCGCTGGTCATCTATTGGGGTAGCGGTATAAAGCGACATGCGCCGCTAAGTTGCGTAACATTCTTTTGTAATGATAGTCAATGGCAATCAGTCGCATTGCGATACCATCGACTATCATTACAAAAATATGGTGCGACTTTTCGGTGACAAATGTCGTGTAGCCGTATCCTTTTTGCCACGTGACACGTCACCATACCCTTACTTTACAGGGACCTTGACCCTAACGAGGGCATCAAAATACATTGAATGCCCTTCTTCTCGGCGGCGATATACACTTCATTATAGACAGCGATGCAACCGTTGTAATGTGCACCTACCTCTCTGCTGCAGAGGGCCCCTGTTTAGGGTGCACAGTTAGGGCCCCCCCAATGACTGGACCTCCAACAAATGAAAACTATAAAAGTATATGGTGCAGAGACGTACATGCCGGGACCTACAGTTCACGTGATTGGCGGGCGGTTCCTACCAGAGGGGCGGCCCGTGCGGTATGCAGCTCACCCTTTCTCATTCTGGGACTCTTTCACGGGCTTCTTGCCTTGCTTGTCCTTGGTCTTTAGATAATCCTTAAGCTTCTCGGCTCTGTCCAGGTACTGCATGCACTTGGCTCGGATGCTCTCCTTGGCCTTGTCGCTGTGAGCTTCATCTGTAGACAAAAAAATAAGGGTTTTCAGTTTCCAAAAGTCACCGTTTCTGTGATTTATTCAACCAGAAAAATAAGCATGATAAAGGGAGGAGGCCGCCACTGACAGACGCCTCTAGGGGCCCCGTATCTGCCTCGGATAAGGCATGCTGAAATCCAACTGCCCGATCCTAATCTGCCCCATACACATGAGATGGTTGAGCGGTCCTGTCTACATTCATCTAACGTGTATGGGCAGGTTAACATCTGACAACCGCACACTGTGGTGCCGCATCTCCTTCCACCCAGTCTGCCATCCTCCCGTCTGTTTGAGGCTCTGTCATACTGACGTGGCATCTGTGGCAGTTCTTCATGCTATCAATCTGCTGACCTAGGGTCGCCATGGATGTTATGCTGCTACCAGAGGTGCCCACCACTGAACCTCTGCTGCCCCGCAGTCCCTCCACCTTGTGCCCGCGGACTTACACTTGATGGCGTGCAGGAAGTACTCCACCGCATGCTGGTACAACCTCAAAGCCTCCTCATAGTTCTTGTTCTTGTCCTCCTCTGTGGCTTTGGTCACCAAATCAATGGCTTTCTGGAAGGATGAAGAAAAGTTTAGATCAATATACAAGAAAGACAATTCACGTGCCCACTGGGCAAAATGCAGAAGTGCTCCTTTGCTGTTACATAGTTATGGCGCCCCCTGGTGTTCCTGCAGTTCCCACTCAGAACGTCCACTCTATGTCCTGTGGTTTTCTAGCGGCTGCCGGAATCACTCCGCTACCCACCTACAAGAGCTACAGGACATGTGAGACCCCCGCAGCTCTGATATTGAAAACCTTTTCTGAACCCCTTTAACATGCTTCATGACCCCTCCTTAGATAAACTTGGTGCGAGACCTCCAGAAAAGGATGGCCCTGGATGCACCAATAACACTAGAGGAAGTCCAGCAGGCTAGAAAAGATCTCAATAAAGGAAAATCTCCGGGTCCTGATGGCCTAGCGTAGTAAGTTTATATGAGATCTACTCGGAGGTAGAAACAGGATCGCTCCCCTCCTCATTTCTGAAAGAAACTGTAATTTTATTGCTGAAACCAAACGAAGATCCTCCGTAATGTGGTTCTTACCGACCGAAAGCGTCGATCAATGTGGATTCTAAAATCCTTACACACATATTAGCCACCAGAGTCAACCAGGTAATCCTATACTTGACACACCTAGATCAAAGGGGCTTTATATCCGGAAAGTCAACCACGGATAATGGGTTTCAGATGCCGGTTTTACAGGGTGTGGGTCATCGCAGACCCAATATACATGTGACAGACTACGCAGAATGCTCAACCCACCGCTTCACGCCCTTAGGATAGGTCATCAGTACTTGAACGGTGATCGGAGCCCCGACGATCAGCTGTTTGAGAAGGCGCCGGCGCTCCCGCGAGCGCTGCGGCCTTCTCTCAGCCTTTCCTAGGCTAGTGACATCACGTTCATCGGTCACGTGGCCTAGGAGCGGCTCAGCCCCATTCAAGTCAATGAGGCTAAGTGCAATATCAAGCACGGCCACTATACAATGTACGGCGCTGTGCTTGGGAGTGTGGAGGTGGTACGTGGAATTCCGTTACCTTCTCAAACAGCGGATCGGAAGACATCCTGATATCGGTCATATCATTCTCACTACGTTATTACCGCCCGGCGTCTCTCATACTGAGATAAGGCAGTGCAGAGCTCGGCGCGTGGTGTGTGCGTGTGTCACCCTCCTGTCATCTGAAGCATGTGACTCCTGCACTCACGAGCACTACCTGAGTCACGGGGATATATTTAGAGGCCGCATGTCACATGACAGGTACCTTTGAGTGGATGTTTGGGTGCAGTCAGATCTCTATGAGGTCAGACGCAACCGGAAAAGCAGGAATTCAAGGAAACAATAAGCGCCAATGTTCCCTTCATCCTGGAGGAGAATCTGGGAACCCCCGGCAGATGATAACTAGACCAGAGGACAAAGGTCAGTAGTCCTGGACCATGGACTGAACCTCGAGCAGTCTGGTCACATGACTATTCCTTAGAGAGCTGAGCTTCTGGGTATGTTTGCCTACTGTTTACACATGCATGCTCGGCCGCTCATGCACGTGGGAGCGTCTTCTCTCTCTCCAAGAATCTGCCGAGGAGTAAGAGCCAGGAGGCATCATCCATATGACGTGTGTGGCCAGCTTAAGTGCAACTGTGTGATTCCTGCGTGCACACATAATGCCTGGTACAAGCTTGGAAGATATTTCGTATTCGGTTTTACTTAAACAGGTATCTGATGAACATCTGATGGGTGCAGCCTCACCTCTGCCACGGGGAGAATCCTGCGCATGCGTGGCACACCCACAAAAAATAAAAACTGCTAGCAATTCATTCATAACTTCTAGCAGGAATAATAGAGGAATAGAACATCATAGAGCCATAAGAATAGATGCTCTGGGATTGTTATTACATGGGGAATGCAAGTAGTTACAGACATGTCAGGAGAGGGGCACAGCTAGCGCCTCTGAAACCCTGCGCATGCGCTGTAGTATGTCCTCCTGCAGAGCATTCAGCGGAGGTGCATACACCTTGGTCTCACTGGTGCCTCGGGTGCAGAGTGCTCTGCAGGGGGGTATCACAGCTGACCACAGGATCCTTTTAAAGCGGTTTTTCAGCACAAAAAAAGCAACATTTTTTAATGTAAAAAACAGAATCTATAGGCCCCCTGCGCTTGATTTTCCATTGGTGCCGGGGCCCCCTCGACCCGGCAGAAAATGGCTGTGAATGCAGCTCAGCCAATCACTGGCCGGGGCGGGTCATTTACCTTTTTTGTACCTTTTCTTTTTACAGCATTTTTTTTTCCTTTTTGTGCTGAATACTGAGGATTCTCTCCCTATATAATAAAGGGGGCGATGTCAACTGTGAAACGGCTGCCTTCTTCTTTATGCTGCAGGGAACGCCCCCACTGGACACATATACATTACTAAGAAGTAGGGGCTAAGGTCTGACTACGCAGGGTCTCTCTGTAGTCTGTTGCCATGGAGAGACACAGCTGTAGATACAAAATGACTGATTTTTAACCATGTGAAATATTGTTTCATTCTGGATACATTAGAATCATAAAAATGGTGGCACAAGGACCTTCCTCTAACTCGTGTACACTGGAGTTGCATTCTAAGCAATTGTCCATAGAATAATGTTATTGGGAATGTCCATTAAAGGTAACGATGGCAGAGGGAGAAAGCTGCAGCAGAAAGGACACGCCCCTTTACCCAGGGCTGGGGATGTCCTAGTGAAGGGTTAGAATGATTGGTTTATCAGGAGTCTGGGAAAGCTGGGTGACCAGCAGTATACATTACATCACTGCTCTTATAGAGCTTTCCCAGGTAGATCCATCACTCAGGAGTCTGGGAAAGCTGGGTGATCACCGGTATACATTACATCACCTCCTATAGAGCTTTCCGGGTAGATCCATCACTCAGGAGTCTGGGAAAGCTGGGTGATCACCAGTATACATTACATCACCTCCTATAGAGCTTACCCGGGTAGATCCATCACTCAGGAGTCTGGGAAAGCTGGGTGATCACCAGTATACATTACATCACCTCCTATAGAGCTTTCCGGGTAGATACGTCACTCAGGAGTCTGGGAAAGCTGGATGATCACCAGTATACATTACATCACCTCCTATAGAGCTTTCCCGGGTAGATCCATCACTCAGGAGTCTGGGAAAGCTGGGTGACCAGCAGTATACATTACATCACTGCTCTTATAGAGCTTTCCCAGGTAGATCCATCACTCAGGAGTCTGGGAAAGCTGGGTGATCACCGGTATACATTACATCACCTCCTATAGAGCTTTCCGGGTAGATACGTCACTCAGGAGTCTGGGAAAGCTGGGTGACAGCTCCTGTGGATTCCCCAGGGCAGACATATTTGTTATCACCCAGCTTTCCCAGAAACTGATAGACCTATAATAGGATTCTGAGAACCGGGCAGTGAAGGAGGTTTATGGTCGCCCGGTTCCTCCGGGTGTTTCTATGTCTGGTATCCGGTGTGTCTCCCCTCTTCCCCCGACTCACAGCCAGAAGCCAAAGCGTCAAGCTCCCCCTCTACATCCATCCATCTGCCCCCCGCCCGTGTAGATGACACAGAGCGGCCCAGCCGCCCACAACACCCGGCTATAGCGCCCCTCCAGACCTCAGCCCCCCTCTCCGAACCCCGCCATTACCTGCAGAGTTGACGTTGTCATCTCATCTCCCGGTCCCGGTCCCTCAAGGGTTCCTCTGGATTCCGGGGCCTGTCACTTCACCGGAACCGGAAGTGACATCTAGTCGAAACCATTAAAAAAAAAAAAAAAGCACAGCATGAAACAGGAAGTAGCTCTACAGATCATGTGACACATTGCGCGATGACTGCGCGGATGTCATGGTAACCGTGACGCTTCGGCCATTTCTAAACTACAGTTCCCGGCATCCTTCAGGAATCGGAATGTACCATTTGGAAATGTGGGGCCTCCTCCCCTTGTAGACTGCTGTAAAAAAAAAACAACAGGCCACCAAAAGTGTAGAGTGTCCCTTAAAATGTAAAAAAAAAGTGCACTATGTTCCAATTGTGGTCATACTACCGCCCCAGGAATACATGATGGGAATTTTTGTTGGCAGCAGTCCAGCCACAGGTTGGAGAACATAAAATACAATATTCTGAACCATATACTGCCCCAGCTCCAGCAGTCACATAGAGATGAATGGAGCTGGAGTGCACATGCCCCACCTGCTGCTCCATTCATTTTGGGGGCCCCGCCAGGAATAGAGTCCCTGTTCTCATGATTGTAGGGGTCCCAGCAGGAGGAACCCCACAATCTAATAGTGATCCCCTATCCCAGGGATGCCCAGCTACCTGCGGCCCTCCAGAGGTTCAAAACTACAACTCCCAGCATGCCCGGACAGCCTACAGCAGGGCATGGTGGGAGTTGTAGTTTTACAACAGCTGGAGGGCCGCAGGTTGGGCATCCCTGCCCTATCCTGTGTATAATGGACAACTTGCTACAACCAGAATACCCCTTTAAAGGGCATCTGTCAGCAGTTTTGTACCTATGACACTGGCTGACCTGTTACATGTGTGCTTGGCAGCTGAAGGCATCCGTGTTGGTCCCATGTTCATATGTGTCCGCATTGCTGAGAAATATGATGTTTTACAGCAGCTCTGTCACCCGGATCAACCCTATTAAACCAGACATTCTGCCTGGTAGGGTTGATCATGCTGATTAAAACTATACACTTCTTTTGTGTGTATGATAAATAGCTGCAGAGAAATGTGTTTATATTCATGTAAGGTTTGAGCACCAGGAGGCGGGGCTGAATCCTTGGAGCACTGCTTTGTAAACCCCCCTGTTCTCTGCACACTCTCCCCTTCCCTTGATTGACAGTGTTAGACATCAGCATGCTGAGGGCAGAGCTGTGTCCTAGCATCTCCATATCATATACTCTATGTACTATAGCTTCACCACACTGAGATCTGTTCAGAAAGCTCATCTACATATCACTGCTTTATTCACAGACACAATATATGATTATAGAGACACCAGTAATATGTGATATCTTATTAGTATAGGAAAGACATGCTAAGGGCAGAGCTGTGTCCTAACATCTACATATCATATACTCTATGTACTATAGCTTCACCACACTGTGATCTGCTCAGAAAGATAACGTACATATCAGCAGCCAATGGAAGGTGGTGAGGAGCCTCCCTTGTGTCACCGGCAATGCTAGATCGGCTCGTCCCCGTCACCGCCTGCCATTGGTTGCACCTACCCGACACCATGTGAGGGGTGCGGCCAATGGGGGACATTTTTTTAGTCTTGGATAACCCCTTTAAGACTTAACTTTTATTTATTATTGTAAGTAAAACAAATATCAATATCCCCAAAATAAACTGTTAAAATTAGTTACCTGATCACTGTTTTATTTATATTATATTGTACATAAAGCACCTACGTGTTAGATATTCAGACGCTTGATATTGTTACTGCATTTGTTGATTATAGATTATTATTTGTTTATTTTAGTTTTTTATATTTATTTTGATTTTTTGATTTTTCTTAATAGACCTTTATTACAGCCAAGATTATTGGGGCTTCACAGCTGATAACTTATTTACTATTTGTACATAAAAGTAATAATGTTACCAGTTGTTGCTGCACGTGTGTTATTTTACCCTTATGTCTACAGGAATTATAAGGTTATTATATATCACACGGACAGCGGTTATTACATTTAGCGATGCTGTCATATGAACAATATACTTAGTTACAGTGGAATCACCAGTCTACAGCTATAACATAGTGTTTATATAGAAAGGTAACAATGTTGCCAGTTGTTGCAGCAGAGTGTTTTATTTTACCCTTTTGATTATAAATATTGTGAGGTTATTATATATTATATCACACAGACAGCAGCTTTTAGATTTGGGCTACTTTCACACCAGCGTCAGACGGATCCGTCTCCAGAGCGGAATGGAGGCAAACTGATGCATTCTGAACGGATCCGTATCCATTCAGAATGCATTAGTGAAAAACGGATCAGTTCAGGACCGTTTGTGAGACCCTGGGACGGATCTCACAAACGGATCCTGCTGACGCAGATGTGAAAGTAGCCTTAGCTGTGCTGCCATCTGAACCATAAATGTAGTCAGTTTTCCAATAAGACTACTTTCACACCAGCGTTTTTACTGGATCCGTTACTGATAATAAAACCGTCTGCATCTATTAGGAACGGATCCAGTTGTATTATCTTTAACATAGCCAAGGCGGATCCGTCATAAACTCCAATAAAAGTCAATGGGGGACGGATCAGTTTTCTATTGTGTCAGAAACAACTGATCTGTCCCCATTGACTTACATTGTGGGTCATGACGGATCCGTCTTGCTTTACACCACATTGCAGACTTGCAGCGTTATTTTGTCCGCGATGGGGAAGCAACCAAACGGAACGGAATGCATTCTGTTGACTCCATTTAGTTCAATTTTGTCTCTATTAACAATGAATGGGGACATAACGGAAGCGTTTTCCCCCGCTATTGAGATCCATCATAGGATCTCAATAGCGGGGGGAAAATGCTTCCGTTTTGTCCCCATTCATTGTTAATGTAGACAAAACTGAACGAAATGGATAGAAGAAAGGGAAAGCGCAGGTGTAAAAGTAGCCTAATACAACTGTCTGCATCCGTTATAAACACCAATGAAAGTCAGTGATGGACAGATCCGTTTTCTATTGTGTCTGAGAAAACTGATCTGTCCCCATTGACTTGCATTGTGGGTTATGCCAGATCCATTTTGCTCTACATCCCATGCCGGGAAGAAAACCACAGCTTGCTCTCTTCTGGTTGAAGCTGAGCAGGTGCAGAAATGTGCTGTTGCATACAGAAACTTCTGAGACCTTCGCTCCATGCGTCTAATGCAACAGACTAAAAAAAAAAAACCTTACTATTCAGGCTTACTACAAACTGGCCACTAGGTGGCAGCATGACACCACTGTATAGCTGAAAATTATCAATCAGGCAGAGGCAGCCATCTTCTGGATGGCCCTGAAATCTGATTAAATAAGGGCTATTGCACAACGCAGACCCCTGTGCCTAACCCCCCACCCCGAAAGCAGTCGTGCAGGCTTATACGGGAAAATATCTCTGTTTATACGGACTCCGATGGAGCGTGCAACAATTTCTTTTTCCATATGGAATCGAATAGTAGAAAAAAACCTCATTCTCTGCATGAAATCAAAAGCAGATGGGGGTACAGTAGAGGACAGCCCTATTAGTGTTCCATATCCAAATCTCTAACTTTCCAATATAGTTTGTGTCTCAAGACCTCTGCTTGCTGTCAATGAATGTGACCCTTCAGAGGCTGAAAACCCCATACAAACCTGAAACACCTGACACTTGTGAGCGGAATACATAAGCGACACAGATCTCTCTCCTGTCCTGATCGTTTGCTACAATGTATCAGCGCAGGTAAAAATGTATCCGCCTGGAGTACTGCCCAGGCTGGAGACGCTCTGCTGGGTCGGTACGGGTTTTCAGCCTCAGTAGCACACAAGAATGCTTACAATGGTTGACGGCAAGCAGAGATCTTGTAACAGATCAGCCTGATTTACAGAAAGCTGGAGGTGTATATAGGAGTTAATGCACGCATGGGATTGTCGCCGCGTTTCTAGAAAGATAAAAGCGAGCCGGAATCCTTTAAATGATGTATATTTCGTCCACAATACATACGGTGTATCCCTGCCCGGTATAATCTTTGGTTAAAATTAACGGCCATTTGGTCTAAACTGAGACCCAGAGGCAGCCAGAGAGTCCCAAAACGACGGCTCATGGCGAGGAGCCTGCGTCTAGAGACGGTATACGAGTTCTGTATGGTGCAGATATGTGTAGATCTATACATATGTATATATATCTCTCTATATCCTCTATAAATATGATTTGTGCATAATAAAAATTTAAGGCAGCAGTAACATAAAAGGCACTTTGGTCATAAAAACGATATGGCTTCATATTCCCAGAGGAAAACTTCAGTCACTGTAGTGATAAAAGACGCCGGACGCTGCTTCGTCAGTGGATCTCGCCGGACAAAACGAGCAGCGAGCGCCTGTTGAATTCTGATAGGCTGCGGCTAGGGCGCTCACATCTTTGGGAGGAGGATCCGTGCGGATGGCGGCTCCTCGGTGAACACGTGGTATGAGCGGACGCCGCACGTTGTCCCTCCTTACGTGTTCTTGATTGTCGCTGGAAGGCACGGATTATAGGGATAGCCCTGTGCGGAATGTGTCCTGCGGGGGGCACTCTAGGGTCAGGCCAGCAGACCCATCCGGGTGACCTTAGCAGAAAGGAATGTGTGCAGCAGGAAAACAACGGGCTTCGGACACGTGTGCAAATCCAGAGCCTGAAAGAGATAAGGACGGTCGTGAGAAAATGTATTCCACGAGCACTGCAGCAAACACCCGGTGGTTTGTGTACATTACACTACGTAAGTCTAGATGCAGCAGAGCTGAGCATGTCAGGGGTTAAACAGTGCGACCAGAGCCGCAACAAGCGTGCAACCAGGGCAGAGCCGCGACAAGCGTGCAACCAGGGCAGAGCCGCGTCAAGGGTGCAACCAGGGCAGAGCCGCGTCAAGCGTGCAACCAGGGCAGAGCCGCGTCAAGCGTGCAACCAGGGCAGAGCCGCGTCAAGCGTGCAAACAGGGCAGAGCCGCGTCAAGCGTGCAAACAGGGCAGAGCCGCGTCAAGCGTGCAAACAGGGCAGAGCCGCGTCAAGCGTGCAAACAGGGCAGAGCCGCGTCAAGCGTGCAAACAGGGCAGAGCCGCGTCAAGCGTGCAAACAGGGCAGAGCCGCGTCAAGCGTGCAAACAGGGCAGAGCCGCGTCAAGCGTGCAAACAGGGCAGAGCCGCGTCAAGCGTGCAAACAGGGCAGAGCCGCGTCAAGCGTGCAACCAGGGCAGAGCCGCATCAAGCGTGCAACCAGGGCAGAGCCACGTCAAACGTGCAACCAGGGCAGAGCCGCATCAAGCGTGCAACCAGGGCAGAGCCGCATCAAGCGTGCAACCAGGGCAGAGCCGCGTCTCTTTCTCCCACTGAAACAAATCAGAGGCTTTTTTGGGAACATTCCATGCACAAAACCTATGAAAAACAGCACCAAAAACGGCCCTTAAGAGTGTCAAACGCAACAAAGCCGAGTGCGTCAGGTACAGTGCAATACTGTATCAGTCACCACAACTCTCGATGTCATAGTGGGCAATAACACCAACAGCTGGATGACAAATTCAGCTCTGCTACATGTCTATTATATAATGCCATGAGGCTGGTGTTGGGGGTTTTAATCATTTCTGAGGGGTTTTGTGAAGCTCCAGGTGTTGAAAATATTATAGGAAATATTAAATGCAGGACAAACGGCAGTGGCGTTTTTTTTTTTTTTTTTGGGGGGGGGGAGGGGGGGGGTCAGTGGCATTACTGAAATCGCAGCGCGTTCTGGCGTTTGTTTTTTTTTGCAGTATATGTGGTGGCACTCTACCAGGTCTCCCCCTTGAGATGTAATATGCTGTATAATACCAGTTCTCCTTCTGGTCCACCAAAGTCCAGATAAAGATGTTTGGTCCCATCGTCTGCCGACATACGGAGCTTCTCAAATGGGTATCTGTACATGACGGGGCCCGAGGGCCCTCCGCGGCACACTGTGAATCCTGCGTCGTAATGGATGGAGAGGGAGACGGCTTCCCCGCGTAGAGAACAGCCTGTAAATACACAGAACAGCAATGCCTTACCCTGAGATCTTCCCAATGTAATACAGAAGGGCGTGACCCGATCCCGGGATCGCCATCAGTAATCCCAGCATGCTCTGCCCACAAAACACTTGTTATATAAGCCCCACCCCCTTTGGGACACGGTTCCCAGGACTGGTCCGACAAAAATCGAGACATACTATAAGGCTCTATGTACAATATTTCTCACAGCTGAGACAACAACTCCCAGCATGCCTGGACAGCCTACAGCTATCAGCCTACAGCATGGCATGATGGGAGTTGTAGTTTTACAACAGCTGGAGGGCCGCAGGTTGAGTGTAGCAAAAGCTCAGACGTTTTCATCTTCTGAACATAAAGAATTTTCCCATTCATTGCCTGCAAGCACAGTTACGTGTGATTGTCTTTGCATTCTTAAAGGGGTTGGCCTCAGACTGAACGGGGGCATGCAAGTCCGTGCTGTGCCACAGTAATGTCACAAGGCTATGCAAACATTCCACGCCTGCCGTGTCCATGGGAAACATAGTTTAATCACATGATCACCTTCTTACCCACCCACAGCCGCAACCTCCGGTGCGCAGGCGCCGGACAGCTGTTTGACTGATCCAGTGCCTGTGCAAGAGCCGACAGGGTACAAGAGAGGTCACGTGATTAACCATGTGACTGCAGCCATTTTGTTTACATAGCCAGGGGATGGGCAGCCAGAGGCCGTGTGACAAGCAGTTCAAGTGGTACACGTCAGATTACTGTGGCACAGCATGGACTTATGTGCCCGTTCAGCCTGGGGCCAACCCCTTTAAGAATGCAAAGACAATCACACATAACTCGCTTGCAATCAAATGAATCAGAAAATTCCTCTTTACTGTGGCACAGCATGAACTTGTGTGGCAGTTCAGCCTGGATTATTTTAAAATGGCCTCTATGCTGATGACACATTATCCCTACACTCATAGGGGAGATTTATCAAACCTGGGGTAAAGGAAAACTGACAGTTGCCCATAGCAACCAATCAGATTTCACCTTTCATTTTTCACAGCTCCTTTTCAAAATGAAAGGCAGCATCTGATTGGTTGCCATGGGCATTGAGCCAGTTTTCTTTTACTGCAGGTTTGATAAATTTTCCCCATAGACTGTAGCAAACTCTCAGCTGTTTTCAGCCTCTACATGTAAATAAAGATTTTTCCATTCACTGACAGGCAGTTATGTGCCATTGCCTTGGCATTCCTCAAGCAGAGAAAATCTGCTCTTATTGTCCATAGCAACCAATCACAGCACAGCTTTCATTTTTCAAGAGCAGAATTTGAAATGAAAGCTGCTCTGTGATTGGTTGCTATGGGCAACAAGGTGCCATCCTTTTAGACAGTTTCCTAAATCTATGAAAAAAAACGTTATTTTACCCCAAAAGTGACTTACTGATGGTGACCTCCCTTGTGAGTTCGGCTGACATGTGACACCCCTGCACCAGCGCTCTCGTCCAGGCAGAAAGATCCCGCTGGTTCTCCACGCGGAAGACGCGCATGTCAATTCCCTGAGGGCACCCAGTGCGAGTGGCAAACGTTAGATGTGGCGCCAAAGAGGGCGAGTTGTGCCCCGGTCCTGAGTGTACTAATCTGAAAGGACAATAATATAAGTAATAATGCTACACCGCGAACACGACAATGCTGCTATACATTATGGCGCTGAATAAAATGAAAAAGAGAGCGCCACTCTTGTCCACTGGCTTTATTTGGTATTGCAGCTCAGCTCCATTAACATAAAGGGGGTTTGCCATCGCAGACAATGGGGGCATATCTCTAAGATATGCCCCCACTGTCTGATAGGTGTGGGTTCCACCTCTGGGACCCTCACCTACACGGAGAAGGGAGCGGGGAAAGTAGTGGAGGGCGCAATGTCCCCCCGTATCAGGGGCCCGGGCATATGGGGGACATTAGAGATCTTGGATAGCCCCTTTGACACAATATGATGAATGCAGATTATTTACAATGTTAGTCAATTATTGATGTATATTGATCCCTATAAAACTATCCTTCACCTTGTGGAGATCAGCGGCAACTTATGCTTGGGGTGCGCCCACTCTTCCCGCGTCCTGGGCATTGCCTCGAAGAGAAGAAAATCCTTCGGAGAAACAACTGCAAGTGTCGGATGCCATAAAGCCCGGCCATCGTCCTGAGAGACCTGAGATAGAGAATAATGAGGGTGAGGGCAGAATACTATGGGGGGGGGGGGTGTTTTATGGACGGGAGCAGGGGCGAGAGGGAGACCTGCGCTGATACACTGTAGCAAAATATCAGGACAGCAGAGAAATTCTACTTCTGATGTTTAGCTGGCAGGGGATCGGCTTGGATGTAACGGTAGTAGACCTCTGCTGTGAGCAGTACTGGGTCTGTAAAATGTTCCTATTCACCAGCAGCAAGCAGAGATCTTGAAATGGTGATAAATTGATATACAGTTTATTAGACATTTTCCAGACTTTTCATGAAACAATGATGAAATTATGAATCACATAAGTGGAAAATTCCTTTAAGTATTCCAACAGTGGACAGAGGACGGTATACGCACCTGTTCGGCCACCCAGCCCAAATATCGGAGGTCGTCGGCCGCCGCTCCCAGCATGCACTGGGTCTCCGCCAGGACCTGCGGCAGCAGAGCGGTAATGTTGTTGTGCAGGGCCTGTGACCAGGACAGGGCGGAGGCGGAATCTCGACAGCGCAGCACCAGCGAGTGACATCCATCCGGCGAGCGCAGCTCTACCAGCCTGTAAAGACACGTGGACATAAGAGGCGTGGAGAAGAGGCACGAGGCACACTGCTACATGTACCTCCTGCAGAGACAAACAGGAACATTGGAGTCACGCACACATTGCCACTGACCGTCCCTCGGGGTCGTACATGCTCAGATTTCTCGCAGCGTAACACATTTTTAAGGGAATGACCTTGCAGTCCCTGGAGCCGTGTTTGGGAGAACCGGAGGTATCGCTGTGCGCTGGACTGCCGAGGTCGCAACCGTCCCAGGGAAGATCACCCACCAGGGACGCCTTCCGGATATAGGGGGACACGTCCTGCAGGAAGCGCACTGTCGGAAGAGAGAAGGAAGACTGTCTATTGTATAATTCATTGCTATAACACTGACGTATCCCGCCGCGCTGTACAGGGAATGTCATCGCTCACGCTTAGATGACATATGGCGGTATTATGGGATTAATATTTTGCTGCATCATCAGGATTTAAAGGGCAAGCCCTTGAATACTATTATACGGGTTTCTAAGGTAGACTGGCTTCTGCGAGAGCTGGGTGACAACCAACATGGCCGCCCTTATAGGGGTTAAGGCAAGTTTCTTCCAAAAACAGCGCCACCCCCTGTACACAGGTTGTGTGTGGTATTGCAGCTCAGTCCCAGTTGCTTCTAAGGAGCGGAGCTGCAATACCAGACACAAGACGGTTGTGGCAGCAAAGTTTATTGAGGACAGATTTGCCTTTCAGGATTTCGGGAAAGCTGAGTGCAAGCTTTGGGACATTTCCGTCAGGATTTGGCAATTACAATGCACTGGGAATTTTGGGATTTCAGAGACATTGCATAAGATGTGAGTCATGCGATGAAGGGGGGGGGGGGGAAAGGGCAGGTTGAAAAATTTCCTCATAATTTTCCCTTACATGGGGTCCGCACAATCAAAGTAATGATGGCGACTGCCAGACGTCTTCCCCCCGCTTCGTTCTTCTGACCGTCAAGGGGTTAATCTGGACTGAAGCCGCTATCTAACTGCAGATTATATTGCTGGCTGCAAAATACGGGAGGATTAGGGAGAGTCTCCATATAAGGGAGCGAGGGATTGCAGGGTGTAATAAATGGAGAGGCGCCGAAAAGGGAGAGAGGATGAAGAGGGGGCACCGGAGGGTCTCTCTGCGGGACAGGTGCAGCCATGAGAAGGACCAGAACAGGTCACCACGCTCCACAGTCTGTCTCCTTAAAGAGTGTCTCCCCCGTTCAGACAGTGCATCTCTTCCTGGGAAAGCTGGGTGATGGCCGCCATCACTTCTCATCTGTCACCCAGACTCCTGGAAGGTAAACTGTCCAGTTCTACAGTGCAATGGAAGCAAGGGACACGGATATGAGGGGCCACAGCTCAGCAAGGAGGGGCATTAGTTGTGTCTTGGTGGACTCCAGCCTGTGCCTCACCAGCTGCTGACGGCCTTCAGTGGGATCACTATCTGCTGAGGAACTACAACTCCCAGCAGGCCCCGACGGCCTTCAGTGGGATCACTATCTGCTGAGAAACTACAGCTCCCAGCTTGCTCTGACGGCCTTCAACGGGATCACCAGCTGATGAGAAACTACAATTCCCAGCATGCCCTGACGGCCTTCAGTGGGATCACTATCTGCTGAGAAACTACAACTCCCAGCATGCCCTGACAGCCTTCAGCGGGTACTACTGGCGGGTTATAGTCCTTCTGAAAAGGACACTAAAGGGAGTGAACCCTATCAGCCCATCTGATTGGTGGAGGGCCGCTGAGAGACAGGACACTCCCCTCCGAAGCACCGCCCACATGTCCTTTCCAGAAGGATGCCGAGATGCACTGAGCACCCATGAACTCTGGTTGGTGAAGCTGTTTTCTGGAGCTCTGTACATCCCTGTCACTTCCCAAGTGACAACCAAAGATGTCACATTTGTCGGCGTCCACATCACACGTAGCCATAAGTCATCCCTTCTGCCTGAGGCCCCTAGGGTTCGCATGTCTTCCCTAATGTCCCCGCAGGATTGAGTCACGGGCTACACCCTATTAAAGGTAATCTGATACCTGTGCGATCCTGCTCTCAATATGTACATTACGCTGTGGCCTCGCCGGACAGGAGGAGGGAGAGACCCCGATGGATGTGGACCACTGCCCTGACCTAGTGACATCATCCGGAAACACGGACGGGGGAGGGGGTGATCATACAGGACAAGATATTTTAAAGCCACTGACCGCCACTTCGCAAAAGGCATTGAGAGGAGACAACCATTTTCAAGGGATCGTCCAGGACCATTTATAGTCATTGTGTAATAGGGGGCGTGTCCCTGTACTATGCAGTGCTGTGCAGAGACACACCCAGGTGGACCCTCACGGCACAGTGCTGGCAACTCATAACTTATAGTAGGAATAATAGAGTCACAAGAATAGATGCTCTAAAATTGTTACTACATGGGGGATGCAACAGACACGTCAAGACTGCAAAATTACACCTGTAAACAGGGGTGGACCGCCTGCGACATGCATGCTGCTGCGCAGTGTACAGCCTGCTGCCTCTCCTGTGCCTCATACATGTATCTCTGACTGACGTGATCTGCTTCCCTAAGTGATACCAGAACCCGGGACAGGAGGAAAATAGAGGAACACTATTCTAATGTAGGTGAGCTTAAGGGGGGAGGGGAACAATTTCAATATTGCTACGTGGCGATCACGTTGCGTCAACCGGCCCGGCAGGTCCTGGAAACACACATTCATCAAACGCCGCATCTGAGAAGTTCAAAGTACAGCTTATAAAATATCGTACAATACAAAGCCTCGGGGCGGAAGAAATATTACCTTTCCCCTGGAAGAGACAAGAACTGCGCAAGGTCAACGCCACCGCTGAGGGGGTTTGTCTGGGATCAGACGAAAACAGCGCCACAGTTGTCCTCAGGTTGTGTCCGGTACTGCAGCTCGGCTCCATAAAGCGAATGTGGATGAACTGCAGTACCATACATCACCTGTAGTCAGGTGTGGCGCTATTTATTTCCCAAGTTATAAATTTATGCCCCATCCACAGGACGGGGTTCTGTCAGGTAAGGGTGCAACTGCTGGGAACCCCCCAACGAATGGAGCGGAGGTCGAGCACGCACACTGCCTCTCCATTCATTCTCTATGGCACTGCTGGACATAGGAGAGACAGCGCATCTGCCATACCAATCATTTTGGGAACTCAGGACCCCGCCGATTACTTACTTAGATCTTGAGACCGCCCCTTACCCCAGTCCGGACCCAGACTCTAAAGGCTCTGCCTGTAAAGACCTGGCTCATAGCTCTAGCTGCTACACATCCTGAGATATGGTGGTTTATATAGCAGCCCCTCTCCATGGCTCTGGTCTCAGCTACTGCTTTACTGGGCCCCGGTGATACGGTGGGCCCCAGAGCAGTAGTTCCATCCCAGTCTTCAGGATATGAGAGACCTGCCATTCGTTCCTAAAACCACTGATTGTGAACAGAAACTTGCTCCAATGCATCCGAAATAAAAGAAAGCATTTGGTCAAATAATAAAATAACTGGCTCCGTTTTTGGTACACAGCTCTGATGCACAGAGGGCACGTTTTATACGCTTTCATATATTTTCATGATTACTCTCCGAATGTTTTACGAAGCTGAGTAAACGGCGGCATCTTGTAACACTTACGTGTCGGTCACATGCGGAGCATATGGCGGTTACACACACGGCACACGCCCAGCGCCCAGAGACCCGGCCGTTCCCAGTCCCACCAGATGTTCAGCTATTATATGTCTCCAGCTGTGGGAATCTGGAGGTCTGTAATCTGTCATCACACCGGCGGTCTCTAACCTGTCAGACTACAACTCCCAACAGTGTATGGAGGTAGAAACCCATTCCACCACATTTCTAGCCACATTTACATCCTCATGCTTGCTGTCAATGAATGGAAACATCTTTTTTTTTGCCTCTTTTCCATCACAGCCCTGATATTTCTCACAGCTGAGGGTCTGCACCATTGTATCCAGTCCAATCCTTTGACATAAGGAGTCCAGGCTCCCGCACTGACACATTGTAGCAAACAATCAGAAGCGGAGAGATTTTTCTTGTGGATGTATTGAGTTCACAGAGGACACAAAGCAGCAAACCCTCCGCTGTGGGAGGCATCGGGTCTTTACGGGTTTCTAGTTTCTGGATCTGATCTCCTGTAAATGCTGGGAGTTGTAATCCGACAAAAAAAAAGAAAAAAAGCAACAGCAGTTTCCTAAAATACTTAGGAATTTGTGGATGAATCGCGACGTTTCCACTGCTGCCGGAGACGCCGCCATCTACGCCAAAATATATGAAAACGTTGCCACGATTATTTTTAACCGTTGCCTGCCCGATTTGCAGTTATTCTGCATAATTCTCGATACCTGAGCCGCCGCCTCTTTGTGCAGGTTTTATTACGGGCCCCGGAGCCCACCAATCAGACGGCGGAGCGACAGATAATGTAATAATCCCCTCATTAGGGTGATGTCGCTGGCGGCTGCGTTACAACGTAACGGCACCGGAAGAGCGCCACTTTTCAGCCTGAATGGAGCACAATGAGGCGGATCATGCTCTGCAGAAGGTGACAGCGGTGATGGGGTTAATATTAATGCCGGGTTAATACTGATTAGTATTGTCAGGTGCAGACTCAGCAAATCCCTCCGTTCTGCCTGCACGCGAAGGGTTAAGGCGGACGCAGAACGGTCTGCCGCTGGAGTGAACCTGGACAGGAGGAGTCTGGAGGATGGGGGTCGTCCTGCACCATTAGAAATCATCATTACACCCAACGTGAAGAACAGAAAGTTATGCAGTGCAAGATCAGTGCTTGCTGTCAGTGAAAAGGAACATTCTTAAAATCCAGAAGCTGAAAATGGAAGAACTGTTACAGTGTATCCAGTCTGGATGATCGTCTGCACACAGACAGCACTGCTACATCGCAGGAAGCTATCAGAACAGCAGAGAGATGTTTGCTGCTCATGTACTCGGATCACGGCGCTACCCCTCAGCTGTGAAGGGTCCGGACCGTACAGAGAAAAATATGTTTAACTTCAACGTTATAATTACAAAATAAATCTGCAAAACATTACTACATTAACTAAGTTACATCCTGTATTATACTCCGGAGCTGCACTCACTATTCTGCTGGTGCAGTCACTGTGTACATACATTACTTATCCTGTACTGATCCTGAGTTACATCCTGTATTATACTCCAGAGCTGCACTCACTATTCTGCTGGTGCAGTCACTGTGTACATACATTACTTATCCTGTACTGATCCTGAGTTACATCCTGTATTATACCCCAGAGCTGCACTCACTATTCTGCTGGTGCAGTCACTGTGTACATACATTACTTATCCTGTACTGATCCTGAGTTACATCCTGTATTATACTCCAGAGCTGCACTCACTATTCTGCTGGTGCAGTCACTGTGTACATACATTACTTATCCTGTACTGATCCTGAGTTACATCCTGTATTATCCTCCAGAGCTGCACTCACTATTCTGCTGGTGGGGTCACTGTGTACATACATTACTTATCCTGTACTGATCCTGAGTTACATCCTGTATTATACTCCAGAGCTGCACTCACTATTCTGCTGGTGCAGTCACTGTGTACATACATTACTTATCCTGTACTGATCCTGAGTTACATTCTGTATTATACTCCAGAGCTGCACTCACTATTCTGCTGGTGCAGTCACTGTGTACATACATTACTTATCCTGTACTGATCCTGAGTTACATTCTGTATTATACTCCAGAGTTGCACTCACTATTCTGCTGGTGCAGTCACTGTGCACATACATTACTTATCCTGTACTGATCCTGAGTTATATCCTGTATTATACCCCAGAGCTGCACTCACTATTCTGCTGGTGCAGTCACTGTGTACATACATTACTTATCCTGTACTGATCCTGAGTTACATCCTGTATTATACTCCAGAGCTGCAATCACTATTCTGCTGGTGCAGTCACTGTGTACATACATTACTTATCCTGTACTGATCCTGAGTTACATTCTGTATTATACTCCAGAGCTGCACTCACAGGCACCTAATCTGACAACAAGCTTGTTGACTGTTTCCAATAACAGACAGCAGAACTCTGATTGCAGCTCTGGAGATTCTTTCGTTTAGTAGAAGGAGGAGGTGCCGGGAGAGGCGCGAGGTCTCCAGAAATTAAGAGAAATCTCTGCCATGTGAACGCAGCAAGTCCTGGGTGTGGACCGATGACACAGGCGTCGTCTCATGAAAAGTTTCTGGACAGAGCTCCCAACCGATCTGAGGCTTATCCTGTGGACGACCCCCTTTAAGGACTTTACTTTTGTTATTTTTGTTTATTTTTGTTATTTCAAATTCTCTTTAATCTCTGGGTTGTCAGAGGGTTGTCAGGAGGACAGAGACCCTGCTTAGCACCCCAAGACGTCCATAGACCCTGCTTCTGACTGCACGCTGACTGGTCATTGAAGCAGCTATCGGGGTGTCTATAAGATGCCCTAGGGTGGTGCCAACCAATCCCCACCCGAAGTGTAAGGGGGGAATCATGTGACCGGCTCATCAAATCCTCTCCAACATCATCAATCCCCCCCCTTGTCTACAGGCTGTGTCCGGTATTGCAGCCTCAAGTGAATAGAACTGAGCTGCAAAACCACCTCCTGGATGGATGGAGGGGCGCTGTTTCTGGAAAATCAACAGAATTCCCCGTCGCTGACCCCTCCCCCCCAAAAAAACAAAAAACATTATGGAGAATCCCTTGAAGGTGTGGATCAGGTGATCCCTGTCGGCCAATAGGAAGGAAAAATTATTGCAGGTGAGCGGTCACATGATTATCATTTAACTTCTACACAGGCAGTTAGATGGGGGGGGGGCACAGGGCACTGCCAGGGGGTGGACACCTGGGTGGGGCAACACTGTCAGGGGAGGTACTGCCAGCAGGTGGGCACCTGGGGGAAGGCACTGCCAGCAGGTGGGCACCTGGGGGAAGGCACTGCCAAGGAGTGGACACCTGGGGGGAGGCACTGCCAAGGAGTGGACACCTGGGGGGAGGCACTGCCAAGGAGTGGACACCTGGGAAGGCACTGCCATGGGGGGACCCCGAGGTCCTCTTACCTTCCAGTGTCACCTCCTTGCCCGCCTTCTTCAGCACTTGCACAGCTTGGTCATGGGTGGCATTCCTCAGGTCGGCCCCGTTGACTGCCAGGATGGCATCCCCCACCCTCAGCGCCTGGCTCTTGTCCGCTGCCAGCCCCGGGAAGATCTTGGAGATGAGGATGGGCATGCGGTTCTCCTGGCCGCCCTTGATGCTGATGCCCAGTCCTCCGAACTCCTGCTTCACCACCCGCACCTTCCTTAGCGGCTCCGCGCCCACCTCCGGGCTGTCCAGGGGGAACCTGGCCCCGGGGCTGCCCACACCGGACTCGGAGCCGCAGTCTGATCTGGGGGAGCTAGCGCCAGAGCGCCCGGGGCCCCTGCGGGGACTGCCCGGGACCAGCTCCGTGCCATTGCTCATGCCATTAAGCGCCGCCGCGGCCGGTTCCTCCTCCGAGGTCAGGCTGAGGGTCTCCCCGGAGAGCTCGGCGTGGACCCGCACCCAGTGGTCCTGCAGCAGCAGATCCAGGAGCCCGGACTTGGAGGCTCGGGTCCACACAGCCATTGCGAGAGACGAGCTGCCTCCTGCGCGGACTTCCTGCCAGTGTCAGTGGCGCCCTCCTCCCCGGCCTCCATACATGCTGCGCGGCGACACCTGGCGGCGGCCACTGCACATGACAGCTTGGGGCCGGGCAAAGGGCAGGAGCAGAGCTGGAGGAGCAGAGCAGGGGGAGGAATTGACCTGAAGGAGCGGAGAAGGGGTAGCTGAGCCGGAGGAGCAGAGAAGGGGTAGCTGAGCCGGAGGAGCAGAGTGGCGGGAGATGCTGAGCTGGAGGAGCAGAGCAGGAGGAGCTGAGAGGCCGGAGGAGCAGAGCTGGAGGGGCAGAGAGGTTTGGCATGGCCACAGCCAATCACTCTGGGGAGAACGATCCATTTGTCATGAGGCAAGGGGATCTCGTCTTTGCCCAACAAATACGATTTCTTCCCCCTAGAGCTCTGCATTGTGAAATTCCTCTGTTATTACTCCCGAATAAATAAGTACAAGTACAAAGGGAACAGTAAGATCCATTTGTCAATCAATTCCAACATTTCCAGGAGGAATAACAGAGTGATGACACAATGTTAGACAGGCTTCAGAATGATTTCATGTGGGAAGGCAATTATTGCTGGTCTAGGATAAATTCTCCGGCCACAGCGTCTGTACGGCATTTTACAATTTCCCATTGTCCACCCTGTGACATCCGGCCACAGCGTTTTTTTTTTCTTGTTTTAAAATCATAAAAATGATATGTTTTTCAAAAAAGTAGCATGAAGTAAAAAATCGTCCTCATCTGTCGTATTCCTCCCATTGCCTTTATCCTTTCCAGGGGCCCTGGGGTTGTTGAACAGGTGCAGGAATGTGTCCCCTGATGGCGGCACTGCCTGCTGAACACCAGGTTGACTGTATAATGGAGGCTCCTTGGTGAACCCCCCTCCGTCCCCACTAGGAAAATAATCCGGACGCATTTTGGAGACGTCAGCAAATTCCAGATGTCTGCGGAGCCGATGACGGTCACGCCGACAGCCTTCCACTGCAGAGGGACACCGTAGATTTGACACTACACCGATGAGAAATCTGAAACAGTGGCCCCTCCATTCCAGGGTGTGTAATTTATAGTACTGGTCTCGTCATATCCAGCAAAATGACCTTTTGGACCCCCCATCAGGGGCCTAAATGTGACTGCAACAACACCTATAGCTATGCCCCTGCCACTTACTGCTAGAGGGCCGCTACAAAACACTCACGGTGTACCAGCTCTGATGGAAGTAGCAGAGGTGGATCCGCTAAGCTAGGCGGCGCAGGAAGACTGATGACTGGAAGACCAGTGTAGCAGAATGTGAGAGCTGATGTAGCAGAGCTGCAGAAGTGAGGCAGCGGAGCTACACCGTTGAACAACCTGTTGTGTCATAGGGTTAGCGGGTGATCTATATGGAGTGATGTAACAGAGTTGTAGCAGCATGCTGGAGACTGGTTTACCAGAGTGTTGTAGCAGAGTTGTGGCAGTAGACTGGGGAGTGGAATAGCAGTCAAGTAGTAGAGCTGTAAAAGTGTACTGAAGAGTGCTATAGCCTTGTGATGTAGCAGCAGACTAGAGAGTGGGATAGCAGAGTGTAGTAGCAGAGCTGTAGAAGTGTACTGAAGACCGTTGTAGCAGAGTTGTAGCAGCAGACTGGAGAGTGGAATAGCAGAATAAAGTAGTAGAGCTGTAGGGACAGATTTTCCTAAATTTTCTTCCAACTAAATCCTCCTGTTACATTGGCGCTGTGGAGATGCCGCTGCCCGCCTGGCACCTCGCTGCTCACCTGTGACATTCTCCCTGGAGCCTGAAGGTCACGCACACTCCAGATAAACGTGTGTTATTTGCATTGTTCTGTCGGTGCAGATTGCGGCAGGACGGCAGCAGGTGTACGAGCTCGGGGAGACCTCATCTCTCCCTGACAAATATTTGCATTTTTACTAAATATAGCATAGAGCGAAGCGGAGGCGACTCCCCGGGAATCTGCAGACCACGAGTCCACGGACCAAAGCCTCAGCCTCACAGCATTAGGGGCTGAGTAAGGTTAAAAAAAGAAACAGCGCCCCGTAGTCTATAGGCTGTGTCTGGTACTGCAGCTCAACTCAATTACACGGATGTTAATATTTCAGCCCTCCCAACACTGAAAAAAGGGAAGTGCCACTTTAAAGAGTCCCTGTCACCTCTCCTGACATGTCTGTAACTTGACACATTCCCCAGGTAATAAGCCTTCTATGGAGCCTTATATGTTGCGCCATTTCTCTATTATTCCTACTAGAATTTAAGAATGAATTGCAGTTTGCGATGGAGGCCCAGCTGGGGGGTGTCCCTGCCCAGCCTGTCACTGACCAATCAGTGCTGCCAGTGTCAGGGACACACCCCCAACTGGTAACATCCAGCTGGATCTTTATTGCAGACTGCTGGCAATTCTAGTGGGAATAATAAAGGAATGGCAGAACATAGAGACATAAGAATAGAGGCTCCAGAATCGTTATTACATGGGGAATGCATGAACATATTAAAACAGACATGTCAGGAGATGTCCCCCTTTAAAGAAGATGCAACTATAGCGCCTGCACAGGATTGTCACATAGGATACCCCTTCATACAGCTGTTCGGCGGGGGGTGCCAGGAGTCGGACCCCCACCGATCTGATATTGAGGACCTGTCCTAAGGATTAAGCCACTTAACAGGCCCAGTTTGGAACAACTTTAATGGTGAAGGAAATTGCATAACTAACAATTACCTAATACAGTGTCATCACAGGGGGAGTAGTTAGGTCAGTGGTCTGCAATCAGCGCCTCTCAAGGATGACGGGCTGCAGCTTTGAGCATGCTGGGATTTGTGGACCCCTTTGAAGTGAATGATGCCGCAAAAAGACCAGAAGGAAAACACACAGGAAAAAACTATGGGGGGAATTTATCATTAGGAAAATATTTGAAGTCAGTTTTGCTTCAGTCTGTGTTGGAGTACTTTCTGCCACATTTATCAAACGTCACAGGTTGTTTGATAAATTTGGCTTGTCCTTAAACCTAACACTTCTGTCTAGAGAAGCTACTCCACTTTTCCTCCTCCTGGCGTGAGATTGCGACTATTTTGCGACTTTTTTTAAAAAGTCGCAATGATATATCTGGAGTGAAACTCATTAACATGGCTAACCACACCCACTTTTCCACCCATATTACAAACTGGAGTGAGTTGTGTACACATGCGAAAAGTCGCAAAAAAGTCGCAAAAGCCCTATCGTGCGACTTTTTGAAGACAGAATTCTGGAGTGAAGGTGTGATAAATCAGGGCCTATATGTTTGTGGGCTTGAGCCCATAGGCATAGCTGCAAAACACGGATACCGGCCGTGTGGATTCCGTATTTAGCAGAATGGAACATCCGGCCCATGATAGAACAGTCCAATCCTTGTCCATAATGCGACAATAATAGGACATGTTCTATTTCTTTGCGGGGCCGTGGAACGGGCATACAGATGTGGACAGCTGTACGCAGATGAGACGCGGGCCAAAAATACGTGTGTGTGTGTGTGCATGAGCCCTTAGATATAGCAGCAGGGAGGGGGAGGAGGTTGTACATGGCTGATCAGAAGTGGAGAAGATACCAGGAGGGCAGCTCAAACAGGCTGTAGACAGGGGGAGGACAGCAGCATCCTGGACACACAGACCCCATATCCAGAACATATTACTGGGAGGGACACATTACTAGGAGCAGGCTGTAGACAGGGGGAGGACAGCAGCATCCTGGACACACAGACCCCATATCCAGAACATATTACTGGGAGGGACACATTACTAGGAGCAGGCTGTAGACAGGGGGAGGACAGCAGCATCCTGGACACACAGACCCCATATCCAGAACATATTACTGGGAGGGACACATTACTAGGAGCAGGCTGTAGACAGGGGGAGGACAGCAGCATCCTGGACACACAGACCCCATATCCAGAACATATTACTGGGAGGGACACATTACTAGGAGCAGGCTGCAAAATAACGGTGGGTCTGATATTTTTTCCATGTCAGAGGTGACCATAGCCTTTAAAGGGGCTCCACAGATTTACTTCACTGTCTCAGGGAGTCTGCATCAGGAGCACCATCTTAATTTAGACCCGCGATGTGCTGCTCAGCCGGAGGGCCCTTCACCCGCCCGTGTTATCTACTGAGCTGTGCCCTGCAATCTCTATTTCATAGCAACGCTTCCTGTGAGGTCAGGAGATCTGCAGATCTCGCAATCATTCTGAACATTCTCGGTTCCTCCGTATAAATATTTGCTGCAGTATAAATAGTTTTGCTTCTATTTGATGTGATATCTTCTTCAAGATTTCTCTTACGTTATATTTAAAGGGGTGGGTCAACGTCTGCATACTGCACACTGCAGTGCACTGTGGTGCCTGAGGGGAAAACTGAAACGGCGCCCCCCCCCATGCCAATTTCTTAACCTAACCACAATGAAAGCGCTCAGTGCCCATGGCCCTTCCCCTGCTCCCCCTCTTGCCCCCTCCCCGGTGCTGCCTGAGGCGATCGCCTCACCTGGCCTCATTGGTGGTGCACCTCTGCTGAAGTGACAACCTCAGTGGCTGGTCACAGGGCCCTAAGTGCCAGTCCATGGTCTACGTCCAGTAGCTATCGCTGTGCCACAGCTGCCACATCCATAAGAACCAAGATGGTGGCGCGCACCGCTCTCTCAGCTTTCCTTTTCGCAAGCACAGAACCTCCCTGATGACCAGCACAGCTGCCCCTCCACCAAATCCTAATTTTCATGGGTAAGGCAGAAGGGGTTTCCTAAACTGGACTACCCCTTTAAGAACTACATATGAACCAGGAGTTACCGTAAATGCCGGTTATGACACTAATGTGGACAAGACCTTAGGGAAATAACGTCTATGAGATGGAGACGCTGGCGGTTAATGCTCCCTTAGCGGCGGACAGGTCGCTCGACGTACAATGGCTGATTTTCCAGAGACAACAAATAGGTGAATTGTCCGCGGTGCGTATGTCATGTGTCAGGCCTGCTTATCTGGGAAGCCCTGGCACGGACATGAGGCCTTCCTTCCTTCCTTCCTGAGGACGCATAGCACAGATCTGTTGAACGAGGTTTAACTCATCCATGTCCTGACCATCCGCTAGAGAATCCGCAACTAATGCACCAAAATTAGGCCTTGTTGACCATACTCACCACACTGCGGGCACTGTCAGCAGTTTACAGCTTCCTATGGCGGCGCTGTCAGCAGTTTACAGCTTCCTATGGCGGCGCTGTCAGCAGTTTACAGCTTCCTATGGTGGCACTGTCAGCAGTTTACAGCTTCCTATGGTGGCACTGTCAGCAGTTTACAGCTTCCTATGGCGGCGCTGTCAGCAGTTTACAGCTTCCTATGGCGGTGCTGTCAGCAGTTTACAGCTTCCTATGGTGGCACTGTCAGCAGTTTACAGCTTCCTATGGCGGCACTGTCAGCAGTTTACAGCTTCCTATGGCGGCGCTGTCAGCAGTTTACAGCTTCCTATGGCGGTGCTGTCAGCAGTTTACAGCTTCCTATGGCGGCGCTGTCAGTAGTTTACAGCTTCCTATGGCGGCACCGTCAGCAGTTTACAGCTTCCTATGGTGGCGCTGTCAGCAGTTTACAGCTTCCTATGGCGGCACTGTCAGCAGTTTACAGCTTCCTATGGCGGCACTGTCAGCAGTTTACAGCTTCCTATGGCGGCACTGTCAGCAGTTTACAGCTTCCTATGGTGGCGCTGTCAGCAGTTTACAGCTTCCTATGGCGGCGCTGTCAGCAGTTTACAGCTTCCTACGACGGCGCTGTCAGCAATTTACAGCTTCCTATGGCGGCACTGTCAGCAGTTTACAGCTTCCTACGACGGCGCTGTCAGCAATTTACAGCTTCCTATGGTGGCACTGTCAGCAGTTTACAGCTTCCTATGGTGGCACTGTCAGCAATTTACAGCTTCCTATGGCGGCGCTGTCAGCAGTTTACAGCTTCCTATGGCGGCGCTGTCAGCAATTTACAGCTTCCTATGGCGGCACTGTCAGCAGTTTACAGCTTCCTATGGCGGCCCTGTCAGCAATTTACAGCTTCCTATGGCGGCACTGTCAGCAGTTTACAGCTTCCTATGGCGGCGCTGTCAGTAGTTTACAGCTTCCTATGGTGGCGCTGTCAGCAGTTTACAGCTTCTGTGTAAGGGAACGTTTGCATGAGCACTGGAAATCCGTCAAAGGAGTAGCCATCTGGAGTTCACCATATCCAGCCAGGAACTGCCGGATCCACATGGACTATAATGAGACCCGGCTGCTTTCAGGCATAAATGCCGGGTGTCTGCCGGACAAATACCGCCACATGCTGCAGTTTTTGCCTAGCCGACAGCTTACCGAGAGAGACTGCCGGATCTAACACTAGGGGTCATGCACACGGTTGTCAGATACTCTTTTTATATTATAATGGCACCCCCTGGTGTTTAATCTGTGCAGTAATGTGCACGTCCACCTTCTGAGATGGTCACACGTGCTCAGTTCCCTCACTGGTTACTTTTCTAATTTACTTTCTCTTACTAAAATGCTCCAGTTTTCAGATATTCTTTTTATATTATAATGGAGCCCCCTGGTGTTTAACCTGTACAGTAATGTGCACGTCCACCTACTGATGTGGTCACACATTCTCAGTTCCCTCCTTCAACTGCCTCCAGTGAAATCTACTGTGACAGTTACAGGGAGACAGCTGCAGCAATAAGACACACGATCCCTGAGCCGCAGCAGAAAGGACACATCCCCGGAACAGCCAACATGAAGAGACTCTAACAAAGCATTTGGAGCAATGAATTGGGAGATCTCTGGATCCATGTGAGGTACAGGGCTGGTTCTAGCTTTGTCATAAAGAGAGTCACATCAGTAACAGAATAACCCCTTTAAAGGGGTCCTTTCACTTCAGTAAGTGACATTTATCATGAAGAGAAAGTTAATACAAGGCACTTACTAATGTGTTGTGATTGTCCATATTGCTTCCTTTGCTGGCTGGATTCATTTTTCCATCACATTATACGCTGCTCGTTTCCATGGTTACGACCGCCCCGCAATCCATCAGTGGTGGTCATGCTTTCACACCATAGGAAAAAGCACCAGCTTATGTGCGCTTCCAAAGGTCCCGGCCACCAGAGAGGCTGATACTTTTTCCTATAGTGTGCAAGCACGACCACCACTGATGGATTGCAGGGTGGTCATAACCATGGAAACAAGTAGTGTATAATGTGATGGAAAAATTAATCCTGTCAGCAAAGGAAGCAATATGGAGAATCCCAATACATTAGTAAGTGGCTTGTATTAACTTTCTCTACATGATAAATGCCACTTACTGAAGTGAGAGGACCCCTTTAAGACCGTTCTCGGTTACTGGTTCATCCGTGATGATCTTCCCATAAAACGGCGGCTGATGCCAATTCCTCTCCTTGACATTTGCTCCTATGAATCACCGCCTAAGACGCCATTATTCCTCTGTGCAGGGAAACGTCAGCCGGCAGTCTTAATGAAGGAACCAGTGTGAAATGAGTGCGCTAAATAAATAATGAGGGAGGTTACTAACAATTAGCGGTTGCTATGAGAGCTGACCCCGGCGAGCAGACTGACCGTTATGGGAGGGAGAAGTGAAAGGGGCCTCATTCACACGCCGTCAGTACCAAACCGCATAACAGGTTTCTGACGTTAAGCCGACAACCGGAGGGGGAGATCCAAAATGAGCACATACCGGTATTGTAAGGGGTGCAACCTGGGGGAACCCCGACGGTTCTGAGAAGTTGCCTGTGTGAATGGAGTGGTGGGGCGCAGGCGCAACCACTGCCAGTACAGCCTTCAATGTCTGTTTCACAGAAGTGAATGGAGCAGTCTCTCCACAACCTCTAGTACCTTGTGCGATCACGATCCCTCCTGTCGGAACCGCAGCGATCTGGTGGGAAGGTGCAAATGGTATTCACGGACCAACCCCTTCAAAGGTACGTCCAACGTGGGACGTGTTACGGACAGGAAAAGGCCTCTGTGGCTGGTACAAGAGATAAAGAAAAAAATTCCCGTACCTCGTCTGGGGTCGTCTCAGGCCGTCCAGGGTCTGATGTCGTATGGTGCTGTATTAATACACCTAGAATAATGAGCCACAATACACGCATATTCATCAGTTAAAGGGGTACTCCTATCTCATTACAGATAACCCCAACCCCGTCCGACCTGGATGTAGCACACTGTGCCATTCACTTGTACAGGGGCTACAGAAATAAGTGTTGTGGGGATAGACTTGGGTCCCAGGGGAGGGGTTGGACAACTCCTTTAAAGGGGTTTCGCCATCATAGACAAATGGGGGCATATCGCTAGGATAAGCCCGCATTGTCCGATAGGTGCGGGTCCCACCTCTGGGACCCACGCCTACACGGAGAAAATTGAGGAGGGCACACTGCGCATGCGCAGTCGACCTCGGTTCATTTCTATGGGGCCGCTGAAAATAGCCGAGCGCTGGCTCGGCTATTTCCGTCGGCCCCATAGAAATGAATGGGAGCAGTGGGTACACATGCGCAGTGCGCTCCCATTCATTTCTATGGGAGAAGTGGGGGAGCTGCGCCTGGTGGTGGCCGGACCCCGGGCTGGGTCCTCCAGCCACAACTCTCCCAGCTCCGTTTTTGTTGTAGGTGCGGGCTTTGGGACTATCCTAGTGATTCGCCCCCATTGTCTGTGATGGGAATACCCCTTTAAAGGGTACCTAAACCTTTCCACAAAACACGGTAGGTGCAGCAGCATTTCTCAGAGCGAGCGGCACCTTCCGCGTACATCGGCTCCGCTTTTGCAGTACGCGGAGCGTGGATCCATAGAAAGCATATAGGATCTGTACTCCGCGTGTGGAAAGTGGAAGGTGCAGATCGCTCTGAGAAATGCTGCTGCACCTTTCACTTTCTTAGGTACCCTTTAAAGGAGTTCTCCAACCTTCAAGGCGATGAGTTTAACACAACCTCTCCCTTGCTCACTGGCGCTCCGTTCCAATGCGGATGGTCCCGTCTCCACTGCTTCCAGTCCCCTGGACCAGAAATGTGACGTCCCGTCCGTCCTCGTGTGCACTGCTGCAGCCATTCCACATCCTGCTTGGGGACACGTTAACCCCGATCCAAGTGAAGGTCTGTAGTGGCGCACGTGACCACTGATGGGACGTCACTTCTGGTCCACAGGGGGTCAGAAGCAGTGGGGGCCCTCGGTGCTAGAATAGAGGTGAGCGGCTTACGTTTTTAAAGTTAAATGTATTCCAGGCCTTGGTTGATTTTTACGCCTTGGGCGTCGGAAAACCCCTTTAATAGTGAAGTGGTTTCCACATGAACGTCCACACGCAGGACTGAGTATTCCTCAGTGAAGACAATAAGTCAGCAAGGCCAATAATCCGTAACCATAATATATATTCAACGTGGGAAATGGACAAAGAAATGACATTTTCGGTCCATAAAAAAACGCAACCTCATAAACTGGGTCATAACGGGTCCATTCTTGGCGTTTTGAGCGCTGCCACGCCAACGTCCATTTATTTCCAGTCCAATCCGGGGCCTCCGCCTCCCTCCATTACAATAAAACCATCGGATTATAAAAGATAAATCTGAATAGAGGACCTCGGAGGGGGTTTCTAGGTTCCAAACTTCTTCTGTTTCATCGGAGGCGGCAGCTGAGCCACGATGTCCCCGAGCGGCCTCTCCACCAGGACCAACTCCCCGTCGTCCAGCAAGTCCATGAACAGCAAGGGCTGCACCGCGTCCAGAGGAAGGTGAAGAAAAAAAGTTAAAAGCATATATAATTTTTATTATGTTTTACTACCTTTTATGTACCGTCATATCCCGAGACCCATAACTTTTTTGCTTTCCTATTGACACAGCCACATAAGCACCTTTATTTTTGGCAGGCCGACCTGGGTCCCTCGGGGACTGGAACCTTCGATCGTTGGATCACTTGTCCATACACTGCTATACTTCAGGTGACTACGGTAACTAGAGCATCCAACCACTTAGGCGCTACTGACTGCAGCATCTAAGGGGTTTAACTGGCAGGGAGTAGGGTTATCTCCAATCCCGTCCTTTGCAGGGAGGGGGGTCAGCTGTATAAAACGGCTGGCACTCACCGCCTATACAGCGGGCTCATTTACCGAGCCAGCTTCATACAGTCTCTACATGTATGCTGTGGAGCACGTAAGGGTTAAAGAGGTTGTCTCACGATGGACAATGGGGGCATATCGCTAGAATATGCCCTCATTGTCTTATAGGTGCGGGTCCCACACCTATATACAGAACGAAGCCAGGAAAGTGAAGGAGGGCGCACTGCGCAGCTGCCCTCCATTCATTTTCTATGGGGCCGGCGCTCGGCTATTTCCGTTGGCTCCATAGAAATGAATGGGAGTGGGGGCCGCGCATGCGCAGTGTGCTCCTATTCATTGCTATGGGGAGCCGGCTTGGTGGCGGCCGGACCAGAGCCCTCCAGCCGCCACCTTGCGGGGCTCCGTTCTGGATATAGGTGTGGGTCCCAGCAGCTATAAGACAATGAGGGCATATCCTAGCAATATGCATTGTCCATCATCAGACAACCACTTTAAAGAGCATTTATCAGCATGATCAACTCTATTACACCAGACATAACGTCCGGTAGGGTTGATCATGCTGATTCTTTGTATACTGAACAGCCCTTGGAGCACTGCTTCTCTAACGCCCCCTCATTTACCATCTACTCCTTTAAGAAAAATGAAGGATCTACATCCTTACCTGAAACCTCTTGGTTATTTTGAAGGCATGCGCGTGACTTCTCCTCGCACTCTCCGACAGCTGCTTCAGTGAGTTCTGGTTCAGCAGAGGTGTTTTATCGTCAGGCAGAGGCTGTGGTGATAGGAACAGGATGATATATAGATGCATGCTATAATGCTAAAGTATAAAAGTCACCAGGGCACATCAGTCACGACACCATTAAGGACGCCCTCTCCCCGCTCCTGACATGTCTGCTTTAATATCTTCATGCATTCCCCATGTAATAACAATTCTGGAGCATCTATTCTTATGTCTCTATGTTGTGTCATTCCTTTATTATTCCTGCTAGAAGTTATGAATAAATTGCTAGCAGTCTGCAGTAAGGGTACAGAGGGGAGGTAACCAGTTGGGGGTGTGTCCCTGCACAGACTCACTCTATCCAATCAGTGCTGCCATTTTCAGACTGTGCAGGGACACACCCCCAACTGGTTACCTCCCCTCTGTACCCTTACTGCAGACTGCTAGCAATTCATTCATAACTTCTAGCAGGAATAATAAAGGAACGGCACAACATAGAGACATAAGAATAGATGCTCCAGAATTGTTATTACATGAGGAATGTATGAAGCTATTAAAGCAGACATGTCAGGAGCGGGGAGAGGTCCTCTATAACAAATGGCGAAACTAGAAACATCTTCAGAAATGCAGACTGGCATTGGTAAGATCGGCCTCAAGTAGTTCTGTTACATACCAGAGACTTATCCAGGACACAGAACATGTAGTTATCATGCAAAAGGATGTGTTCAGCCCTCGTGGGGTTAAAGGTGATGCCAGTGATGGGAGTATCGCGCTCAACCCAATCCCGATGGAGGCCGCGCTGCAAGACTTTCCGACTCCAGTCTGTGTACTGCTTTTGAGCAATGCTGAACTCCAGGATCTAGAGGGTGAGAGAGAGAGGCAACGTGAGAGTCGTGGTCTAGGGACACCCCCCAAGGAAAGCGTCTCGGTCCCAAGCAGAACCCACCTGCTGGTCGGGGTAAGCAATGACCAGGTTATTCGTGGATGGATGGAGACTGATGGCTGCAGGAGTACAATTGTATTGAGGTACTGAGCATTCGTACTGGAGGAAAGACGAGAAGAGGTTAACGGAATATACGCTCCTAACGTCACTTTTCTAAAACTGCTGGAATAATTAGGTTTCTTCTCACTTTTAGCTTCTTCACATCATATATATCAATCTGAGCATTTGCAGAAGCCACGGCCAGCAGGGACCCATCTGAACTCGCAGCCAAAAGATGCACCGGGTGGGAAGAACCTGCGAAGAAATATACTTTTCGGTTAGACTCTTCTCCAAGGCAGCTTTTGGGCAATTTGGGAATTTTTATCTCACCATTCTTCTGTTCCTCACGGTTTATCTCACCGTACCAAGTCCTGGAACCCCACAATGCAGCAGAACAGCTGGGCTTCAGTATTAGGAACAGTGACGTGTACAGAGTACGGGACCCCTGTTCTCATGATCAAAGGGTGGTAGGACCCCCTCCGATCTGATACTTATCCCCTATCCTGTGGATAGGGGATAACTTCTTGTAACTGGAAGACCCCTTTACCTCCGGCTCAACAATCAGTATAAATCCATCAGCCTGGGTTTGGTTGCCACCTTCACTCAGGCTGAGGATCGGGACAAGTATTGGTAACTTGCCCCTGTAAAGTTGCCGCCAAACACTTGACAAAAGAGAAATGCCTCGTTTTTTGGGTGATTGCATGTTTCACGTGGCACCAAAAAACCTAATTTGTGTAAACAGGAACGTGCTGCAGGCAAAGAAAATCACTGTAAGGGGAGGAACAATCGTCGTAACTATCGTTCATCCCCGTACAGAAGCAAACTTTACAAAAATGTATGACTTTTTCTCAACCCCTTTAACATGTCTCGTACCTGATGGAGGCTCCAGTGTGCGACCGTGCTGGCAGGCGCCCTCAGACAGCTCCAGGACATGAACACGTCCCCCCTCAGACCCCACATAGAGCCGCTTGGAGTCAGGAGAGAAGAGAAGCTGCAGAGTCTGTAGATGAGGCACTTTGGGAACCTGTGAGGAGACAAGGAGATTATTAAGTGTGGATGAAGGAATGCTACACCGCAAAATACCAATACACAAAGCTCTGTGACTTACCCGGCTGATTCTTATATTATCCTTATCATAATGAAGCCTATGAAGGAACAGACGGGAAGATGTGGCATAAGAGACCCATGAACCGCAGCGGGAGATGGTGCTGCAGCGGATGCACTCCGAGCCCTGGAAAGAGAAGGAAAATGAGAAGACTGGTTAACCCCTACAACTCTATACATAAGAAGCAGGACACACACTAACAGCACGGCTCATAAGGGCTCATTCACACGACCGTATGAATGCGTCCACATCCTTTACGCAATATTGCAGAACGGGTGCGGACCCATTAATTTCAATAGGGCTGCACACCGTGTGCTGGCCACATCCATGTTTCCATTCCGCAGCCCCCAAAAAAAGAAAGAGCATGTCCTATTCTTGTCCGCAGTTGCGGACAACAATAGGCATTTTCTATGATGGCGGCGGCCATGGTACCCATGTTTTGAGGATCCACAAAACACTGCGATCGTATGAATGTAGCCTAATACATACATACATTATACAATACATACACATATATATTTCTCATGTGCAAGATGCGGCATTTTCCTTAAAGGGGTATTCTCATTTTAGACACCCCGCACCTGTAGCGAGAACGGGTCCCCGAACTGAATAAGGGCGCACTGCGCATGCACCGCCGCGCTCCATTCATTTCTATGGGGCCGCTGAAAATAGCCGAGCACTGGCTCAGCTATTTCCGTCGGCTACATATAAATGAATGGGAGCCGGGCCGCGCTTGCGCAGTGCGCTCCCATTCATTTCTATGAGCTGTGCCTGGTGGTGGCCAGACCCCGGGAAACCTGGAATCCTTCCCCGCTCCGTTCTGGATATAGGTGCAGGTCCCAGCGATGGGACCCCTACCTATAAGACAATGCGGGCATATCCTAGCGATATGCCCCCATTGTCTAAAATGAGAATAACCCTTTAACTTTAAGCATTAAAAAAGCCACTGACAATACGTAAAAAACGGTTTTCAAGCTGCATGAATCACATCTTCCACCAATAGCTCCAAACGGCGGAGGCTCAATGCTGCCACCTGGTGGCACTGCTCACCTTTCTCTTCAGCTGCAAAAGAAGTTCTTGCTCCTTGCTTACATTAAGAAGGTCGCCATCGATTCCTACAACCCAGAAATATAGATTTACAACATGGTTCCGAAAGTTAACACTGTCATGAAAGTGACATGATTAATCTGCAGCCAATACATATTCAAACTGTATGCATTATACTGTATAACCTTCTCCCTGATTGGCCCATCTCATACATTCTGGGGCATATTGCTAGGATATGCCAATGTCCGATAGCTTGGGGTTCCAGAAGTGCACCCATCTCTAGAATCGAGTCCACAAGGTAAAGGAAAGCAGACCATGCATGCGCGGTCGCCTCTATTCATTTCCACGGGACTGCTGTAAATAGCTGAGCAGTGCACTTGGCTATTTTCTAAAGTGCCATAGAAATGAATGGGAAGCGCAACAAGCAAGCACAGTCGCCGCTCCATTCACTTCTATGACAGAAATAACAGAGTCAGTCAGTGCTTGGCTATTTTCGGCAGTCCCATTGTGCACCCACTCGAAACACCCCTTGCGCACCTCAAATGTACAATTATGTCCGAGAGAGTGAAAGGGTTAAATATAGGTATAAATATCTACCCTGGAGTAACTCGACATACCCGATTCATTCGTCTGTCCCAGTCGCCACAACTCTAGATGTCCCGGAAACTGGAACAGAAGCAGTCGGGAGGCTTGGGCACAGGATACAAGATGGCGCTATTGAAAGAAACAGACGATCAGTCCAAGGACAAACATAATCAGAATCATTTCTATTGACAAATCTAAACTTTTCACGTATCCACAGCACAGGTCTTAAATAGGTTGTGCAATGCAAAGATACTGACGATCTATCCTGTGGACAGGGCATCAATATCAGATCTGCGCAGTCCGACTCCCGGCACTCTCGCCGATCAGCTGCTTGAAGAGGTAGCGGCGCTCCACTTCAATATTACCTGTGCGTCACCTCGCTTGTAGAGGCGGTGCAGTGTAATTACAACGGCTCGTCCCATTCATGCTCTAGGCCAGCGACGTCACATTCATCCCTAACATAGCCTATGTGCAGCTCAAATGAATGGGGCTGAGCTGCAATACCAAGCACAGCCACTATACAATGTAAGGCGCTGCTACGTCTTCTAACAGATGATCGGTCAGGGGGCCGGGAGTCAGACCACCACCGATCTGATATTGATGGCCTATCCTGAGGACAGGTCTCAATATCTTTCCTCTGCATGGTCTTTTAAGATTCTTTATGGTTGGTGCCTGACACCCGGGATCCCCACCAATCACAAGAACGGGGTCCTATCTTTCAGGTTTGAATAGAGAGGCAGTCAGGAGTGCATACTGCTGCTCGCTTAAAGAAGAACTCCCACAAACATTTTTATTCTCTGACCTGTTAGAAAGGTGCATGATATAATCTGTAGTGAATGCAATCTTCTCATCAGAGACTGTATCTGTGAGTTATCCCCTCTCTTATAATTGTAGCTGGGTCATGTGACCAACTCCCTGACCTCCAACTGACCCAGGACAGGAAGCCAGTCACTGCTCTATTCATTCCTATGAGACTGAAAGTGAGGCTCCCATAGGAATGCATAGAAAATTAGACTTCCTGTCCACACATAAGATGCTGTGTGAGTCAGTGGGTCTAATTGCTGGTCACATGACATAGATGAGAAGCATCAGGGAGATATAACTCACAAATACAGACACTGGTAAGAGAATGACATTCACTACAGATTACATCATGTACATTTCTAGCAGGACATGGAATAAAAATTTTTGCAGGAGTTCCTCTTCAATCTGTAGGGGACTACCAATGATATCCAAGCACTGTGTTCGATTATCTTTGGCAGTCCCATAGATAAACTGAATGGCATCAGACAGCATAGCATGGTCCGAAGTATCTCGAGAGCATCAAGAGTACTGCAGAAACTTACAGGTCTGCACAGCCTGAACACAGCATTTATATCACACCTCTAGTCATAATGAGACTTACGTGAGGAAACGTGATTTTTCTCAGAGCAGCTTCATAGGATTTTGTCTGCACCTTTTCCATCAAAGGCCGGGAGACAACGTGACCATCAACACCTGTTAAAGGAAGAAGGACCTTTAGAGCGGAGGCAGAGCGATGTAATACGTTAATGAGTCTATAGGGGGCGTCATACCTCCAGAGATGAGAGCGGTGCTGCTGTGCGCCACAGCCCTTACGTCATGGGTGTGATATCGAAATGGCTTTGTGCGGACCCACTGCTGTTCTGGCTTCCCTGCCTGAGTGGCCAAATGTTGGAACTGGAGAACGAGCCCCTCAGCCGTGCCCACCAGGAGGCTATCCTCAGCCTGCCGGGACAAACGAGCAGCACGGGTCAGCGTTACCACGCGTTACGTTTTATAAGACGTTTATAATAAGCAAGTGCATCACCTTATTCACCGCCAGGCTCAGGATGTCACAGTTCGTCACGTTGTAGGTGCGGACAAGCGTTCCGTTGTTCAATTCCCAAAATTGGAGTTTTCCAGTGGAATCCACACTGATGACTTCTCCGCAGGACAGGACGGCCACGCTCCACACAACGCACTCACGATTCCGTACAGTCGACGGCCGGCGGTCCACCTTCAGTATGTGAAGAAGATGACCTAATAGGAAACGACATAAACCAATGAATTACAGGTCTGGTATAAAGACAGCAAACAGACAGTGGGAGTCAGTCACTAGATCTTACAGGCTATGAACAGCTTTGGGGGCAATGTTTGATTATTATTGCATTGTACTCATTTTGAGCTATAAATGTTGAGCCCTTTTCCCTGCACAGCTTTGAGTTTATCTAGTCGCAGGATCCGAATTTTCTCTCTGCTCCCTCAGGCAGGGAGCTGGGGCTCCTTATCTCTGATATCCTAAACTCTCATTCTAGCTCAATCCTTATCTTACTGATAAGAATGTGGCTTAAATAAGTGTTCATGATCTTTTAGTAAATGATGACCGGCACAAAGTAAAAGTGAAAGTACCAGTCACACAGGTAGAGAAACAGTTAAAGTGTAACTGCCGTTTTATTTTATTTTTTTGCTAATGTGTAACGACAGTGACAGGGAACATTTTTGTAATATACTTTAATTTAGGGAAAACGTTTATTTGTGGTAGAAAACTGAGGCTGAAATGTCCATTCGCTGCACTCTCTCAAATGAGCATTGCTAAGGGCCATACGTCTTCCATCAGCATAGGAGAGACGGGCTGTGCGGGAGCTGCGGGCCTCTGCCTGCCCTGCTCCCTCACAGCCTGGTGGGCACAGGAACCTTATGTGTTAAAATTAAAAGGGTTGCCCGGGTTCAGAGCTGAACCTGGACATACCCATACTTTCACCCAGGTGGCCCGCCTGACAAGAGCATGCTCCGATGCTCTCCTTTTGCCCTGCGCGATTCAGGCATTTTCAGAAGATCCGGTGACGTACCGGGCTCTCCTTAGGGATGCCAGGCGGAGGCTTCCGCCCAGCAGTGTGTTCGGTGACGTCACCAGCACTGATGGGCGGGCTTTACCGCTGCCCTAGCCTGTAAAACGTCACTGAAGCTTCCACACAGCAGTGTATTATTGTAATAAAAAAAGCCCTTGTCCTGCGCAATCCAGAGCCGATATATGCGGAATACAAGCCACCTGAAAGTTTAGTTATATTTTAAGCATAAGTATAAGGCTTCATTCACACGAGCGTATGTGTTTTGCGGTCCGCAAATTGCGGATCCGCAAAAAAAAACGGATGACGTTCTGTATGGCATCCGTGTCCGTTTTTTTTGCGGATCCATTGTAACAATGCCTATCCTTGTCAGCACAACGGACAAGAATAGGACATGTTCTATCTTTTTTGCGGAACGGAAATGCGGACATACGGAAACGGAATGCAAACGGAGTACCTTCCGTTTTTTTTGTGGACCCATTGAAATGAATGGTTCCACATACGGTCCGCAAAAAAAACGGAACGGACACAGAAACATAATACGGTCGTGTGAATGAAGCCTAAACTACACGCTGCCACAATGGAGCAGCATAAAGCGCCTTCATCAAGGTGGGCACACACCCCTTCCCCCAATGCAGAAACAATACCCTATCCTCGTACTCACCTGAGGAAACACTAAACACTCTGATGACATTGACACAACCAGTGACAATCTGAGATCCAGAAGGATGCCAAGCCAGGCACAGGATACGATCTGTAGCGGGAGACAGAGTAGGAAAACATGACGATCGCCCGTCAAGATCAGCCAGAAGCAGCCGACTACCTATCAAGGACGACCTGCCAATCACCTTTCTGCCGGTTCAAGGATTTCTCGAAGACAATCTTCTCGGGGGTGATGCTGAACAGCTTGACGGAGCCATCCTCACAGCAAACCTGCATCAGGAAGGAAGGCACCAGCATAAAGGTGAGGGGAGATCATACAACCCAAAGAGATGACAGCTGTAATGCTAGGGATGCGGTACATACGGCAAGTTGGGTGCCACAGGGACTGGCAGCGATGCCCCAAACGGGTCCTCCGGAAGCATCCAGGGAATATTTAACACAGAGCTTCGTCAGATCATACTCAATGATCTCTCCATTCAGACCGGCGGAGAAGAGCCGGCCACCAGGGGCCCAGCACATGGACTGCGTGGACCTTCGATCATCACCGGGAATAACCTGCAAAACAAAAACACAACAGGGGAGATTTACTAAACCCTTTACGATATTATTATGGTGTAAAAAAGTTGCGATTTATGGAGCACGCCATATGGGCACCATAATGTACAGTATGCCGAGAAAAGGGGCTGGGGTGGACTCACACCTATCTCCAGAACGGGGCCCCCAAAGTGAACGGAGAGCAGCCGCACCCTCCATTCATTATAGGGCCTCGTTCTCTAGATGGGAGTAAGTCCCACAGGTGGGACCTGCACCTTTCTGACATTGATCACATATCCTAATGATATACCATCAATGTCAGATGAGCCAAACGCCTTTAAAAGGAGTCCGTCACCTCCACCCTCAGTTTCTAAGTAAGCATACCGTCATGTAGGGTAGGTGTCATGAAGCATAACCTTTTATGTGAAAATCCGGTCCTATTATCCTGAGAAATTCTCTTTTTTATGCAAATACAGACATTAGTAGACCGCACCGCAGTACACCAAGCACAGCGCCGTCCACTGCATAGTGGCCGTGCTTGGTATTGCAGCCCAGACCCATTCGCTTGAATGGGACTGCACTGCTCTTAAGCCACGTGACCAATGAATCTGACATCACTGGCCTAGCAAGAGAGAGGCAGACCCCACCGGTCAGATACTGATGACCTATGCTGAGGATGGTCTGACAACCGGCATCCCTGCTGATCAGCTGTGTGAAGGGGCTGCAGTGCTTCGGTGGGCGCCGCAGAACAGCGCCGTCCACTGGATAATGACCCCACCGGTCAGATACTGATGACCTATCCTGAGGATACATCATCAGTATCAAATACTAAGAAAACCCCTGTAAAAGGGTTGTAAAGTTTAGAAAACCCATGCTGGGGGTTGTAGTTTTGAATCAGCTCAGCAGACCCGGGTTGGGGGGAGTAGGGTCAGTGCCGTATGTATTAATCATCGTACCGTCTCCTGGTAGTAGTTGGCAGGAAAGTTGTAAACCTCCACAGATCCGTCGTTGCGAGCCACGGCGAGCCTCTCCGTCTCTTCCGAGTACGCCATACAGCACACGCCGGACGGCACATAGTCAAAGAAGCGGACACGGTGCACCTTGAACTCCCCCATACCTGTATAATGACACAAGAGAGGCAGAATTTAGTGCGGACATACCACGCCCTGAGACCACGTGACCCTCTATGTATTACGGCCAGGTATCGAATACGCCTGTGGTCCGAGAGAGTAGTCACAAATTTGAGGCTGACATTTTTGTGAATGAACAAGTTTTTTTTCTGAAGCAAATGTAATGGATTTCGGAAAAAAAAACTGCCCCATGGCAACATACCGTGAGCGAAATAATGTCTGCAGTAACCAATCACATCCCATCTCTTATTTGTCAACGCTGCTTCGGGAAATTAAAGCAGCAATCTAATTGGTTGCTATGGGCAACCCATCCTGTGGTGATTCTCTACATGTGAAACTACAACCCCCAGCAAGCCCTGAAAAAGATTCAATCTGCAGATCCACTGGGCAGAGACGACACGTGGGTTGCGTTCACATGTGGCGAACTGGTGCAGAAACTGACACGAAGGGCGAGGATCACATGATCCATCACATGATTACTAGGACCAATTGAAAAAAGCAGCACTGCTGGACCTCACTTATCAAGACTGGCCTTGTTGCCAACAGCAGCTAATCAGAGGGTAGCTCTCATCTGTTAAACTGCTCATATAAAATGAAAGCTGTGCTTTGATTAGCTGGTCTGGCTGCCAAGAGCAACCAATCAGGGAACAGCTTTAATTTCTTAACCTGCTGAAGTAGAATGAAAGCTGTGCCGTGATTAGCTGGCCTTGTTGCCTATTGCAACCAATCATAGCACAGCTTTCAATTCTTAACCTGCTCAGGTAACATGAAAGCTGCGCAGTGATTGGCTGCTGCGGGCAGTAACGGTACTAGGTAAGGAAGGTAGTTGGCTGTCTCTGGTGCATAAAGTCGAGGGAGGCCATTGGAAGTGTGGATCCCGGTGACGTTATTCGTGTCACACGGTGGACAGCACTCACCCCGGCTCTGCTCACGTTGCTCCTCTTCCTTCACGTGTGCGGCACAGTTCACGGGAAGCGGAAACGCGTCACGCCACAAGTCCCGCCCTCGTCGCCAGAGCGCCAAGTTCAGTTCCCGGTGGAGAGGCCGGTAGTCACCGAGGAGGATGGTTCAGATCGTCGTGTCCAGGTCTGTGGCCCTTGTCCCTGTCTAGCGGCTCCTGCAGAACTACTACTCCCAGCGTACTACTACACTGTCCACCCTGCCCAGTCTGCAGGCGGGGTGCAACTACAAGCCCCAGCATGCCCCCATCAGAGTCTACAGCTGATGTGGAACTACAAGTCCCAGCATTTCGCGTTCTTCTCAGGCCAATGCTGTTGTAGAACCACGGGTCCCAGCATGCCCTGTGAATTACTCCCAGCTACTGTAGAACTACAGGTCCCAGCAGATGCTTTCAGTCTATTATTCTGTATATGGATAAAATGCTCCTGCATTCCTGGCCAGTGAGTGTAGGGGGACTACAAGTCCCATCATGTCAGTCTCATCCTGTAACTGCTGTAGTACTACAAGTCCCATCATGTCCTGTCGGTCTCATTCTGTAGTACTACAAGTCCCATCATATCCTGTCAGTCTCATTCTGTAGCACTACAAGTCCTATCATGCCCTGTTCTCATTCTGTAGCACTACAAGTCCCATCATGTCCTGTCGGTCTCATTCTGTAGCACTACAAGTCCTATCATGCCCTGTTCTCATTCTGTAGCACTACAAGTCCCATCATGTCCTGTCGGTCTCATTCTGTAGCACTACAAGTCCCATCATGTCCTGTCGGTCTCATTCTGTAGCACTACAAGTCCCATCATGTCCTGTCGGTCTCATTCTGTAGCACTGCAAGTCCCATCATGTCCTGTCGGTCTGAGGTCACTGGTCGCAGCTTCCAGTCTGGTAGGGCTGCTGCATAGCAAACCAATAATGGCTAGAGACCTCTGCTTGCTCTCAGTCCAGGTGGCAGTGCCGATCCTTCACTCCCTCTGTGTTATTCCAGGGACGCCCCGGGGCAGCCGGCCGAGTGGTTACTTATGGAGCTGCAGGGAGAGATAGAAGCCCGGAAAGAGGATGGACTAGCCGGGAAAGTGATGGGCGATCTGCACTACACCAAGGAGGTGAGCGTGTGAGGCGTGCCGGGAAACCCCACTCATCCGGCATCTGATAATCCGGAACTGAGCGGAGATAGGAGGACGCGTCTCCGGTAATGGAGTCTGTCTTAAAGGGACGCGCCAGCTCCGGTCTGATCATATAAGACGCCGTCAGTGTGAACCCGATGGCTCCGGATACAAGTGGTTAGTCACACTGCAGAGCTCGAGGTCCCCTTTACATCTACTCGGCCATTCATTTCCCTGCTGCTCCGATCCTTCCCGCCGGGTGACCGCACAGCACCGTATACGGCATGCCAAGACGATGATGCCACAGAGGATCTGCTGCTTTGTGGGACATCTTCTTAAATGGACAACCCCTTTAAGAAAGAAGTTTGGTTAAGGCCTGATTTACATGACTGTTGTCAGCCCAGGGAGCGTGGCCCTTGTGACAGCCGCATCTCCGGAGCCGACCACGGCTCCCCGAACTGACTGTATCTGCCGCCAGCTCCTGTCTGATCGGTTGCACTGTACTGACATCATGCGAGCACAGTACAATAAATGACTATGATACAGTCAGTTCGGTTCAGGAGAGCTGCGGTTGCCTGGGCGGATGCGAGCAACACACGGACCGTGTTTCCCATGGCAACCATGGTCGTGGGGATCAGCCCTAATAGGTCACTGTCATAATATTGTTAGGCCACCTGTGCAGGGGTGCTGGTGAAAGCACATAAGATCTGCACACATTTCCGTGCGCTTCTACTGCATATTCGCACCAAAATCCCTAAATTCTATCAGCGGTTTTTGGCACAGATTTGATGCGATTTTGTTGCAGATCCAAACCTAATTGACATGCTGCAGAATTAGAAATCTGCGATGCAGGTCAATTTACGCACAGAAAAAATCCGCCAAGTGTCCATGGGGTCTGTGTAATATCATACACTTTGCCAGTAGCAAATACGCTGCGTTTTTTTCCGCATGAGAATCCGCCATATTTGCAGGTGGCCTTATGCTGCTTGATTACAGCGCCATCTAGTGGCAAAGTTAGTACGGAAGAGTGAAGAATAAAGCACTGGACGCTTCGTTCTCGATATAGGTGCAGGTCCCACACCTATAAGACAATGGGGGCATATCCTAGCCACGTGGCAAGGTATAAAAAAACTCTGCAGCCTGTAATACCAGGTTCGGCCACAAGGGGTCACACATACATAGCGCATGACTGGAAACTTTGGAATTTAGCTGGGACACGCCTGCAGCAATCTACAGCGCTATGATGTCACACGTCACATGACCCTAGGATGGGGTGCACAGAGATAGGAACCCCCAGAGGTTAAAGGGGTTGTCCCACGAAAAAAAAAGTCTTCATTTTTTTAAACCAGCACCATGATCGGAATACTTTTGTACTTGCCTGTAATTAAAATTTACTGTATCCACTGAGCTATTCAATGAAATCAATCTGTATGGCGCCCTTTTTCTAAATTCTCCGTCCAGCTCACCGAGGTTGACGCACGTGCTCAGTTCCGTACTTCAGCTGCAGCAGAAAGGACACGCCCTTGAGCTGCCAGCTTGAAATGAATCTAGCAGAGCAATTACGAGAGCTGATTTTTCCATTACTCTTAGGATAATTCCTGATTGCTGTTTTTTTTTTTTTTTACTCTTCATTCAGGGGGTTCCTGTTCTTATCATTGGACATCACATCTTGTACGGAAAAGTGGCACGCCTGGAGAAGCCATTCGCGGTCCTCGTGAAGAGTAGCAGCCCCTCCTTGGGGGACGCCATGGACACCGGAGATGTGACGGAGACAAAGTATAACGTGACTGCACTGATTAAGAGGAAAATAATTTTTAAAACCCGACCGAAACCCATCATCACCAATGTGCCGAAGAAGGTGTGAGAAGCAGGAGACGGGCCTAGTGGTGGGTTGGACTTTCACGGAGCAGCACTTGACCTGGAACAACCTTTCCTTTGGTGGGACCATAACTGAATGTGTTTCTTCTATTATATTCTGATCCCCTAAAGAAGGCGAGACCCTACGTTATGTATCGGGCCCTGGATGCCCCTGCACTAGCGCTGGCTCCATATTTAAAGGGGTCTCATGGGGGCAGATGTCCATTAGCTTAGGGTCTTATCAGAAGGGGTTGATTTCTTTTACTTAAACCAGCGATCTTCAGAATGGTCTTCCTTTGTTTGGAGCAGCGGTCAAATATGAGTGCTGCCACTGACCTTTATAGGACTGCTGGAGTCCCCTAGAGATGAATGGAGTGACAGCACACATGCTCGACCACTGCTCCATTCTTCCGGGACGACACAGGACCTCTTAGGGTGAATTCTCAGATTTTTTTTTTGCAGAATGAACATCCGTTCCATTCATCTCAAAGGGGTTGGTTCAGGAGGAGGCAGCACAACATTTTCTGCAAGTCGCATGGCCAAAATTGTGCAGCAAATCTACCACCTGCAAATTCCCCCTTAGGGACCAGGAGAGGCGATACATCATTCATAGCGGCCCCTGCAGGGAGTCTGTCAAGTGCAAGGTGTATTTTATTATTAGGACTTCTACACGCGGTGGAGCTTCCCTTTAAGCACAAGAACTTTCAATGGGAGGACAAGGCAATGTGGATTTCTTGCAGGCACCCATGAGATCTGTGATCCACCAGGAGAATTGGAGCATGCACTGACACCCAGCAGTAGGGTAATGGCTGCTTCGCCTTTGCACTTTTCTGTGTATATAAGATGTATGGATGTATTTGTGTTATAAAGAATCCCAGCCCTCCCTCGGAGTGGATCACTGTGTTCTGGTTCTGTAAGTTTACTGTACGGCAGAGCGTAGAACAGAAAGCCAGGTCCGGCAGAACCACTCCAGCTGGGCTTCCACTTCTGCATGCGTTTCAATCCCAATCGAAGGTTGTCCAGCGCAGGCGACCCTTCACTATGATTTCTATATGCCCCCTTCCCCTGTCTTATATCCTATCGATATGCTATAAGGAGCTGGGGGAGGGGGCTCAATGACTTGTGTTCTTATCAGTGAACCAAATGAATTAAAGGGGTTTTCTCATCTTAGACAATGGGGGCCTATGGCTAGGATATGCCCCCATTGTCTTATAGGTGCGGGTCCCACCGCTGGGACCTGCACCGATATCGAGAATGAAGCCCCCAAAGTAAAGGAGGGCACACTGCGCATGCGCAGCCGCCCTCCATTCATTTCTATGGGGCCGTCAAAATTAGCCAGGCGCTGGCTCGGCTATATCTGTCGGCTACGTAGAAATGAATGGGAGCGGTGGCCGCGCATGCGCAGTGTGATCCCATTCATTTCTATGGGAGCTGCGTCTGGTGGTGGCCGGTCCTCCAGGCTCAGTACTCCCCACTCCGATCTCGATATAGGTGCGGGTCCCAGCGGTGGTCCCTAGCGATATGCCCCCATTGTCTAAGATGAGAATAGCCCTTTAAGAAAATCTAATCTTGCAAGCAGAAGTGGAATCCAATAAACACGTGTAATGTAATCACAATGGAAACCATCCCCCCCCCCCCCCCCCCCGAGTGCTGTATCTGCACGTCACGTTATCGTCTGCGGAGAAGAACGTCGTCCCAATCACTTTGCTTTATTTTATGAAAACTTGAAAACAACAATTTCCAAAATGCAGATCACAAAATAAATTAAAAAAAACGTAAAATATTTCAAAACTGTACAAAGATAGAACAAGCGGATAATGACCTGGTCGTATTTCATGCTGCATGCAGAGGCCGAGCCCTGCCCTGTGCATAGAGTTTGTGTTCGGACTGCTGACAGTTCTCTCTGGGCGGTGTATGCAGCAGATGAAGGCGGATCCTGCGAACATGGCGGATCGCCAACCAAGCCGCCTCATATTGAGTGGATCTATAAAACGTATATTGGGGACCCCTGGGGGCGGCCATGTTAGCACAGCCATTGGTTTCTATTGTCTTCCAGTATCTAAAGTCACATTTGGTGACTTGTTATGGCCGATAGAGGGAACGCCCATCTGTGGGCCACGCCTGCTCTGATGGGTCAAGGGGAGAGTTGCATAATGGCCCCTTAAAGGGGGTTGTCTCACAACAGACATTTATCATCTCTCCACCGGACAATTAATAAATGTCCCCCGCTGATGACAAAGCCCTCATTTGTCCTCACTACACAGCAGCCATGAGGAGGAGTTTGAAAGGAGGATCGGTCGAGCATGCGCATTTCTTGTCTGGGGCTGAGCATGCTCGGCTGTTCCCAACAGCACCATAGACACGCTTGACCACTGTCATAACAATTCTGGAGCATCTATGCTTATGTCTCTATGTTGTGCCAATCCTTTATTATTACTACTAGAAGTTATGAATGAATTGCTAGCAGTCTGCAGTAAGGGTACAGAGGGGAGGTAACCAGTTGGGGGTGTGTCCCTGCACAGTCTTACAATGGCAGCACTGATTGGATAGAGTGAGTCTGTGCAGGGACACACCCCCAACTGGTTACCTCCCCTCTGTACCCTTACTGCAGACTGCTAGCAATTCATTCATAACTTCTAGCAGGAATAATAAAGGAACGGCACAACATACAGACATAAGAATTGATGTTCCAGAATTGATATTACATGGGGAATGCATGAAGCTATTAAAGGGTTTCTGTCACCAGATTTGGGCATACTAAACAGGATGGCATTTGCAATGTGCAAATGCCACCTGATGCCCAATCTGGTTTTCTTACTGTAATCAGATCAGCCGTTTTCTTAAAAAAAGCACTTTTATAATATGTAAATTAGGCGTACTAGGTGCAAGAGGCGTTTACCTTGCACCTAGTAATCGCCGTGTTCCTACCTCTAGTGCCGCCTCCTTCTTCCTGATTGACAGGGCCAGGCAGCTTGCTCGATGAGCTGCTGGCCCTGACCTCGATCGAAATCCCGCGCCTGCGCCGTGTAGGCTAAATTCTGCGCAGGCGCAGATAGTTCACCCGGCCGCCCGGCTCCTGCCTCTCTCACTGCGCCTGCGCCGTGCGGAGTAAAAGCAAGCTGCCTGGCCCTGTCAATCAGGAAGAAGGAGGCGGCACTAGAGGTAGGAACACGGCGATTACTAGGTGCAAGGTAAACGCCTCTTGCACCTAGTACGCCTAATTTACATATTATAAAAGTGCTTTTTTTAAGAAAACGGCTCATCTGATTACTGTAAGAAAACCAGATTGGGCATCAGGTGGCATTTGCACATTGCAAATGCCATCCTGTTTAGTATGCCCAAATCTGGTGACAGAAACCCTTTAAAACAGGCATGTCAGGAGAGGTCCTCTTTAAAATAGGCTTTGCGGCTTCTGCAGACCACATACTACTCTCTGGTACAGGGGTCAGCAACCGGCAGCACTGCAGCTGTTGTGAAACTACAATTCCCAGCATGCTCCATTCATTTCTATGAGAGTTCTTAGAAGAGCAGAGCAAATATGCATGCTGGGAGTTGTAGTTTCACAACAGCTGGAGTGCCGGAGGTTGCCCTATCCCTGCAGTAGATCAACTCCAGCCCTGCCTGCATTAGCGTAACCCTGAGAGCTGGAGCTGCGGCTGGTGGTGTCATCTCCAGGAACATGACTGGTGACGTGTGGACAACACGATGCCCAGTATAAGGGGATAACGCACAGCAATCCCAGTGTACAGGAGAATGGGACACGAGACAAATCCCTGAGCGAATGTGCGAGCTGCCTGCTCCTTTAGGGCTTATTGCGTATCTGCAGGATCACAGTCTTAGGCCACCTGCACGCGGGTGAACGAACACCTAAGATCTAATTGCGGTTTTGCCGCAGAAATCTGCAGCTAAAACCGCAAACGTGATTGACATGCTGAAGATTTGGAAAGCCGTAATGCAGGATTTGAAGGCGGCGAACCATCTGGCGGCTCAGCTCCATGGCGGCAACTTCAAGCGGAGTCCATTCGGACCCTGCGCCAAGAAGGGACATGTCTCTTCTCTTGGCGCGGTCACATCTTTAAACAAACTGCACTGCTGCCTCCCAATGGCCGCTGCCGTCATAGAAAGGCAGGCTGACGCTGAAAAAAAGAAACCGTTGCTGTCTGCCGCATATCGCCCTACGTAAAAGGGATGTACAAACTGTACGGGGACCCAATGATCACACTAACGATCGTTTGTCCACCATGCAGTTTGCATCGGACGATGTCAAAGGCCGGTTAAGCGAGCACCGATCGACTTGTGATGTTGTTGATCGGCGCTCATTACAGGCCCTCAGACACGGTCCTCATTCTTCTTTCTGGGTTGACATCTTATAACGGCCTTCTATAGACGTACAGTATATGATCTATATATAAACGAATACCCCATCTAATATACCATCAGACACGAGGTGCTAAGCTCAAAAAATATCAGTGCCCATCCACCACAGCAAGGTGACCTCAATACAGATAGAAGATACCTCTATACCCAACCATCTAAATTCTAGGAGCCAGGAACCCACATACACCTTTGTCACCACTGTATTACTTCATATATAGATTGTATACTGTACACTTATAGAATGCCCCTGCGGATTCACATTACTGACTAATTCTGTTTCTGTTCTGTGACTCTGCAGCATGTATCTTGAGGTGTGGCGGCCTCCATTGCTGACCCATCCTTTCCGCAGCCTGTTTTTAATTGGCGTGCCTGCTCACAGAAGGGTTGCTGGCACAGAGTGATGCCACAGGTCGTGGCCTGCTCGCTCAGTCACAGGGTGTATGTGGGTTTCCCTCTCCTTCAATTTAATTTAATGTCCACGTTCGGCATAGTGATGGGTGTAGCGTTAGGTTCCCGTCTGTACGGGGGTCACCTTGCTGCGGTGGATGGGCACAGTAGTATTTTTCGCTTTATAAGACGCGCTTCTCCCCCTCCCCAAAAGTGGAGGAAAAATGGCATAGTGCGTCTTATAAAGCGAATACTAATGGGCACTTCCGTTATGGAGGAGGAGCAGTGAGTGTGGCTGTACTCACCGTTCCTTGGTATACTTCCAGGCGCCGAGGTCTGGTAAAGTTTGGGTATCTGATATGGATTGGGGGGTCTGATGAAAAATCTATATTTTTTTCTGATTTTCCTCTAAAACCTAGGTGCGTCTTATGGTCAGGTGCATCTAAAAAAATACTAAAAATCCAGTATTTGCTGAGCACCTCATGTTTGACTGTATATTAGATGGGGGTATCAGTTTATCTATGGATCATATATTATGCCAGGCATCCCCAAACTGTGGCCCTCCAGATGTTGCAAAACTACAACTCCCAGCATGCCCGGACGGCCTACAACTATCAGCCTACAGCAGGGCATGGTGGGAGTTGTAGTTTTACAACAGCTGGAGGGCCGCAGTTTGGGGATGCCTGTATTATACGTTTATCGCAGGGGTAGACAACTACAACTCTCAGCATGCACACTTGCTCTGCTGATCTCCCATAGAAATGAATGGAGCATGCTGGGAATTATAGTTTCACAACAGCTGGAGTGCCGGAGGTTGCCGACCCCCTGGTTTATCGAATGCTGCTATGCCTCGCTGTCCACAGACAGCCTACGTTGCATCCTGTCCTGTATGCCGCCAGGACGGTCAACATCCTACGTGGAAGCTGTAACGGCGGCCATGTTGGCTGCCCTCCAGAACCAGATATAACTAAGAGCATAGCCCTAAATGATAGATAGTTGTGCCACTATAGTATCCAGAAGGTATTGTACGTGTATCTTATTGCACTAAGCCCTATATATTACAGAATAGAGGGTTGCTGCCTCCATCACATCTGACTTTGCTTCTACATTTCTCAAAAACGTAACCTTGAGTCAGTGCCATGCAGGGAGTAATGGAGACATCTCAGCGGCCATTGAAGGACGTCACTTCCTGTTGAACCACGTAAATGGACGCATCCGCCTCCTTGGAGATCTTGACTTCGGTAGCCTCTTCCGCCGGCGGTGGGGCTCACGGTTGACCAGGTTTCGGGCACCATTACCATTAGGACATTTATGGGCATCTTAAGGCTGTGCTAGCTATGGCTTTTATTGCTTTGGCAAATGGCTCTATTACTTTTGTATTTGCCTGAGGTATTTGTTTGCATAGTAAGGTCTCTAAGACATTGCTGGTGACCGTACCTTACTGCCATATGCCGAGACATTACCATTCACACTTCCGATAATGCCAGGCTATACAGCTCCTGCTTCTTCCCACAGCGCCGGGCTACTATCGCCAGGTACAAGCTGAGCAGCGCCAACCAGTAACACCCATACAGGATGGCGCCAGTCACCAGGAATAACAGCTCCGTCTCGGTGAAGGGGTCTTGACTTTGGCAGTACGCTGTATACACCAGCCCACCCAGGAGGACACAGAACCAGACTGACACGGGCACCATACCCATGAAGTTCACCACCAGCTTCTTCCTGCCAGAGGTCCCCCATCCAGATTTGTTGATCGTGAGCACCGCGAACATTTTGGACGGTAGCAGGCTGGTCATGTAGAGGAGAGAATACAGAGACATAAAGATCATTTCGACATTGCCGCGCAGGAAGCAGGCGTAGGTCGCCTTCACGATGCCCACCAGCTGGACGGTCAAAAGAAAAAGCATGATGTTCCAGATACGGCCGCGGTAGAAGAGCTGCACTACTGTAGCCACCAGAAAGAAAGGGAAGAAGCCGGTGACCACCGACTCGTAGGTCATCCACAGGTGATGCTTGTGGAACCACAGCGCGTTGTATAACCATTCCCGAAAATAGGATTTGCTCCACCGCGTCTGCTGATTCAACCAGCGCAGATACTTGGTGGGGGTCTCAGTCAGGCACTTGGAGCGCGCCGTGTACTTAGTCCTATAACCCATGCTCAGCACTCGATTGGTGAGATGACGGTCATCTCCAAAGCTGCACTTCTGACCTAGGAAGGTCTGATGGTACCAGTCCTCCAAAAAGTACTGCAGAAGGCTGTTCCGATACATGCCCAGGGGACCGCTAATGCACTGCACACACCCAAAGTAGGATTGGCATGCCCGTTCTACGTTAAACGCCATCCAATATCGCACGCTGCTCAAGAAGGAGATCCAGGAGTCGTACTTGTTCAGGATCTGTAGGGAGAAAGACGTTTGTAGCAGTTGAGATTAAGGGGTTTTCCAAGTTTTTTTTTTTTTTTTGGGGGGGGGGGGGAATCCATATCCACCTGCTCCGTTCCAACTCCGTGGCCCTTGGGCTCTCTTCACGGGTCTTACGTTTCTCATCTGTACACCTCGACACGGATGGGGTCACGTGTGCCGCTGCAGCCAATGCCTGGCCTCAGCGGTCACATGTTCCCAAGCGGCACGTGAACCAACAGTGATATGCAGCTTGGGTAAGCGTCTGAGGCTAGTCATTGGCTGCAGTGGCACACGTGACCCTATCCGTGCAGATGTTGACAGAGAGGAATCGGAAGATTAGTGAAAAGATCCGGGGAGCCACGGAGTTAGAGGGGAGCAGGTAAGAATGTATTTCTTAACAGATGGAGATTTAAAAAAAAAATAATAATAATGTGGACAAGCCCTTTAAGGTGGGCACCAATGAAATGAATCGCAAAATGTGTCAGCTACCAGTACTACATTTGTAAAGATGATCTACAATCCCTATAACAGGGGTCAGCAACCTCCGGCACTCCTGCTATTGTGAAACTATAACTCCCAGCATGCTCCATTCACTTCCATGGGAGTTCTGACAACAACCAAGCAAGTGTGTATGCTGGGAGTCGTAGTTCCATCACAGCTGGAGTGCCGAAGGTTGCTGATCCCTGCCCTATAAAACAGGGATGGCCAAACTATGACTCCCACCATGCCTTGCTGTAGGCGGATAGCTATAGGCAGTCTGGGCATGCTGGGAGTTGTAGTTTTGCAACAGCTGGAGGGCCATCCCTGCTATAACATATCATATACAGCAAGAAGCAGACAACGTGATCTCACCTGCACGTCTCCTCCAACTCCACCCACTTTAGGGTCTTCCTCCAAGATACGCAGCATCTCCGCAGTGCACGCGGGGTCCAGTACCGTGTCAGAATCACAAACCTACAACCAGAAGCGTTGAGTGATAATGAGGAAGAGAACATTGATCCTGTCAGATGCTGTAGAGAACATATGTCAAACTCCTGGCTCTCCGGCTGTTGCAAAACTACAACTTCCATCATGCTCAGACAGCCTACAGCTATCAGAGCATGCTGGGAGTTGTAGTTTTACAACAGCTGGAGGGCCACGAGTTTGATATCCCTGCTATAGAGTCTGCAGGGAGAAAGTGACTGCCGGACAACACTAGTGACGACTTATCTCTGGGAGAACAAAAGGATCAGGGGATGAAATTCAGCATTTCCAATCCTTCCCCCGGTGGGGAGTGTCAGACGATTGTCAGCCGGGCCGACGGTGGGTTCAGCGGACAAATTTCTAATGTGTATGGAGGCCTTATAAGTATGGCCACAAGTACAGCCTCCGGGTGGACGAAAACTGGAATAAAGTTTCACTGCAAATTGGCGCTGATTTGTAGGTAAACAGCAGGTTTTCCTGTAAAACCGTGGCGCCAACTGCTTTTTACCTGCAATGAACTACCACTATGTAAACCGATACTGGTGGCCGTACCCTTAGGCCCCACTGACACGTTCAGGATTTAAGGAAGAAATAGCCATGGATTCTGTGCCAAAATATACTCCTCAGATCTGTCAATACCACATTCAAATGCTGCAGAAAAAGGTATAATAAATAAATAAAGGTCAGCGCAGAGAGTAAAGAGAAAGGGGGTCATTTATCAAACTGGCGTCAAGTGGAACCGGCTTAGATGCCCATAGCAACCAATCAGATTCCACCTTTCATTCTGGACAGCTCCTTTGGAAAATGAAAGGTGGAAGCTGATTGGTTGCTATGGGTAACAAAGACAGCTCTACTTTACACCAGTTTGATAAATGACCACCAAAATCTCCATGAAGAACGAGCAAGCTAATTCTCTTGCGGATCTGTGGCAGATCCTTGGTTGAAAACGTGTGTCAGCTACGGATTTCAGTCACAGATCCCAACGTGTGAACCACGTCCACTGTGGTGCAGTTGAATACAGTGCACCTAAAGGCCACTCTCAGTTTGCTGCGAGTACAGGTAAGGCCTCATGCACACAACTGTACTGTTCATCCATGTACTGGCTGCATTTCTTGTGGATAGCGCTGACCCATTCATTGTTTGCGGACTGAAATTTAGACGCAGCTGTGTGCATGAAGCCTTAAGTACATGATTTTACGTGCAAAACCACAGCAATCTGCAGGGAACTATTTGTGGTTTTGCCAAGCTGTAACTGGCCGTGGGAATGGTCACATTCGGTGATACTACCCATGTAATTTAAGCCATGGGTACCACACTGGTTACCACGAATTGCCAGGCCACATCTTGATGAAGCCTGGTAATACGTATGCGGTAACCACGGTGTGGTACCCACAACTCCAGCAAATACAGAGTGGTAGTGCAGGCATTAAAGGGGTCCTCTCACTTCAGTAAGGGGCATTTATCATGTAGAGAAAGTTAATAGAAGGCACTTACTAATGTATTGAGATTCTCCATGTCGCCTCCTTTCCTGGTTTTATTAATTTTTCCATCACATTATACACTGCAGCACAGATATGAGGAGGCCGGGACAAGAGCTGCTGTGCATGCGTGACTATGTGCGCTCTCACAGTCCCAGCGAGCAGAGAAGCTGGTGCCTTTTCCTATAGTGTGCAAGCACGACCACCGCTGCTGGATTGAAGGGTGGTCGTAACCATGGAAACGAGCAGTGTATAATGTGATGGAAAAAGGAATGAAGCCAGCAAAGGAGGCAATATGGAGAATCAAAATACATTAGTAAGTGCCTTGTATTCACTTTCCCTACATGATAAATGCCATTTGCTGAAGTGAGAGGACCCCTTTAATATAACCTTTTGAGCTAGAAATATGTTGGTCTAAGGCAGGAGACGTCAGGCCCTTTGTAATCTGTCAGTGAAGGGCAGGAAGTAGTCGAGAGCGCAGTCTTTGGTTCATGGTCAGTATATCTTTATTTTGTCTGACAGGAATCATGACTGAGAGCTTTCTGGAAATTACCTCAGGGCCACAAGACGCAGCAACTGACTGAAGACTCAAAGGCTGGGATCCGGCTGATCCGGCACAGGTTTAAAGGGATTCTCCGGGCTTTTAATATTGATGACCTCTCCTCAGGATAGGTCATCAATATCAGATCGGCGGGGGTCCGACATCCGGCACCCACGTGGATTGCCTAGGATACACCATCAATGTCATATAGATGCCGGTCCCATCTCAGGGACCTTCTCCTATCACCAGAACAGGAACCACGAGGTGAACAGAGAGCAGACGCGCATATGCGGTGCGCTCTCCATTCATCGCTATGGGAGTTCCGGATATAGCCAAGTGCATTCGCTCTGCTATTTTCGGAGCTCCTATAGCAGTGAATGGAGAGAAAAGAAACAGAAGCCAAAACAGAAATGTATATTTTACAAAGATTCTGCATATTATGAAATTATGAATGCAATTAATAAAAAAACTTCCAATTTTCTTACCTGCACATAGTCCACACTATCTCCAAGAGCCCGGAACGCAGTGTACATGACTTCTCGCTTTCCTCCCCATTTCTGCATGATACAGGCGTACGGGAACTTCTGCACCAGGTCCTGGACTCCCCGCTCGCCCTCCTGTCCGCCTTCTTCCGGATCATGGTAATTGTTGTCCCAGACATAGCAGCAAGTGCCCTCTGATCCCATCACCTCTCGAAAAATGTCCATCATGTACCTATCATCCTCTGAATTCCCATCGATCACCATGACGACTCGAAGGTGCGGGTAGGAGATGCGTCGTGCCGACTGCAGACATTTCCTCAGGTACTCTGGGTCTTCTTGGTAGGCCGCAATGCACAGGGCCACCCTGGAGGATCCTGGAAGACCCTTGCCGCCTTTCCGCATTTGTTTGTGCTCCAGATAAGCGAAAAGGCTCTGAGTGAGGAGGTGCAGCCCCAAGATAGCTCCATACAGCCCAAAGGACAGGTGATGGCGGTCAGTGTGAATGAACTGGTAACCGGTAACATATGCCGCAAGTATGCCCCCCAGCACCAGTACGGCAAATAGGCTTGTGCCTAGGATCCTCAGGGACGTCTGCAGCCGTCCAGGCATCTGTGCCACAAAAATAAAGCAGAGTCAGTAATGCACCCTATACCAAGTCAACACACGCCACTCCTCCGGTCTTCCTGCAGCGTCTGCCAAAGTGTAGTGTTTTTTCATGTGGTAATCGCCTTAATTATATATTCATTTTACTTCTGACTGTGCACAGTTCACACACACACACACACACACTAAAATCCTTCATTTATTGCTTATGGCGCCCCCTGTGTCCTAAAGTAGAGCACATGGCTCAGGTAATCATTTTTATGGAAACCTCAATTCCCTGGTGACTGAGCCGCACAGGTAAATTGCTGCCGCCATGTAACCTAACATTAGCAGTCAGGCAGAGACCTGTCTTCCCGCAGCCATGCCTCCAATCATGGGTGATTATCAGGCGATTTAGGTCAAATTTACTTTAGAAACGTCCGTTTACAGAAGACGCCAATTGCTATCTCACTAGACCAAGTCAAAACAAAATCCCAGGTAGAACTGCAAGGTCAAGCTTGCTCCATCGACCTCTGGCCATCACTGGCTGCCTATAGGTAGATATGTAAGTACGCTGTACATTGAAGTCAATAGTATATATAAAGCCCCCCCTAGTGAAGGGAGCCAGATCTCTATGGCGAGGATTTATTAAAGGGGTATTCCAGTGGATAGGGGATACGATACCCAACTGACAGGTGGGGTCCGACCGCTGAGAATGGGGAGGGTGTCCCCTCACCCCGCCAAGCATGCACCCTGCCCGTCCATTCATTCTCTATTAGATAGCCAAGAGCTGTACTTGCCTACCTCCAGCAGTCTCATGGAGTGGGATGAATACTATTATATAGGCATACAGGAACATATGTCACCCCCACGTTACCATGTTAAAGAAACGTACACTGCGCAGAATACACTGCACTATACTGTTGTACCGTTTTAGCTTCTGTTTGGTGAATGGAGGCCTATGGACACGTTTGTCGTGTTCACCAGAAGCCTCCCTGGTGCGTACTGCAAAAGGCACTGTCACCGCCTTACTTTGGCTCCGTTTTTTTCTTTAGGAGACGAAGTCAGATCTGAAGCCACTTCTGAGGAGGTCATAGGTATCGGGGTCATTAAGCAGTCAGATCCTTTCCCATTAATGGTAGAAAGAAAAAGAGTCTTGTTGAATAGTCTGATAGTCTTACTAATTACCGGGCCTTAAGGAGGTAATGAAGAAGAGGAGGAAATGAAAAGGCTACCTGTAAGGGAACGTCCTAAGGAACAAAGAGACTTCAAAAGCCTGGTATGACGGGGAGGGGGGCACGGAGGAATCCTAATGACAGGTTATATTTGAGGGAGTCTCCAGCTTGTCTTTAAATTGGACTTCTAAAGTAAGGATCAGGAGCTGCAAAGCCTAAAATTCGTGGTGACCTTTGTTCGATCTGTGATTTGATTCTGCAGGGTGCAACAAACAGGGACACGGTCACCCCTATATTCCAGAAATAGAGAGGCACTATTTAAAGGGTTAATAAAGTTTATTGAAAAAAGCTCAGCACTTTTACTATATATTTTTATTTACATGTATGCATTCCTTGTCCATTTATAGCCACGGTACCCACAGTTGCCAGCAGTCCCGAATTTGCAGGGACTATCCCTAATTTGGCCGCAAATTTGTGCAGTCCCGGGCCCACATGGACTTATGTAAGCCAAGTCCGTAAGTGGGTGGTCCTGGGCAGGTTTGGGGGGGCTTAAATATCTTGAATCTACCAACTACAATGCTGGTAAGTATGGTTGCCTAATAAAATATTGTAAAATATGAGCACATAATGGGAGAAACATATAAAACTGTCCGAAATATAAACTTTAAGTGGGTTGTTCATGAGTATATAAATAAAGTTTATTGAAGAGACCTAACTAAAAGAAAAGCTATCTTTGTTGCCTATAGCAGCCAATCACAACAAAGCTTTCATTTCTTAGAATGCTCTTGAAAAATGAAAGCTGCGCTGTGATTGGTTGCTATGGGCAACACAGACAGCTTTTCTTTTAGTCAGTGTCAGAAATGTGTTCAATAAACTTTATACTCATGGACAACCTATTTAAAGGGCTGTTTTATGATGATGACCATCACCTGCCGTACATATACATTTACATATCTGCAATAATAATGGCAAACGATGAAACACATAGACAGACCTTCTTTTCCCTAAAGGTGTTTTCGATGACTGGCTGCAGCACTACTGTGAGCACCAGTAAACCCCTCCCCCGATCAATTAAAATATCTTGAAAAACCCCTTTAATATAAAGTGTATTGACTGCTTTAGTTCTTTGATGGTTAAGGGTCCATTCACGGCACAGGTGCAGACCCATTCATTTCAATGGGGCCGCAAAAGATGCAAACAGCACACCATGTACTGTCCGCATCCGTAGTTCCCCGCAACAAAAGATAAAGCATGTCCTATTCCTGTGTGCAATCATGGACAAGAATAGGCATTTCTATCATAGGGCCGGCCATGTGCGGTACACAAAGTGCGGAACGCACATGGCCAGTATCCGTGTTTTGCGGACCGCAAAACACTTACGGATGATTGAATAGATCCTCAATCTAATTCAGGGAAAGCTGGGTGACAATCAGTGGGTTTGCCATTAAAGATCCCTCTGGGGTTACAGTGATATATGTGCTATTCAGAAGCTTGGAAAACCTGGGTACTTAGGGGCTGTTCTGGTGGCCATACTGGTTGTCACCTAGCTTTTCCAGCTCAGATACAGCTTACAACCATCTGCTCAGATAGCAGCATCATACTAAATAACTAGAAAATCTCTAAATATGCAGTGAAGAGGACGGAGAAAACCCCAGCGTTACTATAAGGTACACAGACTGGGCACTTTACACTGTCTTAATCGGAACCTATCATATTGGACATGGTGTCTGAGCTGAGGGCACCATGTTATAGAGCAGGAAGCGCTGAGCAGATTGATATATAGTTTTATGGGATAAGGTTCAGTAAAACTTGCATTTTATTCATTTAAATTCCTGCTCATTCTGGGCTTTGAAGTCCAGAAGGCGGTCCTGTCCATGACTGTGTATACAGAGATAGCTGTCAATCACTGATAGGACCACCTCCTGGACGTAAAGTTCAGAATGAGCAGGAATTTAAATGAATAAAATTGAAGTTATACTGAATCTTATCCCATAAAACTATACATCAATCTTCTCAGCTCCTCCTGCTCTATAACATGCTGCCTTTAGCGTACAATACTTTTTAATAGTGAAAGGTTCCCTTTAACCAAAGATGCAACTATAGGCAAAAGACACAGCTAGAGGAATGGCGGTATAAAAGGCAATATAATCATATCATATCTATAACATCACCACAAACACTGTGCTGCCTTTGGGTCCCAGTTGAGTAGAAAAGACCTCAGAATGGGTCATCCCTTTAATATGATGTGCCCTGAAATGTTACTATGAAGCCCAGATATTTCGATCTGCATCCATAATGTCTTCTACGTCAATGGTATTAATGGACCCTCTACTTTCCAAAACGATATTTACAGTTCCCGATATCAATTTGGGTCCTATTTAAAGTCCCCCTAAAGTCTACCGTAAGTAAATGCTGGAACCTATAGTTCTATAACAACCGGGTTTTAGGTTATATCGGAGGAATATATTGGATATAGTGGGGGAGGGGGGCAATGAGCATTGCTTCTCTACAAGGACATGGGGCTAGGGATTTTCTACGCATACACTGTAGCTGCGCGGTCCCAGCCCTGTCCTTAGTGGCTGCTGTCCAGTGCACAATGCAGAACAGCAGGGAACACACTGCAAGGTCTATATCTATGAATGGATACGGACGGGCACCTACGGTATATCCCATGTGCATGCAGCAGGAAGCCCATTCATAATACAGTAGCCCATGCACTGAGGCGCTCACCTTGCATTTGTCCCTACTTGGATTATTCCTTACTTGCAGGATCTTCTTTCTCCCAGGAGAAGACAATAAGTCTGTGTTCTATGGCTTTCCTCTTCATGCATCCTGGATCCCCTCTCTTATCACTACTGGACCTTCATGCATTCATGTCACCTCTGCCCTACTGCAGCTCCAGCAGTCTCTCAGCACTTCATACGCTGCAGCGCTCTTCTCATAGGATTCTACTCAATTATTTGCATTTCCTCCCCTGCACTGGCTGCAATCTATGTGGTACACTCAGCCCTATACACTGCACTCGTCTATCCTCTGCACTCACCTCTCATGTGCTTTTTCTTCCCCCTTCCTTCCATCAGCAGGTTGCTTTAACCTCCAGCCTCCCACTCCCACTTCCAGCCCACCACCTACAGAACAGTAAGAGACCTCCCTTACAAACCCCCCCCCTTCCCATCTTATCTTTTTGTAACTCACCCCACCTTATGATCAGCCACCTTCTTTTCTCAGCCCATGTGCTCTGCTTCCTGTGCACCTCTTCTCCTGCTGGTGTAGCTTTCCAGCCTCTGTAGTGTCTAGTGCACACCTCTCTCTCTCTGTCTATGTCTCTGCACAGTCTCCCACCTTGTGATGCACACCTCTTCTCTAGGGAGTTCCTGCTTCTGTACAGTAGCTGGCTGTGTCTGTAGTCTATGGCATGTGCACACACCTCTCTCCATCACTCTGGTCTAGGGCTGTAGTCCTGTACACACCTCTTCTCCATGTGATGCCTCTGGTCTAGGGGCTGCAGTCCTGTACACACCTCTTCTCCATGTGATGACTCTGGTCTAGGGACTGTAGTCCTGTGCACACCTCTCTCTCTCCACTCTGTTCTAGGAGCCCTGGTCTCCAAGGAGCTGCAGTCCTGTGCACACCTCTTTCTCCATGTCATGCCTCTGGTCTAGGGCTGCAGTCCTGTGCACACCTCTTCTCCATGTGATCACTCTGGTCTAGGGGCTTCTGCAGTCCTGTGTACACCTGCTCTTCTCCATGTCATGCCTCTGGTCTAGGGACTGTAGTCCTGTACACACCTCTTCTCCATGTGATGCCTCTGGTCTAGGGACTGTAGTCCTGTGCACACCTCTTCTCCACTCTGTCTGCTGGTCTGTACAGTCCTCTTCTTCTCCATGTCATGCCTCTGGTCTAGGGGCTGTAGTCCTGTGCACACCTCTTCTCCATGTCATGCCTCTGGTCTAGGGGCTGAGTCCTGTGCACACCCTTCTACATGTCATGCCTCTGGTCTAGGGGCTGCAGTCCTGTGCACACCTCTTCTCCATGTCACGCCTCTGGTCTAGGGGCTGTAGTCCTGTGCACACCTCTTCTCCATGTCATGCCTCTGGTCTAGGGGCTGCAGTCCTGTGCACACCTCTTCTCCATGTGATCACTCTGGTCTATGGGCTGTAGTCCTGTGCAAACCTCTTCTCCATGTGATCACTCTGGTCTAGGGGCTGCAGTCCTGTGCACACCTCTTCTCCATGTCATGCCTCTGGTCTAGGGGCTGTAGTCCTGTGCATACCTCTTCTCCATGTGATGACTCTGGTCTAGGGGCTGTAGTCCTGTACACACCTCTTCTCCATGTCATGCCTCTGGTCTAGGGGCTGCAGTCCTGTACACACCTCTTCTCCATGTCATGCCTCTGGTCTAGGGGCTGTAGTCCTGTACACACCTCTTTTCCATGTCATGCCTCTGGTCTAGGGGCTGCAGTCCTGTACACACCTCTTCTCCATGTCATGTCTCTGGTCTAGGGGCTGTAGTCCTGTACACACCTCTTCTCCATGTGATGACTCTGGTCTAGGGGCTGTAGTCCTGTACACACCTCTTCTCCATATCATGTCTCTGGTCTAGGGGCTGTAGTCCTGTGCACACCTCTTTTCCTCTTCTGTGCATCTTTCCCTGCAGGATGGAAGCCAGCTGTCAGATCTCAGTGTATGTATATAGCAGGCACTTCCCTCTTGCTGAAGATCATTACATTCTATGGACGGATTTATTAGGCATGTAAAATGTTAAATTTAGAGCAGGGGGCTATGGGCAGCTGTCAGTGTAGGGTCTTTTACAGCAGGCGTTTCTATTATTGCAGACAAGGTCAGGGAGAATTTAGGATATTTTGGGTTGTTACAGGGTATTTTAAAGTCCATACATTGACATATGTGTATCCTTAGCGCAGCCTGTATGGACAAGAGCACTTTATCAAACACAGCTCATCCATTCTTGGGAACTAAATATTTAAGATTACCCTGTGAAATTTAGTTACACATATATTCCAAAAGTGAATAGCCCTGTAAAGAGAGTCTGTCTCCAGGAAATTCACTTCTACACCAGACACAATGTATTATAGGACTAGCTGAGCTGAGTCCAATTATACCATTCACTTTCATTGTATATGCAAATGAGCAGTTAAGTGCACTCTGTGCACCCTTGCTCCTCCTGCTTCCTCCACCAGCCCCTCCCTCTCCAGGGCCAATTTTGCAGAACAGGTGCAGACCCATTCATTTTCAACGGGGCTGCAAAAGATGCGGACAGCACACGGCCCAGCAAAAAAAAATAGAACATGTCCTATTCTTTTCCGCAACCACGGACAAGAAGAGGCACTTCTATTATAGTGCCGGCCATGTACGGTCCGCAAAACACGGAATTCACATGGCCGGTGTCTGTGTGTTGGGGATCTGCAATTTGCGGACTGCAAAACAGTTGCGGACTTGTGAATGGACTTTTACTCCATGTGCATTCCGTTCCGCAAAAGAATAGAACATGTCCTCAGATTGGGTCATAGTCACTAGTGGGGTACCACAGGGGTCAGTATTGGGTCCTATTCTCTTCAATATATTTATTAATGATCTGGTAGAAGGCTTGCACAGTAAAATATCAATTTTTGCAGATGACACTAAACTGTGTAAAGTAATTAACACAGAAGAGGACAATATACTGTATATATATATACTACAGAGAACAGTACACTGAATATATACTACAGAGGATAGTACAATGAATATATACTACAGAAGACAGTACACTATATAGGTATATTATACTGTATATATATACTACAGAGGACAGTACACTGTATATATACTACAGAAGACAGTACACTATATAGGTATATTATACTGTATATATATACTACAGAGAACAGTACACTGAATATATACTACAGAGGACAGTACAATGAATATATACTACAGAGGACAGTACACTATATAGGTATATTATACTGTATATATATACTACAGAGGACAGTACACTGTATATATATATACTACAGAGGACATTATACTGTATATATATACTACAGAGGACAGTACACTGTATATATACTACAGAGGACAGTACAATATATATATATATATATATACTACAGAGGACAGTATACTGTATATATATACTACAGAGGACAGTATACTGTATATATATACTACAGAGGACATTATACTGTATATATATACTACAGAGGACAGTACACTGCTACAGATGGATCTGGATAGACTGGAGGCTTGGGCAGAGAAGTGGCAGATGAGGTTTAACACTGACAAATGTAAGGTTATGCATATGGGAAGGAATAATGCAAGTCACCAGTACATACTAAATGGTAAAACACTGGGTAACTCTGACATGGAAAAGGACCTAGGAATTTTAGTGAACAGCAAACTAAGCTGTAGAAACCAGTGTCAGACAGCTGCTGCTAAGGCCAATAAGATAACGGGTTGCATCAAAAGAGGCATAGGTGGCGGTGATGAGATCATAGTCCTGCCACTTTACACATCACTAGTCAGACCACAAATCGAGGACTGTGTACAGTTCTGGGCTCCTGTGAACAAGGCAGACATAGCAGAGCTGGAGAGGGTTCAGAGGAGGGCAACTAAAGTCATAACTGGAATGGGTGGACTACAGGACCCAGAAAGATTATCAAAATTAGGGATGACTGAGGGGAGATGTAATAACTATGTATAAATATATCAGAGGTCAGTACAGAGATCTCTCCCATCATCTATTTATCTCCAGGACTGTGACTGTGACGAGGGGACATCCTCTGCGTCTGGAGGAAAGAAGGTTTGTACACAAACACAGAAGAGGATTCTTTATGGTAAGAGCAGTGAGACTATAGACTCTTTACGGTAAGAACAGTGAGACTATGGACTATTTACTGTAAGAGCAGTGAGACTATGGACTCTTTACTGTAAGAGCAGTGAGACTATGGACTCTTTACTGTAAGAGCAGTGACACTATGGACTATTTACTGTAAGAGCAGTGAGACTATGGACTCTTTACTGTAAGAGCAGTGAGACTATGGACTCTTTACTGTAAGAGCAGTGACACTATGGACTCTTTTTACGGTAAGAGCAGTGAGACTATGTAACTCTCTCCCTGAGGAGGTGGTGATGGTAAGTTCACTATAAGAGATCAGGAGGGGCCTGGATGTATTTCTGGAGGGTAATAATATTACAGATTAAAGTGGGGAAAATTGGCTTCTACCTCACAGGGTTTTTTTGCCTTCCTCTGGATCAATTTGTAAGATAACAGGAAGAACTGGATGGACAGACAGGCTTTTTTCGGCCTTATAAACTATGTTACTATGTATTGTCTGCATTACGGACAAGGATGCGACTGTTCTATTAGGGGCCGGCTATTCCGTTCCCCAAAATACGGAATGCTCACGGACGTCAACTGTATATTTGCAAATCTGTTTTTTGCGGACCGCAAAATACATACGGTCGTGTGCCGAGAACTGAACCTGTTTCCCAAGAGAAGGAAAGCCTAGCTATGGCTCCATCTCTGCCAGTTACACCCAGGATGATCCGTCAGGAAATGATTTGGGGTTTTCCATCTTCCATAATGATTCTGCTCTAAAATTCTTCGCCTTTAGCTTTAATGAGAATTTCCTGGAAATGGAGCATTTCCTCAAACCGAAGTACCTGGGACTTACAGAATTTCTGATCTTCCTCATGACGGTTTTGTAAATGTACCGCACCCTCCTGTGCTCCTTCGCTCTGATATAACACTGGGGTTAACACCTCTAGGCCTGAGGGGACAAATTAAGCTTTTTATAGGCGATCCCCGGTGGTTTAACTCTTCCGGGTACATCGTTGGCTGAGATATGACAGTAATTAGCAATTACATTAGATTGCATTACACAGAATGAAATGGAGGGAACACCCAGTTACAAGACAACAAGGACTGTAGCTAAAACATGAGACATTGCTGCATGGGGATCAGGAGCAGATAATGTCCTGTCATGCCTCTGGGCACCTGAACGTTGGATTCTTAAGCCCTTCTTGGTACTTTAAAGGGCATCTGTCAGCTGTTCTGTCCCTATGACACTGGGTAATATGTGCGCTTGGCAGCTGAACACATCTGTGTTGGTCCCATGTTCACATGTGCCCGCATTGCTGAGAAAAATTATGTTTTAATATATGCAAATGAGCTTCTAGGAGCAACGGGGGCGTTACCATTACACCTAGAGGCTTGCTTTCTCTGGAACTGTTGTGCCAGGCAACTGATTGACAGGACCAAGCAGTTTAAACATCATCATACGTGACCTGTCAATCAAACTGCAGAGGGCGTGGCAGTTCCAGAGAGAGCAGAGCCTCTAGGTGTAATTTGCCAGGATTACCCCACATTTTGAAAGACAATTCTGGCAAATTTGGCTTCTCCTGGTTCTAAAATGGGTGGGATGGCTGCCCATAAGTGGGTGGTACCTGTCCAGTTTGGGGCATGCCCATGAATAGGGTTTAAGTGCCCCAAATTTACCAACAAAAATGTAGATAGTGCCAGCATGAGTAGGCATGGACATCAGAAGCAGGTAGGGCCAGCATTTTTACCATAGTACAGCACAAAATACCGCCTCCGCAGAACCAAACACCACAGTATAGCACAATATACTGCCCCAGCAGAACCGAATACCACAGTGCAGCACAAAATACCGCACCCCACAGAACCAAATACCACAGTGCAGCACTAAATACTCTCATCCTAACCACAGTATTCAACTGTATGAATGTCCTGAGGATGGTGATACAGTAGAACTCAGAAGGGCACCCGCAGTCATAGGTCAGGGACATAAGTACCTGATGCTCCTACATTAATTGAAAAGGTTTTCCAAGATTTTAATACTGATGACCTTTCCTCAGGATAGGTCATCAATATCTGATCGTGGGGGATGACGCCTGGGACCTCCGGCAATCAGCTGGTTAAGAAAGCCCCGGCTCTCTTGTGAGGGCTGTGGCCTTCTCTCAGCTCACCAAGCACAGTGCCATACATTGTATAGCGGTTGTGCTTGGTATTGCAGCTCAGCCCCATTGACTTCAATGGGGCTGAGCTGCTCCTAAATGTGTTGTCGCTTGGCCTAGGAAAAGCAGCAAGCAGGCAGCAGCGCTACTGCAAGCGACTCTGCCTTCTCGAACAGCTATTCGGCAGGCATTCCGGGTGTCGGACGACTCGGACCCCCACTGATCAGATACTGAGGATAGGTCATCAGTTTTCTCGGAAAACCCCTTTAATGCTGAGAGTATCAGACCATTATGTACCCAGGAGGACTCAGGCAGTCTTCTTGGCATCAGGCCACTGGGAAATTTCCCTAGAGAGTCTATGGCCGTTCCACCTATATGCAGCCATGATGACACCAGTACGGTAATTGCCTTATAGATACATGGCGATACACGTCACACATGTACAACTAATGTATATAACACTTACATTTGCTTATTTTTCATCTACCAGGAGGGCGGCCATCAAGGAGACGCAGAAGTAATCATTCCCAAAGATAGAAACATGTTTGGACTAAGCTCCTCTTTACAGCCAAAATGTTTGGGTGTAGGTCACCATGTACATTTATATTCCAAGACCTCAGATAGTAAAAAAGTCAACATCTCGGCAGAGCGGGTGTTTTTGAGAGGCTTTTAATGGAAAGTGAAAAAAAAATTACTTCAGTTCCCTGCAGTAAAGTCTTGACCTGTGGTTCTACATATCAATCATCCAGAATTATAATACTAACACTACCGGTGCAAGCAAAACATCTACTCACACAGCCGGGCGGCCATATTGGGAGTTTTAAGAGATAAGAAGAATTCCATGCGGCTGTGGAGGCGGCCATTTTGTAAGTTCAGGAGATAAGCAGAAATCTATGAAGCTGTGGAAGTGGCCATTTTGTAAGTTAAAGAGAGATAAGCACAAGTCTATAAGGTTGTGGAGGTGGCCATTTTGTAAGTTTGGGAGATAATCAGAATTCTATGAGGCTATGGAGGTCGCCATTTTGTAAGTTCAGGAGATAACCAGAAATCTGTGAGTCTGTAGAGGTGGCCATTTTGTAAATTCAGGAGATAAGCAGAAGTCTATGTGGTTGTGGAGGTGGCCATTTTGTAAGTTTGGGAGATAAGCGGAACTCTATGAGGCTGTGGAGGCAGCCATTTTGTATGTTTAGGAAATTAACATAAATCTATGAGGCTTTGGAGGCGGCCATTTTATGAGATTATCTTTTTAATTTCAAAAAGTCCCGATGGATTGCTCAGTAAATTTGTTCTCTACTAGGACAAGAGACCCCGAGTGGTCACCCACTGACTGACTTCTGTTGCTAGGCAACAACTCAACTATATTCACTACACTCAGCCCATGCTGTATTCTGCTTTCACGTATAGTGCACCTTTGATCGTTACGTAACTCTGGTTTCCACAGGAGCACGTGGTTTTAACCATAATTAACGTCCTATTCGTGACGGCCATCGCCCCTTGCCATGTCACTTTAAAGATAATTTATGGAAGTGGTAGCTTCTGACATATACTTGGCGACGCCATATGCTACCTCTGCAGGAGGCATCATGTGCAGGGTGGGGGCAGTAAGGTTTCCAGAGGTCATGTGAAATATCAAATGCACTGAAAGCGATAATTATGATAATAGCAGGTTTACAGGTCGTGGCTATTACAGCTATCAATAATATAGGATTCAGTCATCATTGTCAGTTCTACTTCAGTCACATTTTGTACCCGTAGAGCTGAGAAGTTGGGACCAGATGCCTTCAACATGGGACAGGCTTACAGCAGTAGGATCACCGTAGGCTCAGGGTCACACATACCATCGCACCTAAAATTGGGCCTTTTTTAATTCTTTCCTCATATACATCCTTGAAGTGGAGTTCTGGATACTAACACTAATGGCATTTGGTTATGAAATGCACAAAGCCACATTAGAAGCCAAAGTTGTTGGAATGATGTCTGATTGATGGAAATCAGACATCATATAGTACATGACAATAACTTTCTAACAAAGCTAGAACCAGCCTTCTACCTCACATGGATCCAGAGTTCTCTTGGCAGCAGAGTGAGCAGAGGAACACACACACAGTGAGTCCTAACTGATCCCAACCCACTTTCCCTGTCTACTTGCAGTGTAAACCCTAAGCAGCAAGACCGCAACTGGTCGATGTTCCCTGTACTGCCAAGTGCCAGATAGACAGACACAGAGAAGCAACCACACAGAGATGGGTTGTACAAAAGAAGGACATAACTAGGAGGACAATGCGGTACAAACTCAAAGGACGGAAAGTAGTTAAAATAGCCAAGCCAAAGTCAGAACCAGACGGGTAACATGGTACAGAATTACAAGGGAGTAAACCTATAACTGGCAAGGGTGTATTGCCAGCAGGGGATTCAAATAGAGCGCTGAGTCCCTGGACCAGAACCTGATAGGTCCAAGGACTCTGCTCCCATTGGACCAGAACATCAGTATCCTGTCACTCAGCCTGCATCAGAATACACACCTAACTCTAATAACCAATTAAATCACCCACATGAACTCCTTCAGCTTCGAGACATGAACGTGGTCAGACCGTGACCCTGGAGCCCGGACAGGTAAGTTAGTGACATCTCCATATTCATTGCTCCAGTTGCTCTGCTAGCTTTATTTAAAGCTGGCAGCCCAGGGCGCATGTCCTTTCTCAGGAGGCGTGTCCTAACTGCTGTAGCTTTTTCCCTGTAAGTGCTACAGCTTCTAACAGACAATATGGCTGTGACAGTTGAAGATTTAAATTGAGCGTGTGCGACCACTAAAATTAAATGGACAAGAAATGAGGAATAGAAGAAACAGCAGGTGGCGCTGCACAGATACACATCATTGAATAACTCGGTGACTATACTAACTTTTTCATTACATGTAGCTACAAAAGTATTCAGATCCAGATGCTGGTTTGAAAAATGTAGAATAGTATTTGTGGCACAGCTCCTTTGTGGATTTGGCTGTAGACGAATGGCAAAATCTTTAGCTGCAATTCTGCTCCATGTAGTGGTACCCTTACACTCTGACTTACCTAGAAAGGGGTGTTCCAGCTATCCCCCACCTACCTCTTTGCTGCAGCTGCTGCTGCCCCTATCAGGCCACAACTCCTTAGTAGAGTTGCCCAAGCCTGTATTGTAAATCCGCACTGGCAACTCTACAGAATGCAGCTTGGCATTATTGGCTGGGCACAGGCTTCAGCCATGAATGGGATGCCATAGTTCATGCTGGGACGTGTGGTTGCACCGCAGCTGGGGAGCCACAAATTGGAAACCAAAAAGCAGTTCATGGAAAGTTCCTAAAAAACGTTTTTCAATGGAAAATGGCATTCCTGCTGCCAAATCCCAGGGAAAAAAATTGTATTTGGGCCTTCCACATTGCTTGGATGTGCCAGACCCAGTGGTGTTGTTGCTAGGGCCTATAGAGATATATGCCCTCCTTCCACACCCAAAAAAAAAGAAGATCATGAACACAAATTACCACCCTGCCACATAGTGACTGATAATACCACCATAATGATACTGTGATACTGAATAAAAACTGCTGTACTAAGACCAGAATTACCACCATACAGTGACCATATAACAGTAGATACCACTACTGCACAGGTGCTATGCAGACCATATAAGTATAGTTATATCTGTCTCTGATTGGAAGCATTTATGTGTCCTTTTCTTCTCCATCCAGCCCAGACCACCTTAAAGACTTCTCCCAGCCACGATTTGTGTCTGGAGAGTGAAACTCACATCTTTGGCTCATTTCTTTTCAGTACCCTCCCCATCTTGTGCCTACCCACACAATGCCATAATGCCCTCCTCTTGTGCGCCACACAGTAATAGTGCAACCCCCTTTGTGGCCAGTTTCAATATTAATTTTCCAACTTGTGTACCCATGCAATAATAATTTACTTTAAACTGTCTGTTTTGATAACTTCAGACTGATGTGTATGGGCACCTTTAGTCTGTGCAAGACCTGCGGCACCCAAGGGAAAGCAGAAAGGACCTTTCAATGGGAGGGCAACTAAACTAACTGATAGGGACATGATGGGTGAGAAGTTTGGTGGGAAAGGTGACCGGGAGACCAGACTGCAGATAAACACATAAGATATAGAATAAACTTTGTATAGCATCTAACGGTCCACACTGCTGAAACGTGGCATCTGATGACCACAACCTGGCTCTGTGCATGACATGCAAATGCCCGCTCCTCCGCACATCCTCAGCCAAGGTCTTTTTGCTCCTGCACAGACTTAATTAAGGGCTCCAACTCAAGAGAACTCCGGCCAGAAGCACCGACAGACATGCAAAAGACAAAAAGGACAACTCCTCGAGGAGCTCCGTGGTAACAGCCCAACAATAGTCACAAATCCAGGGTTTCAACACCGGACCTGCTCTGCATGCAGAATAGACAGGAGCTGGCACAGGAGCTCGGCCCAGTGATTGTAGGGTGACTGATAAAAGAATTGGGTGACCCCGTGTAACCCCAGCGTTTTTTTCCCTTTGGATATAAATTTACGGTTATTTTCCTATTGGAGTCCATTGTGTTCTAGCTCGTGGTCTGGTGGAACCAGTGGCATGCTGGTACTACTAGTGAGCAGTGTGTTACATGATCTTATCGTATAAATCTTTTTTAAAAAGTCACTTACCATTTGCAGCACACGGTGGATGCATATATGGATCTTTCCTTCTTTACTTCCGCACCTCACATCCCTCCATACCGCACAGTACTTGCATTAATAGAAAAAAAAAATCAGTAATTTCGGTTGCCTTACCCTCTGCGTGGAGCGGCCCTACGTTCATGCCCTCCTCCTACTTTCCTACAGGGATATAAATAAAATTCTTTTTTTTTTTTTCTTTTTAACACAAAAATCTCCTTGTCTGGAGTCTGAAACTGGATCCAGGAGAGGAGCGAGGAACAGGCAGCTCATTCTCTCATCCTCCTGAACCTGGAAAAAACCCTTCATCCATCTCATCCATAAACATCATCAGGACATACACCTCCAGTGTCCGAGGACAGAGTGACAGGGCGGTGTGTCTGGGGACATGTGTACCGCTTCTCGCTGGAAACTGATGGACGAATTAGGATTAACTTTTTCATCAGGCAGAATGTAAAATGCAGGAGGACGACTAGTCCCAGCATGTGGGCACTTAGTGGTTAGCTACTGGATCTATGTGTTTATATATGAGCAGGTCTATATATAGGTAAATTAGGTCATTTATCAAACTGGTGTAAAGTAGAACTGGCTTAGTTGCCCTTAGCAACCAATCAGGTTCCACCTTCCATTTTTCAAATGAGCTGTCATAAATCAAAGGTGGAATCTGATTGGTTGCAATGGCAAATCAGCCAGTTCTACTTTACACCAGTTTGATTAATGACCCCAAAAGTTTCTATATTATCTTTATATATTTATATATTATTTTTATTATATATTTTTTGGAAAGCATGCTCCTACAGTATATTCACCCCACACCCTCTATGAGCATTAAACCACTTATAATTACTATTTAGTCACCGTGTACATACATTACTTATCCTGTACTGATCCTGAGTTACATCCTGTATTATACTACAGAGCTGCACTCACTATTCTGCTGGTGTAGTCACTGTGTACATTACATTACTTATCCTGCACTGATCCTGAGTTACATCCTGTATTATACTCCAGAGCTGCACTCACTATTCTGCTGGTGCAGTCACTGTGTACATACATTACTTATCCTGTACTGATCCTGAGTTACATCCTGTATTATACTCCAGAGCTGCACTCACTATTCTGCTGGTGCAGTCACTGTGTACATACATTACTTATCCTGTACTGATCCTGAGTTACATCCTGTATTATACTCCAGAGCTGCACTCACTATTCTGCTGGTGCAGTCACTATGTACATACATTACTTATCCTGTACTGATCCTGAGTAACATCCTGTATTATACTCCAGAGCTGCACTCACTATTCTGCTGGTGCAGTCACCGTGTACATACATTACTTATCCTGTACTGATCCTGAGTTACATCCTGTATTATAGTCCAGAGCTGCACTCACTATTCTGCTGGTGGAGTCACTGTGTACATACATTACTTATCCTGTACTGATCCTGAGTTATATCCTGTATTATACTCCAGAGCTGCACTCACTATTCTACTGGTGGAATTACTGTGTACATACATTACTTATCCTGTACTGATCCTGAGTTACATCCTGTATTATACTCCACTCACTATTCTGCTGGTGGAATTACTGTGTACATACATTACATTATTTATCTTGCATTGACCCTGAGTTGCAGTCGATATTATACTCCAGAGCAGCACTCACTGTTCTGCTGGCTCCAGTATTGAATCTCCAGGCTCACTTCAATAGGAGTTACAGTATGTAAAATGAAATCTCCCATTCAACAGCTTCTCATGGTAAAATATGGTAGGAAATGGGCAACTATTTTTTTATTTTTTCATACCAGATGAGTTCCATAATTGCTTTTATTTGTCTGAGATTTCAGATTAACCTATAGTCATTGTACAGTCATTGTCTGGGTTGCTAAATACTAAAAGAAAATTTTCTCTGTAATTGAGTAGAAAAGCTTGCAAAATATGCAAAATAGCCGCTCCTTTCTGGTATGTACATGAGACAATGCTGGCGGGGAAGTCGTCCTCATGGAGTAGTAGGAATATGTGCAGTTAATATTCACTACTCACAAAAAGGTCGGGATATTTGGCTTGTGTGTGAAATTTCAGGATGAACCTAAAATGCCCTTTACAGGAGAACTTAATATGACCTTCTTTAACCTTCTGAATGTACATGTCCAACTGCTCAATGTTTCAGGACTTTTTGCACAACTTGCTGTTCTCTAACAAGGAGCTTAACGGCAACATTCACAACAGGTGTTTGATCCATGAATCGCCCAATAAATTTCCTGTTTCAATTAGAATTTGTATTTGTACAGTCCTCCTCATCATGCTGCTCACATTTGGACATCATGAGACCAAGATGACACCTAACAATTTGCGGTCCCCAATGCACGGGCAACATCTGTGTGGATTCCGCAGACGAGTTGAAATGTCCACACCCTAAAAAAGTAGTACATGCAGTAGTGCTTCCGTGGGTTTCCGTGCCTCCGTTAAACATCGGACATTCCAGATGTGGTAAAATAAAAACCTCCAGGGCCTGTATATTGTGTACCCGCTGTTTGTGGGCACGGTCATGTGCATGAGGTCTAACAGTGGATGAAGGTTAGGTCAACTGGACAGGTGCACTCATTGTAGTATCCTTAAAAAAAAAAATGTAAAAAATAAAAAATGGCCTTGTTGCCCATAGTAACCAATAAGAGATCAGCTTTTATTTCTCAAATGGCTCTGGAAAAATTAAATCTGCACTGTGATTGGTTGCTACAGGCAAAAAGGACAATTTTTTTGTTTGCTTTCAGTCATCTAAAAAAACTTTATACGTCCTGAACTGAAGAAAAATATTTAAAAATGGCCTTGTTGCCCATAGCAACCAATAACAGCCTGATTTCTTAAATGGCTCTGGAAAAATGAAAGCTGCGCTGTGATTGGTTGATACTGACAACAAGGACACTTTTTGTTTGCTTTCAGTTATCTAACAAAACTTTATTTGTCCTGAAATAATAAAAAAAGGTTGAAGGAGTACGTGTTTCCCCAGTTGGAACAGATTACATGTGTCGTCATGGGAACAAGCAGAGAGTAGAGGCTTTGGCCTAGTTGCACCATAGTCGGATCTGTTACTGTGGCAACTGATCAGATAGAATGGCTCTAGGAGGCTGGCAGGTTCTGCCTGCCTTGAAGGAAATGTGTCTTTGTTGCCCATAAGAACCATTCTGTGACTACTTTTACATTTTTTTAGGGCAGGGTGTAAAATGAAAGCTTAGCTGTGATCATACCTGCCAAAATGTTAAGGCCCTGTTCACACTGTGTATTCCGTGGCAGAAACCTCTGTGGTTTTTCAATCTGAATATTGGGAACCCACTCACAATTTAGTCTCATTGAATGGAGCTAAACCACAAACAAACACCCGTCGTGGCTTCTAGGGGCGTGCGTCCAGACCTCGCACCAAAAATGGACATGTCCTTTCTTGGCACAGTCTTGGCTTTAAACGAAATGGCAATGCAGCCTCCCAAACTTACCAACATTGTAGTTGCATGGCTGCCAACTGTCCCAAATTTGCAGGGACTGTCCCTGAATTCCCAGGAGTGGGGTTTTGGATGCCCCGATTTTACCAAACTAAATGTTGGGGAGTAAGCAGTTGTCAAATTAGGGGCAAGTAGGCCCAAAACCATGCGGGACCACCCATTTATGGCTCACATAAGTCCTGCCTGTTTATTGCTGGGACAGTCTCTGAAAATTAGGGACAGTGCCTGCAGATTTGGGACTATTGGCAACTATGCCATTGGAAACAATGGGAGGTAGTCTCCGTGCAGCCACCAGCTTTTTGGTGCGGAACCTGCGCCAAAATTCCATTTTTAAAAAGGGGTTACGGCATAACTGATGTAAAAAAATATACAGTACATGACAACCTCTTTATAACAAAGCTAGAACCAGGAAATGGATCAGAGATTCCCCCCATTTACTGTTCCAATTGCTCTGCTAGATTCTCTTCAGCCTGGCAGACCAGGGGATGTGTCCTTTCTGCTGCAGCTCTCTCTCTGTACCTGCCACAGCTTCTAACAGGACATATGACTGGTGACTGTTGAACTTTGAAACTGAGCATGTGCGACCAGCTCAATAAAAGGGACAAAAAAATAAGGAAAAGAACAAACAGCAGGTGGCGCTGTATAGATACATTTTACTGAATAACTCAGTAGCTATAATACATTTTTAATTACATGGAATTAAAAAAGTTTTCAGATCCAGGTGCTGATTTGAAAACTAAAGAATATTTTTCGTGGGACAACCCCTTTAACTTAAAGAGGCTGCCATTATCCATTATGAAATATCCTATTCATGGAGAGGAAGACCCTGGTTGAGGAGCAGAGAGTGGAGGACCCATCATGTCTGTGTATTACACATATACTTCATTTTTCCTGTGGTGGCGCTGCAGGGAAATCGAGCATGTGCTCATGATTTAAAGGGGATATCCCTTAAAATGAAAATAAGACATCATATAGTACATGACAATACCTTTCTACCTTTCTATGTTCCGTTCCGCAAAATACGGAATGCACACGGACATCATCTGTATTTTTTGCGAATCCGTTTTTTGCATGAGCCCTAAATATGATTGCCACCAACATGTTTCCAATTTATTTTTGGCTTTCCCTTCTCAGGGACTGTAGATAGTCTCTAGGGGGCGGCTCCTCTCTGGTTGTGCATCCAGTGACCTCTAGAAAAGTCAGGATTCCTGTATTGATCTCCTCCAGTGTCGACACGGAAACTGCAGACAATGGCGAAAAAAGATCATTAAGAGCGGCAGATGTGGGGGAGGGGGGATCAATCAGATAGCGGACAAATGATAAGACTGTAAAACGTCATAATATTTGCGACCACAAAGAACGCTGAAGCACCAGGTGGTAGTGCGGCTGTTGTTATGGGGTAGTGCGGCTGTTGTTATGGGGTAGTGCGGTAGTGCGGCTGTTGTTATGGGGTAGTGCGGCTACATATGCGTCCTCAATGAGAGATTAGGCACATTTAATTTCAACATGCTCCATCCTTGGTTCCCACAAGGGATAAGCCTCTGGCAGATGTGCCTGTGAAAAACACCATAATAAAACACACTAGTAAAAGTGCTCAGAAATCCTGGTGTGTTCCACATTTCATGGGTTCAAGGGGTTGCCCACTGGGAATACATGAATATATATATACAGCACAGCGCGGGTTAAAAAAAGCTTTACTCACTGAACCCTGACCCCTTTAAAGACGTGAGACACTACATGAAACATCAAGAATCATCCCTGTACCTCACATGGATCCAGGGATCTCCCCATTCATTGCCCCAATTGCTCTGATAGATACATTCTGAAGAGGGGGTGTGTCCTTTCTGCAGCATCTCCAGGGGATATTTCCTTTAATGTGGGACTGGGGGGGGGGGGGGGTATATCCTTTCTGCTGCAGCTCAGGGGGTGTGTCTATCCTTTCTGCTGCAGCTTCTTCCTTGTAACTGTCACAGTTTCCAACAGGAGACACAGCGAGTAGCAGTTGACGATGGAACTGAGCATGTGCGACCACCTCAGCAGGTGAACGTGCTTATTGCTACACCAATTAAACACCAGAAGGCGCCATTCAAATAAAGCAAAGAGAATATCTCAGAAGTGGAGTATTTTAGTAACAGAAAGTAAATGACAAAGGTAACTTTTTTTTTTTTTTCATGCTCAATTATATTAAAATAATATTTAATGGAGGCCCAACCCCTTAAAATCATACCGGTTATCGTTGTCTTCATACATGGGGGTAACTGTAAGCCTGGGTTCACACACAGTGTTTTCTGCGGCGTTTACATTGGTGTGTTTTTCATAACTTTTTTTTTTTTTTTTGCAATTTTTGTAGGTAACAGAGGTTTTTTTTTTTTTTTGTTTACTGATGCTCTAGATATGCCATTTTTGCCGTTTTCTTGGGATCAGAGGTGTTTTTTATGTTTTTATTTTTTTTACTGATGCTCTAGATATGCCATTTTTACAGTTTTTTGGGGATCAGAGGTGTTTTTTATGTTTTTATTTTTTTACTGATGCTCTAGATATGCCATTTTTGCAGTTTTCTTGGGATCAGAGGTGTTTTTTATGTTTTTATTTTTTTTACTGATGCTCTAGATATGCCATTTTTGCAGTTTTCTTGGGATCAGAGGTGTTTTTTATGTTTTTATTTTTTTACTGATGCTCTAGATATGCCATTTTTGCAGTTTTCTTGGGATCAGAGGTGTTTTTTATGTTTTTATTTTTTTACTGATGCTCTAGATATGCCATTTTTGCAGTTTTCTTGGGATCAGAGGTGTTTTTTATGTTTTTATTTTTTTACTGATGCTCTAGATATGCCATTTTTACAGTTTTTTGGGGATCAGAGGTGTTTTTTATGTTTTTATTTTTTTACTGATGCTCTAGATATGCCATTTTTGCAGTTTTCTTGGGATCAGAGGTGTTTTTTATGTTTTTATTTTTTTACTGATGCTCTAGATATGCCATTTTTGATGTTTTCTTGGGATCAGAGGTGTTTTTTATGTTTTTATTTTTTTACTGATGCTCTAGGTATGCCATTTTTGCAGTTTTCTTGGGATCAGAGGTGTTTTTTTATGTTTTTATTTTTTTACTGATGCTCTAGATATGCCATTTTTGCAGTTTTCTTGGGATCAGAGGTGTTTTTTATGTTTTTATTTTTTTACTGATGCTCTAGATATGCCATTTTTGCAGTTTTCTTGAAATCAGAGGTGTTTTTTTATGTTTTTATTTTTTTTTACTGATGCTCTAGGTATGCCATTTTTGCAGCTTTTTTGGGATCAGAGGTGTTTTTTTTTAGCTTTATTTTAATGGTGTCATTTTTTCCCCATTCCCTAATAAATGCCACTAACAACACTTAGGACTGAAGGCGCTCTTCGGATGCATTACCTCCTCCAGGAGACGTCTGACCGGCAGCGTTTGCTCTTGAGATGACACTTTCATTGTGAGAGGGATTTACTTTTCTAATCTCATCTATCCCCGCAGACACCTATTAATAGAAGCCCCCGCCACGCTGAAAAACGAACAGAGCGGCAGAAATTGGCAATGTATCACAGTGGGTAATTAAGAAATTGAATTCGCTCAGGAGCTGAGCTAGAAATACTCACACAGGCTGCTGCCTGCGACAGGAACGGAATTAACCCTAAGTGGGAGCTTTAAGGTCAGGTTCACACAGACTTTTTTTGTTTAATCTCCAAAAAAGTTGTAAAAATGAGGCATATTTTCCATTTACTTGCTGTTAAAACACAATCTACTTCCATTTACTCCCATAGTATGGAGCCACCTAGTGTTCACAATGTATAGCAATGTGCACGTCCACCTAAGCAGCTGAGTGCTGTTGGTCACACGTGCTCAGTCACGCTCCCAGGTTTTTACATAGAGATCTTCTGTTCACCGAAGGGCACCCAAGAGTAATAGCTTTGTCAGGAAGGGAGCAGAGCCTCGGCAGTAATGCTGAGGAGACTGCTTCTGCAAGGGTAGGAAGGAGGGACTACATTGTTAGCTCCCAGAGGTAGAAGGAGACTGATTCTGTCCAGAACACATTGCTAGGAGTAGCAGAAACAAGTCGGGAAATGGAAGGACAGGTAGAAAGTTTGTCATGGGGTTTGGAACAAGAGGCCGACTGCAGTCAAAACTGAGGAAGAGCTTGCTGTTGCTCCGGCTTCCACCCCAGGTCTCGGCCAAGAGCCTCAGTTGAGGTCTGGCTCTCCCCTGGAAGGGAATGCCAAGAGGTTTGCAGATGGGTAAGGAACCTAATGGCCACACACCTCCTCCTTAGACCTCAGGGGGTAGCCCTTAAGGCACCGTACCCTGTAAGTCTTTGTGACATACAACCGTGGAAATGGTGAAATTTAAAAAAAAGCGAGCTTCAAGTGACGGCGGTTTTGCATCATTATGGCGGTATGTTTTACTATATTGTCTAGATCGGCAGTGTTATTAAATGTGGGAATTCAGCTTCTGTTTCTCATTAAAGAGACCCAGCAGTGTATGGAGACAATGCTTCATGGGAAAAAAGTATGCAAATTAGGTTGTTCATTTGCATACTTTTTTCCCAGAGACCTCTGCCTGAAAACAAAAAGCCTCCATATAACGTTCAGTCTCTTCAATAAGAACCAATACCCCCTGACCTAATACTAGGGCAGGGATGCTCAACCTGTGGCCCTCCAGCTGTTGTTAAACTACAACTCCCACCATGCCCTGCGGTTGTGGACACCCCCCCCCCCAAAAAAAAAAGGACTTGATATATTCTCATCCCTCGTTACTATGAGTGATTTCTGGGCTTCATCTTATTAGGACTTATGGAGGGTTGATCCCTTTAGCCCAGGGATGCCCAACCTGCGCCCCTTCAGCTGTGGCAAAACTACAACTCCCAGCATGCCCGGGCAGTCTACAGCTATCAACCTACAGCATGACATGGTGGGAGTTGAAGTTTAACAACAGCTGGAGGGTCGCAGGTTGGGCATCCCTGCTTTAGGTTATTAACAGCTGATTTGTTGGCGTATACTTGCCATGGCAATAACTGCTAGGTATGACACTAACCCTGCTACCCCAGCAGAATGGAAACTTTTCTCAGAAAGTGAAAGTATCTCCAGCATATCCGATAAAACATTAACCTTTATTGTCATGGCTTGAAAAGAATTTCTCCTGAAAAACTGTGACTAAAAGGCACCGATGCTTTTCAAGCCAACTGTAGCTAGCCATGGCTGATGTCCTACTGGGGTAAGAATACGTTTACAACCAGAGAGCCATCCACAATCACAGGGGATTTAGGCCTCATGCCCAGGACAACTCTCAGATCCTGGCCCGCGTGTATGCCACCATTACTCCTTTAGAAATGTCCTGTCCTTGTCTGCAAAACGCACAAGAATTGGAAATGTTCTTTTTTTTTTCCAGGGAGGCGGATGCTGTCCGCATCTTTTTGAAATGAATGGGTCCACATCTGAACGACAAAATATGCGGATCAGATGCAGACCGAACTTACGGTTGTATACATGAGGCCCAACTAGGGCTGCCACCTTTTCCAACAAAAAAAAACGGCCATGCTAAGCCACACCCCAAAGGAGGTGTGGATGTGGAGGCGTGGCTTAACACAGGTTGTTAAGTCGCTATGTCATAATGTAACTCCCATTATTAATTGTGCCCTCATTAGTGCCCCTGGTAATAGTAATGCCTCCATTCACGCCCCCCAGAATGAATAATGCCCCCATTAGTGTCGCCCAGAATTAATAATGCCCCCATTGGTGCCCCTAGTAATAGTCAGGCCTCCATTAGTGCCCCCCAAAATTAATAATGCCCCCATTAGTGCCCCAGTAATAGTAATGCCTCCATTAGTGCCCCCAGAATTAATAATGCCCCTATTAGTGTTCCCCATAATTAATAATGCCCCCATTAGTGCCCCCAGTAATAGTAAGGCCTCCATTAGTGCCCCCCAAAATGAATAATGCCCCCATCAGTGTCCCCCAGTAATAGTAATGCCTCCATTAGTGACTCCCAGAATTAATAATGCCCCCATTAGTGCCTCCAGTAATAGTAATGTCTCCATTAGTGTCCCCCAGAATTAATAATGCCCCCATTAGTGTCCCACAGAATTAATAATGACCCCATTAGTGCCCCCAGTAATAGTAAGACCTCCACTAGTGCCTCCAGAATGAATAATGCCCCCATTAGTGCCCCCAGTAATAGTAATGCCTCCATTAGTGCCCCCCAGAATTAATAATGCCCCTATTAGTGTTCCCCATAATTAATAATGCCCCCATTAGTGCCCCCAGTAATAGTAAGGTCTCCATTAGTGTCCCCCAGAATTATTAATGCCCCCATTAGTGTCCCCCAGAGTTAATAGTGCCCCCATTAGTGCCCTCAGTAATAGTAAGGCCTCCACTAGTGCCTCCCATAATTAATAATGCCCCCATTAGTGCCCCTAGTAATAGCAATGCCTCTATTAGTGTCCCCCAGAATTAATAATGCCCCCATTAGTGTCCCTAGTAATAGTAATGTCTCCATTAGTGCCCCCAGAATTAATAATGCCCCCATTAGTGCCCCCAGTAATAGTAATACCTCCATTAGTGCCCCCCAGAATTAATAATGCCCCCATTAGTGCCCCTAGTAATAGTAAGGCCTCCATTAGTGCTCCCAGTAATAGTAAGGGCTCCATTAGTGCTCCCAGTAATAGTAAGGCCTCCATTAGTGCTCCCAGTAATAGTAAGGGCTCCATTAGTGCTCCCAGTAATAGTAAGGCCTCCATTAGTGCCCCCAGTAATAGTAAGGCCTCCATTAGTGCCCACAGTAATAGTAAGGCCTCCATTAGTGCCCCCAGTAATAGTAAGGCCTCCATTAGTATGCCCCAGAATGAATAACATATAGGGAGCACCATGAGAGAAAGAAGAGGATCCTCGGCATCAAATCAATAAAATCAACCATTCTTTATTTCATATTTTTAAAATGTACAGCAGAAAAACGCCAAAAAAGAGATTACCAGGAGAGCCATGCGGAAACGCATCAGTGAACATGTTGCGGAGGTCACTAATCCAGGTATATATAATATATCCTCAGCTTCAAGCCATGTCTTCCATATCTGTACCAGTGTGGATGGCTGTTTGCTTGTAAAAGTATTCTTCCACAGTAGGATGAGAGCCAAACGAAGAACAAGTCAGACTTCGTTCGAAATGCGTAGGTGTCTTTTATCCAGACAGATTTTCATAAGATGTTTCATAAGAAAATGTGGCAACAAAGATTAAAGCGGTCCTCTCACTTCCGGAAACGGCCTTTACCATGTAGAGGAAGTTACTACGAGGCATTTACTAATGTATTGTGATTGTTCATATTGCTTCCTTTCCTGGCTGGATTCATTTTCCCATCACATTATACACGGCTCATATCCAGGGGTTACGACCACTGCTGCAGCGCAGATACAAGGTGGTCAGGACGGTAGCTGCTTCACATGCATGACTATGTGCGCTCCCACTGTCTCAGCCACTAGAGAAGCCGGCGCTTTTTCCCATAGTGTAAAAGCACGACCACCGCCGCTGGATTGCAGGGTGGTCGTAACCCCTGGAAGCTTTTCTTCAATGTTTGTTTCGATTATGTACAGCGCCCCCAACGTCTTTGGGGGGTACATTAAAAATGCAGGCAATGTGTTCAAAAAAACAAGCAGTCAGTCACGCCGATCTGTCAGGGACCGCCAGGGAATGGCACAGCGTAGCAGCGGATAGCTGACTCAGCAGCACCGGTCCATCAATATCTGCTGATTCCGTGATGTGAACAGCTATGACACCTGCAGCCACTGAGACTTAACCCTTTACTGACTGGAGGTTGCTGTGGTTACTATTTTGTGGCAAAAAAAACTCATTGGGGCACATTTAGGGCTCATGCACACAGGTCCGCAATCCGCAAGATACGGACCGGTACGGAGCACTACAGAGAATATCTGTGGGATTTCAGTCTGTGCCATTGAAGTGAATGGGCCCGCATCCAATCTGCTTGGACAGATGAGGCAATGTGCTTAGTTAAATGGTCACTAACTTTTATCTCAACTTTGTATAAATCAATAGAACTAGTGACCTCAAGAAACTTTGTAATATGTTTTATCAAAGTGAAATGTCTAGTTCTCCTGTTATCAGTTGTTTACCAGCTCCCTTCCCCTGCCAATTGCATTTTACTTTGAAAAATGCCGCCCTGGATGGATCATTTCTGCAGGAGGATCATATTAAACATGTCAATGCAATTCTATGGAGGAGGGGGGAGGTGGAGTGAGCAGATGCTGAGAAGACAGCCAAAGGGCACAGACAAAGAGAGACTGCACAGCTACATAGCTCAGCACAAGTGTTTCGTTCACAACCATACAGGTCAGTTCTTCTCTGTAATGTCTTCCATTATCCTAGGGCTGCTTCTTCTGAGTGCCTGTGAGACAGTTAGGAAGCAGCTTCTCCTCTACTTTCTGCAAACCAGATATTGAGCAGGGACAGAGGAAAACTACAAAAAAAACTGCCAGATACAAGTTGTGTAATGACCAGAAATTGATGAATGCTCAGTGCTGTAACCGATATCTTGCTGTCAGGTCCCCTTTACACAAGGTGAGAACATTTATTGCTGATACAACAACATAAAATGGTGACCATAAAACTATACAGCATAATAAACAGCGCCAGTGATATACCCAGGAATACATGCCTGTATAGTGATAGACCGCAGCGTTCCTGCACAGTGATTATTCTGTGTTTTATGTAAACTCCAGACAGGAAGAATACGACAACCGGTAACGGAGAAGATTGTGCGCGGCCGAGCAGTGTTTGCAATGCTAATATGTGCAATGAGGCGCGTTGTATTATCGTAAGTCATGGGCTGGTGGTGTCTGATCCCATTGCCGCAGGGCTGAAAGGGCACAGAATACAATCCTATAAAATGTCAATTACATATGGGACGGAAAATGCATCTCATCTTGAAGGAGCGCTATCAATGTCTGCGATGGGTGGGGGTATTATTTATCACCTTCCATCCTGAGTCAGTGTATGATCACGAGAAACGTGCACCCTCTGCGTCTGCTGTACTTACAATGATTGGATCCTGTCACTTGAAGAGTTACATTTCCGACATTTTTCCCTTTTCTGCCACATTCATCACTTTTCTAAAAAATGGGCGGGGCTATCAGCATCTGATCAGATGGGGTTCGACACCCGTCGCCGACGCCAACCAGCTTTTTGAAGAGAAGCGGAGGCCTCCTCACGGCTTACCAAGCACAGCGCCGTCCAATGTATAGTGGCTGTGCTTGGTATTGCGGCTCAGCCCTATTCACTTGAATGGGACTGAACTGCACCTAGGTCATGTGACTAATGTACTGTGATGTCACTGACCTAGGAGGAGGCCGCAGTGCCCACTGGAAGAACTGATTGAGGTGGGTTCTAGGAGTCAGACCCCCACCGATCAGACATCGATGATAGGACATGAGTGTTCTACTCCCAGAAAACCCCTATAATAACTCAGCCCCCCGGACCGTATGCAGAACAATTCATTTAACTGGGTCCGCAAAAAAAAAAAAAAAAAAAAAAACGGAACGTGTGCATGTCCATAAAAGAATAGAACATGTCCTATTATTGTCCGCATTATGGATGACAATATGACTGTTCTATTAGGGGCCAGCTCTTCTGTTCCTAAAAATACGGACGTCATCCATATATTTTGCGGATCCGTTTTTTTGCGGACTGCAAAATACATAAGGTCGTGTGCATGAGCCCAAGCTATGATTGGTGGTCTCATTCAGATTGATAGTGATTTATGTGTCTTAGGGCTCGACCACATTTCCGTGTCAGTGACACGTCTGTGAAAAAAAGTGCGAAGATGTCCATGAGAGATCTGTGGTTGGTCCTTGTGTCCGTTTTTACCATCAGTGCGTCATCCGTAATTCCCCGACTTTGCTCAACTGAAAATTAATTTCCAAAGAATCTACTATCAGTCTTCAGTGAAAAACGGACACAACAGGGATGCCATCCGTGGTGTGTCCGTGATTTTCACGGACCCACAGACTTCTATGGGCATGCTTGGTCCTCATCGCAAATCAAAGTAGCGCATTACTGGCCGGTGGTCAGTAAAAAAAAAATACTGAAATGTGAACAGACACATTTAAATGGGTCCTGTGGAAAGTACGGACAGCACACTCAGTGAAAAACGGAAATGTGGGCGAGACCGTAGGATGTATTCACACGTGACAGATTTGTTATAACAGATTCTGCGCCAGTCCCGTTCATCTGACTGGATCTCACAGAAAAACAGGTACTTGGTGCCAAAACCGCACCCGGATGAATGGAGCCGATCTTCATCTATCTGCCAAGTATGAATATCCGTAAAAGCTTTGACATCTCGGGATTATAAGGATATTACAGCAGGCGCTGCTTCCCCCGCCACACACCTGGCTCAATGACTAAGGATCAGCACGGGACGCAGATGGATCACACCCAGGATATTACTCCTCTCACCATCAAAGCTTCTGTGAGACGTCCTCGGGCTCTTCTGTGTCACCTGCTGCTACTTCACAATGTCCGACGCACAGACATGTAGCTGAGATGAATAAGTCAGAACTGATGATGCAGCAAAAAAATCTCCGAGGCGGTTTGTTTCTTGGCCACGATACCAAGGAGCTGTGTGGCTGTGCTGGGCCGAAACGATAAAACGTGTTTTACTTTAAAGACGTTCACATAAAATCCTAATAATCTATAGATCCCAGGAAATTGGTGGATATGGAGCTGGGGCCCAGCAGATTCCGCAAACCTAATTTAAAGGGGTTCTCCAGGCTTTAACTATTGATGACCTATCCTTATGATCATCAATATTAGATCAGCGGGTCCGACATCGAATGAGGAGACAACGCATGCAGTGCTAGGCCATTGGCGATGCGAGTGAATGGGGCTGAGTGCAATACCAGGCATGACCACTATACAATGTACGGCGCTGTGCTAGGCCGCGGTGCATACAGGAGCATCGGTGCCTTCTCTCTGATCGGCGGGAGTCCCGATACTGATGATCTATAGAGGACGGGTCATCAGTAATAAAATCTCAGAAAACCCTTTTAAGGGTTCATTCAGATGACCGTATGTTTGTGTCCCCAATTTAGCTGAATGGATGTGGACCCATTCAATTCAGTGAGGCCACAAAAGATGCGCACATCACACCGCGTGCTTTCATGCTTCCGTACTTCCGTTCAGCGGTCCTGCAAAAAGATACATCTATTCTATGCCTATAATAGGCATTTCTATCATAGGGCTGGGCGATCCGTCACGCAAAATGCAGAACGCACGCGGCCGGTATCCGTGTTTTACAGGTCCGCAATTTGTGGATACGGTCATCTGAATGAGCCCTAATATTCACATTTAAATGATGATGATGCAAACTGGAAAAGTCCTTTAAGTGAAATTATCAGATGTGACCAGTTCCTGCCAAGCAAGTAAATCTAATATTCATTTGGTCGCCATCTACGTCAGGTTTTATACAATAAGCGTCACTAACATCTGCCTGGTATACGGCCATAACAGGACAGCCATAGAAGTGCATGGGGCCCCTGCTGTACGGCTGCGATGTAATAAAGAGGGTTGTTCTGGGAGGAACCTAACAGACAGAATTGTGGCGTGCGTCCATACATATGGCGGTAGTCATCTGCAACGTTGTCAGGGTGACAGAGACTCAGGTAGCAGTCCACCTCTGTCAGCAAAATGGATGACAAAATGTGTGACTTTACCATTGGAGTGCCCATCATGAAGCGCAGGGGTGCACCACCAATGAGGCCAGGTGAGGTAATCGCCTCAGGCAGCACCAGGTAGTGGCAAGGGGGGGGCGCCATTTTAGTTTTCGCCTCAGGCAGCAGAAAGGCTAGGTGCGACCCTGATGAAGCGCCACCTTCGGGGGGTCACTAGGTGTGTCTCTTCCCTAAATGGCTGCCAAGTGATCCTAAGCTGATAATAAGCAGATGATGAAGGCGAGCGCCTCCATACACCTCGCGCCAGGCGCAATGCCCCTTATGTGCCTCAGTGGGTTTCTTTGAAGCCGGTCACCGCCCTGAGAGTACTTTATTAATGATTAGTACGAGGCCTCTGGAGATGAAAGGCCGCTCTCCGCTCCTGCTCCGCCACCTGCGAAAGACTTCAAACACAGGTTGTATTGTCTCGCTGTCACAATGGGGGCTCTTACGGATCTCCCTCTCAGCCACCACTATGTGCACGCCCCACCTCCTGCCCCACCATTATCAGTCCGAAGCCAAAGTCACAGATATGTCTACGTAAGTACTAAAAGTATTAGAAAGAATAGGGAGTAACGGCGCAGGAGCTGTAACCCGCACTCCACTCAGAAAGTTATAGCACTTAAAGGGGTCTCCCAGGACTTATGTACTTATGTCCTATACAAAGGTCCTGATTATATGACCTGTGGCGGTCCGACTCCCCCTCACAGCTCACCAAGCACAGCGCCGTACATAGTATAGTGGCTGAGTTTGGTCTCCGTCCTATTCACAGGAGAAAGGTCATGTGACCAAAGGACGTGGCCCCACAGGTCGAGGAAAAAGCTCCCTTCCAACAGCTGATGGGTGGGGGTCCTGGGTGAAAGACCCCCACCCATCAGATATTCATGACCAATAAGGCTACCCGTATTGTGGACTGCAAGCGGCTTTACTACCGCTGCAGCCCCTCAGCTATGCGGTTCGTTAGGGTCCTGTCAGCCAGACCCCCACCGACGACGATCACTTCATGTAGGACTATACGTATGCAGGGGCGGTCTTGGCATTTCTGGGGCCCTAAGCGAAGTTATGTCCGGGGGCCCCCACCCCCCAATGATGCGTCACGCCCCTGATGACACGCCCTCTGATGACACCCCCCCAATGGCACGCCCCCCCACACATCAAAGACTGGGACTAGAGCATGCTCGGGTGGAATTTGCGTGCGCTTTTTCAAATCTGCACGCTAATTCATATGCATATTTTAGTATGTACACTAATGTGTATGCATTTTATAAATTAGTACGCATTAGTGTACTAATTTATAAAATGAGTACACATTCGGACAAATGCAGTACGTGACAGCTGGGTGGGCGGTCTTGGACACCAGCACAAGAGCGGAGCGTGGGGGCCCCCTTGGACGTCGGGGGCCCTATGCAAATGCATAGGATGTGTGGTGCCCAAGACCGCCCCTGTACGTATGAGGGTCTCTGACCCCAGTCAGGCTTCTCCAAAGGCCTTGGATGGTGTCTGTTGGAGGAAATGTGTTGAAATACGGCGGTCAGAAAGAAGGCCTGTGAGGAGCAGTAACCTGCAAATATAGGGAAAACCTGTGGGGAGAAAGGGTTAACTGGCACCCGCACAGTAATAGGAGAGGCTGCAATTACTTTAACTGCGCCGGGCTCCGGTGTGTCTGAGCTGCGCCAAGTCACCCAGCGGTATGTATGATCTCCCTGTCTCTACCGCGACGCGACACCTCGTGCCTCAGGGTACAGGATTCCACTGAGCACCAGGAAGAGGCTCGGGCACCACAGTCCCGTAAGAGTCGGTGGTGTTCCGGCGGTGCACCCTCACCAGGGTTTTCTGCTACTGCTGTACAGGTGGGAGGGCCCCTACCTTTGGGCCCCTGTGCATCTGTACTGGTTGCAGAGGCGTCATGTCCACCCCTTTAGGCGGACTAAGTTTTAAGATTTGGAGCATTGCAGACAACATGGTTACATCACTCATTTAGGGATCTTACAAAAATTCTGCCATGACACCAAGGACAGGTCATAAATATTCATCTACCGGGAAAAAAAAACCCTTCAGGGCTCATGCCCACGAATGTATCTTCTTTCCGTGTCCATTCGTTTTTTGTGTTTTTTTTAAGGACCGTATTCGGAACCATTCATTTCAATAGGTGAACAAAAAAAAAATGGAAGTTATTCCATGTGCAGTCCATTTCTGTATTTCCGTTCCGCAAAAAAATAGAACATATCCTATTAGGGCTCATGCACATGGCTGTTCCATTCCGCAAAATAGGGAATGCACATGGACATCATCCATATTTTTTGCGCATCCGTTTTTTGTAGACCGCAAAATACATACGGTTGTGTGCATGAGCCCCAAGGCTACTTTCACACTTGCGGCAGCAGGGTCGGATCCATGCTTATGTTATGTGCCCACTGTGCCGCCGGAAGTCCGCTCCAGCCCCATTCACTATAATGGGGAAGGGGGAGCGGAGGTCTGGCCGCAACACGGCAAACATGCTGAGAGGAGGCCAGAATAAAACTACCGCACGCTGCGGTGGGTTAGCGTTAGCACGGATGCGGCAGGCTGTTCCGGTGGGGGACCCTGCTGCCGCAAGTGTGAAAGTAGCCTTAATGGTTGTATAGTGACAAATACATTTGGCATAGCAGAGCTGAAAGGGTAACGTAAGATCGTTTCCCTTTACAAGACTGAGATCTCCCCTAAAATCCGTGGGAATAACCGCTCCATAAAAGCGTCATTCCGGTAAACGTGACCCAGTTCTCCATCTTGCCTGGTCACGCCGTCATTTATCTGATTCATTGCTATTAAATTTTATCACCGATGACTCAAGATTAGTTTAGAAACCAAGTAGATGAAGAGCGAAAGCCCAGTTCACACTGCAGGCGATGGCGTCATTGGGAGGCTCATTTGTGCACAGATATATACAACACTTTGTGGCCGGCCCCTGATAGAACAGTCCAATCCTTGTCCGTAATGCAGACAATAATAGGACATACTCTATTTTTTTGCGGACTATTAGGGACCGGCTGTTCCGTTGAGCAAAATACAGAATAAACATGGGCGTCATCCGTATTTTTGCGGATCCGTTTTTTGCAGATCACAAAATACATACGGTCATGTGCATGACTCCTAAGGCTAACCTCCTCCATATATTGAACTTTCCTATTTTCTACATTTTTCGCGCTGCGCTAGTTCCCTGGAATGTGCTACCCCAATCAGATTAGTCCCCGACGTCCACTGTTTTAAGCGTGCCCTGGAAACGCATCTTTCTAAGTCGGCTGCTGGCATGTCACTGCCACCTGTCCTTTTATCAGCGTCGCTCCCTCATTCAGCCGCACTCCCCACGCTTTTTGCTTGCGTTCTTCCCCATAGACTAACTGAAAAAGAATATATGAGCCTAGAGCGCCATCTGGTGGTAAATGACAGTACTGACGATATCTTTTAGGGATTATATTTTAAATCACTTCTTTTGGGGCGTCTGTTTTTAAGATGCCATCCGTTTTTATGCCACCAATGAACTGGTGTGGACTTGCCACATTTTTTGGCACTTTTTAAAAAATTTGGAAGTGATAAATTTGGCTAACTCCACCCACAAAACATTTGTCCGCCCCATAGTAAATAACAAACCATTATTTAACCCTCATAAATCTCCCAAGGTAAATCCAGCAATCGAGTTTAAGGTAAAATCCAGTTTCTGTATTATATCCTTTTAAGATCCATAGGCTGTTCGGAGTATATGACGAACCATTGTATACCCTAAAGAAACTGGATTTTACCTACGACTCGATTGCTGGATTTTCCTTGGGAGATTCATGAGTGTTCCCCGGTCTGGGGCGTCAGAGCACGGTCGTGGAGTGTGGCGGGTGAGCTGGAATTTATTTTTGATTTATTATTTAACCCTGTATGGTCTTGTTCTTTGGAGAATTGAGTTGTGGTATTATGTGGGAACTATATGGCGGCATTATGTGGGGTTAATACCACTGGTGGCAGTGGTGGAGCTATAGGGGTCGCAGAGGTCACAGCTTGCCAGTGGTGCACTGCTGCTCATGTATTGCCGTCCTCAGAATGGGCATTTGAGTGATGTCTGCCTGCCCCGTCGTTACCTCTGGTAGGCTCCAGGCCCAATCAGAGGCCGGCACAGGCGGCACAATGACATCCTCGGGCAGCATACGGCTCAGAAAACAGGCTGGAAGAGGCGCAACGCTGACAGCTGAGGTAAGTATCTGCATTTATTGTTTGTTTTATTGTTTTTTTATACACCATGATGTGGGGGAACCTACTGGGGCACTATTGGGACCATGGGGTGGGGTCCACTATGTGGCCATCTACCATGGGAGAGGGGGACACTATGGGTCCATCAACTGGGGGCACTATGGGGATATTGGGGTGGGGGGGGAGCACTATGGGGTATCCACTGGGGGCACTGCTGGTGGTTTGGAGAGCACTATGGGCGCATCTACTGGGGGGCACTGAATAGGGGCTGGCACACATAAGTTTCATCAGTTTTTCCTTTAGTTTCCACAAGGCTATGTTCACACTGTGGGTTCTGCTGATTTTGCATGCTGCAGATCTGGACCCTTCATACCCCCAACTGCGGATAGGTGAGAAATCATACTTGCCAACATTTAATGTGAGGGTTTGCTGTGTGTGCCATGATGACATTTTTTGGGAACTAGATAATAGAGTACAGGCGGCACTCCGTTCAGGTCGCGGTGCACGTGTCTGTGGATGGCGTCCAAGACAATATTACGAAGAAAAGACCGGCACTCGCTTTGTTTCTTTATAGAAGATGCTGCTTTATTGCCACATCAATTGTGACGCGTTTCGGCACTAGCTGTATGTCTGAAGAAGGCACAGCTAGTGCCGAAACACGTCACAATTGATGTGGCAATAAAACAGCATCTTCTATAAAGAAACAAAGCGAGTGCTGGTCTTTTCTTCGTAATTTTTTGGGAACTGACACACCTTTTATTAGGCCACACCTCTTATCCCATTTACCACTCCCCTTTCGTACACCCATTTGCCCCCTCTCATCCATCACTCTGCCCCCATTGCATACACATACAGGGAGAAAGCGGCCCTCCATACTGTGCCCCAGAGATCGTTTGCCAACTCCTCCTGGACTCTAAGAGTCTCCCAGATTCTCAAGATAAGTTGGCACGTATGTGATAGATCTTGTTTATGGGACATCCCTCAACTACCTAGACCACCAAGGATGTTGGCTTTAACCCTTTCTATGCTGTAGATCTCAGGAATATGAGATAATAAAACATCTGTCCAGTGATCCACTAGGACTAGGATGTAATGTGACATATTCCTAAGGTTTTGCACTGTCTTGTACCATCTGCATAGGCCGTAAGCTAAATAGTGAACTCGTCCAGATGCTGTGTCCAGGGGGAAGGTAAAGCTTAAAGCGTACCTGAGTTAAAGAAAAAAAATAATGGTTGTGCTTCTTCGTACAATCACGACTGTGAAGGAATAGGTCTTTTTTTTAGCTTCCCTAATGTGTTTTTCAGCTAAACTATTCTGCTCTTCAGTTGCACAGCTAGATGCATTTCTCTCACAAGCAGGGGGTGTCTCCTTCTGTTGAATCTTCCAGCATTGTACCGCTGGGACATCCTTTCCCTTACTTCGCACTATGTTTGTTTTCAGCTTCGGAGGCGGAGGAAATCACCCTTACAGACACACGGGAGCTTCTCTGCTCCTCAAAAGCTGTGTAGAAGCAGTTCATTTATCAGACTCAGCTCTGTTACTAGGCATAGATCTTGCTTGACAACATGCAATGGACCGCAAATTAGGTGGAAGTGAGACCCCTAGTGGCCATAAATTTTGGTGAAGCCAGACACACATTCACACAGAGCAGAACCCATGATGACCCCCCCTGCACATTACCTACGGCTTTTGCTGCGGCTGCACGATTTGCGCGGCTACAGAATAAAGCGGAGACTTAATAATCACTGGAAAACATTTTATTTTATATAAACAATTTTATTTTTGTACAAAATATATATAGGCGAGTATAAACAGCGAATATCTGGAGCTTTCCATACGATTTTTAAGATTTCGATCTAGACATAGACGGTCCCTCCGAGAAGCGGTGCATCCTCAGCAAACATAATATGGGGCCTATTCGCACATAAATGCATTTTTTTCAGCAATTTCTGCAGTTTTTGTTTGAATAGATCCTTATATTGATACCAGGAGAACTCCACTAAATGGCAAAAGAACTTCGGCTATCACGTGAAATTTTAGAGGTTTTGTGCTAGGGGCGTAACTTGAAGCTCTCGGGCCCCAGTACAAAATCTATCATGTAATGGTTTCTTTATATAGGCCCAGCCCCAGGGCATGGGTGTGACCTCAACCATCGCACCGCCCACAGTCACACCCCTGCTTATGTTCCTGGTATTTGCCATTACAGTATGGTATCAACATTGTAACAGCCAGTGGTTATCTCCAAAACACCAAAAGTGCCAGAATTCACCTGATTATATGTCGTGCAGATATCAAGTAAGCTCGACTGTGAAGGAGTAGGTCTTTTTTGAGCTTCCCTTATGACTTTTTCAGCTAAACTATTTCCCTTCTTTAGTTGCATAGCTAGATGCATTTCTCTCACAAGCGGGTGTGTCTTCCTTCTGTGGACTAAACCAAAATATGTGTACTTAGAGGGGCGCCTTGCTCTAGGTACTGTCATGGCTGCCATTTTGTGCAATTTAGATTGGGATTAGTTGCAGATATATATATATTTCCATGACAACCAAGCAAATTTCATTCCTTTTTGGTCTGTAACCTCCGACCATTTTCATAAAAATATAGCTCTCTTGATAGAATTTTCCCCATTCTAATGACCCATAATTAACATCCCAAAGGCAAATTATATAAAGAGACTAAATCATGTCGTACAAAAAAAAAAACAAAAAAAAACACAAAAACATTATAAGCACAACACAGTCTGTATACGTTTGGCAAACAGCATTGCTTGTAGACCTGCGGCTGTTGCAAAACTACAACTCCCAGTCCTCCCTGACAGTCTGTGACTATGAGGACACGCTGAGAGTTGTAGTTTCTTAACAGCTTAGAGAGCCGCAGGTTGGAGGCCACTGCTTCAAGGATACAAAGGACAAAAGAACTATAGAATGGAATAGAATTTCCCGTATGTTGGTAGCAGTAGTAGAGAAGAAGACGACCTCCGTCCTGCGAGGACACCCCAGGGGGGCGCAGAGCTGAGCAGCCTCCCGTCCAGGCTCTTTTTTTTTTACAGTGCGAAATAATCAAAAAACGTCACAATTTTTGCGGTTATCACTCTCCGACGTCGGCTCCAGCCGCCTTCTAGTCCTCGTCTCCTCCGTACATGTCCGCCAGTTTGGTGAAGCGAGGGCCCCAGTCGTTCAGAGCGCTGTAGTCCTGGTCACCGTCCGAACTGGAGGAGTTCAGAGAGCTGAGGGAGGCGGCCTCCGATCCGCTGCCTTCATAGTCGAACACAAGGAGGGAGTCGTAAGGAGGGGCGGTTGGGTCGTTGTCAGCCGCGTTCAGATTCTGGTTCGTGGAGGAAAACACATTTTGTTAGAATTGTCATTTTCGGTAGTCCTGTGGGGTTTTTTTGCGTTACGTTACACTCGGTAAAACTAAATCGTTGTTTAAGGGGAAGTTCTGCAATAGCCTTAAAAGGATCCTGTCAGCAGGATCAATCCTATTAAACTATAAATGGTTATTGGTGGGGTTGATCCTGCTGATTAAAATTATACCTGTCTTGTGAAATTTGGATGTGGTGTTCCAAAAAGAAAAAAAAAAAAAAGACATTTAGGGGGATCATTTATGATACTGAAATACGCCTATATCAGACGCAACGGTCTTGACTTCTCATTGCTCACACCGGCACGTCTCATTCATCATTTTCTACGCCTGTTTTAGGATGCGCCTCTTCATAACTTCGGCAGATCCTCTGCCAGCAAATGGGCTTTATTAAGACCGGTGTCTAAAACACCTTGTGCCCCTTAATCTTTATACATATGAGGACGTCAGTACACCGAGGGGCGGAGCCTCAGCTTTCCAGTGCTGGCCACACCCTTTGGTGCACTGAAGCTCTCATTTGCATAAAAAATGAAAGTCTTTTTATGAAGAACGCCATTACCGATTTTAATTTTAAGCAGCAGGATCACCCCCACCAGACAGGATGCCTGGATTAACAGGATTGATCCTGCTGACAGGTGACCTTCAAAGCCTCGTGTTTCCTCGTGCGCCCTCTGTTCATTTCCCCACTCCGTTCTTGATATAGGTGCAGGTCCCAGCGGTGGGACCCGCGCCTATCAGACAATGGGGGCATATCCTAGTGATATACCCCTATTGTCTAAGATAGGAAAACCCCTTTAAGCACGGACACAGACGTGTGAATGAGGCCCAAGTCTATTAGAAAGTTAAAAATTAGAAATTTTGTTTGACCCCATGTAATGTAAAAATACGGGGCAACCGTGAAAATCTGCTGCCGGCAATAATAATTGTGGAGAGCCCCTTTAAGTGCAGCTGTGTTACCCCACCTCATCAATGAAGTTTCCTATTTCATCGGGATTGGCCGGACGTGGCCGGTACTGAGGAGCCGGCATCAGCGTTGGCGCCACATCGTTGCGAGTGATTTCCGGGCGGGCGTCCAGACCACGGTGCAGTTGACTCAGATCAAAATCCTTTAAGAGAAGAAGAACGTTATAACGAGTTCAGTCTCCGCGGAGACACTTTACAAGGACGGATCCTCGCGGTACGGTACCTGGTCCTCCTCTCCGCCGCCCTCCTCATCGTAGTGATAGACATTGTCACGCGTTTCGTCTTCAGGGGGCAGTAAGGGCTCCTTCACAACCTTCTTCTTCCTCATAAACAGCAGGAGCAGTAACAGCAGGACTGCAGACAGAGACGCAAAGAAGATATTACTACCTGTCCTGTAGATTTTTATTATTTTTGGGTTTTTTTCCCAGTTTTTATACAAAGTGACATCAAGTCAAGAAATGAAATGAAGAAAACAAACAACAATTAAATAAATAAAAAAAAAAGTCAAGAAGCGTCCAGATATCCAATCCAATCTTTTAGACTTCGGATGACCCCTTTAAAGAAGACCTATCACCTCTCCTGACACTGCTGTTTTAGTAATTACCTGCATCCCTCTGTAATAAAACTGCTGTATTATTCCTGCTAGAAGTTATGAGTGAATTACTAGCAAGGTCCAGATGGGTGTTACCAGTTGGGGGGCGTCCTGGCACATTCTGACACCAGCAGCACCGATTGGATAATGTCAGACTGGGACACACCTCTAACAGGTAACACCCATCTGGACCTCCAAGGCAAACTGCTAGCAATTAGTTCTTAACTTTTAACAGGAATAATAGGAGGAATGACACAACACAGAGTCATAAGACAGAATTCTTATTTCATGGAGAACAGCAGGGGCGGGACCCTCAGTGCTGTGGTGCTGCTCTGGTGAGTAGGTGAGTGGCCTCTTCTCTTTAGGCCTCATGCACCACAGTTCTGCAGAAGACTGCGGAGAACTACACGGCCGATGTCTTCCCGCAAGAGACAAGGCGCAGAATACGGATTTGGTCCGCGTGCCATCTGCATTTTTTTTTGAGGACCCATTGACTTCTATAGGTCCATGGTCCTCATTATGCGACCATATTCTATCTTTTTGTGAAATGGATATACAGTTTTTCGAATCCGTATTTCCGTTCCGCAATGAGATAGAACATGTCCTATACTTGGAGTCAGTGGGTCTGCAAAAAATGTGAATGCAACACAGCCGGTATCTGCAATATGCAGACTGCACACTACATACGATCATGTGCATGAGGCTTTAGGCTAGACTTTCAGGAACGGTATCGCCATGTTCTATTTTCCAGGACTAGAAAAACATGGCGGCTTTCTTCCAAAAACTGCAGGTTGTGTGATATTACAGCTCGGCCTAATTAACTTCAATGGGGCTGAGTTGTAAGACCAGACACAACCTCTAGGTGGTGCTGTTTTTGGAATAAAGCAGCCATGTTTTCCTAATCCTGGACAACCCCTTTAAGGGCTCATGCACACGAGTATATGTCTGCAAAACCTGGATCTGCCCCAAACAAACGGAGGACATCCGTGTGACGTCAATGTAACATCCGTTTTTTTTTTCAGATCCATTATAACAATGCCTGTCCTTGTCCGCACAACGGACAAGAATAGGACACGTATTCTATTTTTTTGCGGAATGGACTTATGGATAAATGGATACGGAATGCACATGGAGTCATTTCTGTTTTGTTTTTGGTTTTTTTTGCAGCCCCATTGAAGTGAATGGTTTTGCATATGAGCGGCAAAAAAAAAAAAAAAACGGAATGGACACCGACAAAATACGGAGTGAAAGCTTAGACAATGACTTACTCAGAAGTGCTAAGATGCCCCCAAGAATGCCAAGTATGACCGGGATCCCAAAGGCGGCTTCCTGGGCCTTGGGCCCGTCGCACGTTGATCCCGTGCACTCGCAGACTTGTATCCTTAGCAGGGTGGTATTTTTCAGCCCCTGACTGTCCGCGATGGTGACGGTCACTAGGTACGTGTCTTCAGGCAGATCCTTCTTTGGTTTTATCTCAAATTCTGCAAAATAAAAAAAAAACAAAAACCTGGTTTTTGCTTTTATGCTGTTTTTTAGCAGTGCTTTAAAATCTCATCAGTCTCTGACGTATCCAGGGTGTACTGACTGCACAGAAAAAGGGGTGCAACTGTTTTTGACACTTGGGACCCATCTCCCAATGCCCTGATGAGGTAGAGGGCCCCCTTTACTATTAAAAATCTGCTCCCATTCTGTTGTCTACTTACGGTTATTCACCAGGGTGGCGGTCCAGTTTTCCCGGGCCTCGCGGTTGATTTCTGCCATGTAGGGGTCTGTGAACGGCCTTTCATCTCTGTCAATGATGTTTATGACGATAGGTTCGGGGCTCTTCAAGCACCATGTCACGTATGGAGTTTCCAAAAAGGGTCCGTTATCATTTACATCCAGGAGGATAAGCTGGAGGGTCCCCGTTCCGGTGGCAACTGGAGAACCTACACAGACGGGCACAGAGTCAGGGGCATCAAGACGACCGGCGCAGAGGAGCACACAGCGCTTTAGTGCATCACTATCTCATATCACGACCTTCTAACATACTTTAACCCAAGGTAAAAAAAAAACAACAACACATAAATGCTTTCAAAATCTCTGCTTGCTGTCAACATATGGAAACATTCCTGTTTACATGTAAAAAAAGGCTAACTGTGCCCATCTGACACAGGAGCATGCCTGGTTACAGTGTATCAGAGCTCTGCAGACATGTAGCTTAGTTTACACATTGCAAAAAAGTCATGGGAAAAAAAAAAGCAACCAAAAAATCCACAGGGTAAAAACCGCAACTGCTGTTAGGCTAGGGCTACACGGCGACACCTGCCACAGCCAGGATCGCTGAGTAGCGGGGATCCCATAGAAATGAACACGGCTGGACTTCTTGCGACTGCCGAGCCAATACCATTAATTTCTATGGGATCCCCGCAACTCAGCGATCCAGGCCGCGACAGGTATTGCGCGACCAGTGTAGCCCTAGCCTTATTCTGCAGGTGGAAAAAATCCAACAAAAACTGCAATGTAAAAAGCAATTTCCTCTTCGTCCTCAGGCAGCACATACATCCTGCTATCTGCTGTCTTTGGACTCGAGGAAAGTAAAATTACAGGTAAGACATGTTTTCTGTTTCCTCCTCGTCCTCAGGCAGCACAGAGCGGGATGTATGTGCTGCCTTAGGATTTGAGGAAAGTAAAATTACAGGTAAGACAAATTTTCTGTTCGTCCTCAGGCAGCACAGAGTGGAATGCATGTGCTGCCTTAGGATTTGAGGAAATAAAATTACAGGTAAGACACCTTTTCTGTTTGTCCTAAGGCAGCACAGAGCGGGATGTATGTGCTGCCTTAGGATTTGAGGAAAGTAAAATTACAGGCAAGACAAATTTTCTCTTTCAACATCTCTGAAAAAATTTCTGTTGACATGCAAAAAAGCTGATTGTGTCCATCTGACACAGGGACACGCCTGCCCACGGTGTATCTGACCTATATCATAAAGGAAACATCTAGATCGGGGTTCACATGTTGCAGATGAGTGGCGGTATAAACTGATCTTATGCGATAGTTACCACTGTCGACGGCTAAGATGATGGCTCTGTACGTGTTGTTCTTGACGAACATCGACTCTCGGTCCAGCTGGCCATTTCCAGTGATGATGCCGTTCTCTGGGTTCACAGACAGCCATCCCGCCGGGTCATTACCAATATAATATCTGCAGAGGACACAAAACCAGTTCAATACGAGGCCGTAAAGGACAATGAGACCGGTCCGGCCTAACGTTCCGCCTCTTAGGGTTAAAGGTTTTTTTTCCAGTTATCAATATCAGATCATTGGGGGTCTGAGTAAATGGGGGCATGGATGCAGTACCAGTCATGGTCACTACCCAGTGTATGGCGCTATGATGTTCCGCAGCTGATTGGCTGGGTTAGTTATACCCCCACTGATCTGATATTGATGACCTATCCTATGGTCATTGTTTACAGGGGGGGAAGGTTCCCCATATAATGACATATCATTAGGACCAACGTATGGGACCATCATCAATGTGTAAGGGAAATGGGACTCTTACCACCTATCATTTACCATAGCACTGGGGGAACGAGTGCCCCTGCAAGCTCTGCATCTCCTAAAGCTATGCCCCTAATATACCCTCCCAGTAAATTGTAAGTTAAAGGGGTTGCCTCATCTACTTGGATATGCGGGTCCTAGCGATATGCCATCAGCGACCCCTTTAATTAGGCAATGTCTCTTGTTTCGGACCCTCATCTATTACCCCTAAAGATTACAGCTGATTGCTGGTGGTCCTAGAAGCAGGACACACGCTAATCACCTTGTCAGGTGTAATCTAAAGATTACAAAAACACAGCGCCACCTGTCAGGCTGTGTGCGGTATTGCACTATAACGGAGCCGAGCTGTAATACCGCACACAACCCACGGACACGGGTGGCGTTGTTTCTGGATGAAAGCGCCGCCGCTTTTTCAATCCTAGACAGTCCCTTTAAATACGGTTTTAGGATATTCTTTATGAAACGAGATGACCGACTTACGTGATCTTTTGATTCTGCGCCTTGTCGGGATCCACGGCCGTGTAGGACGCCACCTCCTGTCCGCTGGGCAGATCCTCCGAGACCGTAACAATTTTTGGATTAGGGTCAAACACGGGAGCCTCGTTGACATCTGTGACGGTCACGGACACCGTCGCTGTGGAGGTCACGAGAGGCACCGAAAATTCAACCTTGTTTGTGACCACCACGAGGAGAACGTACTCCCTCTTGGTCTCAAAGTCCAACCCCTGCACAATAAAAAAAATTTAAAAAATGACATTTCCTGGCGTCGAGCTTCAACACACCCCTCCCCTAAAATACTCTGTGCTGCTGTGGACAGTCATATAGCCTGATCCACTACTCTGCAGAATGCTCTTGTTACCTTCACAGTCGACAGGATCCCCATGTTGTCTTCACCGGTCTTTATGGCGAAATTATTGGCCTCATTGCCTTTGATGATTTTGTACACGGCCCGCCACGCGTCCGTATCGGGAGTGTCGTCATCTGTGACCGTCAGCTGCGCGATGTTAGGGTCAACCTTATTTTCGAAGACGATCACAAGGTACTGAAAGTTTAAACAAAATTTTAAAGTGAACCCCCGAGCCTGTGGGAAAAATGGCTTATCCGGTTATAAGGGCGTCTCGCTACTTACTGTCTTTGGATCAAAAACCGGAGGGTTGTCGTTGGTGTCGGTGACGGTGATCACAGCTTTACCCGTAGTCGAATAACCGTTGCCCTCTTGATCTGTTGCTGTGATGGTCAGAGTGTACACTGGGTATTGCTGGAAAAAGTACAAAATGTTTTATTAATTAGTGCGCACATGTCGTCTCCCTTATCTCTTCCATAGACATAGCAGCAGTGGGCAGGAAGAGAGAAGGGAGACAGCACGTGCACACTAATCTGCAGGGGTGTCGGGTATCGGACCCCCGCTGATCTGATATTGATTACCTATCCTGAGGATAGGTCATCAATATTAAAAGCCTGGAGAATTCCTCACCTCTCCTGACATGTCTGTTTAAATAACTACTTGCATTACCCATATAATAACAGTATTGGAGCATCAATTCTCATGGTAAAATGTCGTACCATTCCTCTATTATTCCTGCTAGACGTTTGCAATGAAGGTGCAGATAGGTTTTACCAGTTGGGAGTGTGCACTTACTGATCCAATCAGTGCTGGTACTGGTAACACCCATGTGGACCTCCATTGCAAACTGCATTCACAACTTCTAGCAGGAATAATAAAGGAATGGCACAACATAGAGTCATAAGAATAGATGCTCCAGAATTGTTATTACATTGGGGATTCAAGTAGTTACTAAGACAGACATGTCAGGAGAGGGGACGGGTCTGCTTTAAAACTTGCGCATAAGATGCAGCAACCAATCAGAACACTGCTGATCTACAATCAGTTGCGACGGAAAATATTATTTTTTCTAGTGTTGATAAATGAAGTATGATTTTGGAACACTAGAGGGCGCTATAATCCTATGTTAATAGAAAGAAAACAATACTGTAAAGTATGTTAACAATATAAGTATAATATATCTTTTCACATGATGGAAGAAATGTAGGTGTCCAGGCGAGTCACATACCTCACGATCGAGACCAGTCTGCAAAACGCTGATCAGACCGGTCTCCGGATTAATGGCAAACATATTTGGGGAGGGAAGCGGTGGGTCCAGACCGGTGATGCTGTAGGCGACAATTCCGTTATTCACATTTATCGAATCGTCGTCGTCCATCGCGGTCACAGTCATCACGGGCGTACCTAAAAGTACAGGGATACTCGGTAAAGGAGGAGTCTCTTGGTGCCTGCGCCCATTTACATGAACTCTGTTAGGGAATTCTGCATTAATAGAGGGGGTTGCTGTGTTCAGGATACTCGTTGCTTAGGGGAGAGCAGTTACAAAGAGCGTCTCTTGCTGTGGAGGACCTGTCCCATATTACACAGACAGTCCATTGATTTGAATGGACATGGTGTAATACTTATATCTGCCTGTGGTGGCGCTGCAGGGAAACTGAGCACTTACTGACAGGTTTTCCCACATTTTATGCCTGAGGGTCCAGAACCTGCTAACAAGTGGAAATTACCTAAAATGGGAAACCCCTAGAAGTGGTTGATGCTTCTGATTCAGCGGTACAATGGTCGCCTAGCCTTACCCTTGGGGGTCTTAGATTACGGAGACACTGATATCACTTACCTGGCTTGGATCCTTCAGCCACTGAGCCTTCAAAGACTGGCTGGGTGAAGTACGGGCGGTTATCGTTCTGATCCGTGACCGTGATAATAACTTCTATCGGAGTTTCCACTGGCACTCCACTTGCCGATACGGCATGAACGAAAATCTGGAAATACAGACACCCCTCAGATATGGCAGGCCATGACCCCGTCACAGGGAGGCCTCCAGGTCAGGAGGTGAACTTACTTTGTAGCTCGGTATCTCCTCTCTGTCCAGGGGCTTGGTGATGTACAACCAACCGGTCGATTTCTCTATGGTGAAGACTCCCACGGGTGGAGTGTCGGCCCCCTGCCCCGTGATGCTGTAGAATACCGTCATCTCGTCGGCTCTGCTAGATTTAATCTACAATAGAAGAGAATGAGGATCTGGAGGAAGGCCCGGCCGCATGTACATACAGTATATTCCTTCTGTAGATAATTCTCTGCACCCTACCTGAATAGCCTTTTTGGGAAATGGACCCCTCTCGTTTTCCGGTGTGTTGATCGGAGGGATCACCCAGTCTCTCTTGTGTCTTCTGTGGCCGTGTTCAGCCTGGAAAGACCAAACGCAAGGAAAATAACATGATTTATTGGTTTACTATAAAAATATTCTATTTTAAGATCTATCTATTATCTATCTATCTATCTATCTCATATCTATCTATCTATCTATCTATCTATCTATCTCCTATCTATCTATCTATCTATCTATCTCCTATCTATCTATCTATCTATCTATCTATCTAATATCTATCTATCTATCTCCTATCTATCTATCTCCTATCTATCTATCTATCTATCTATCTATCTGTCTATCTAATATCTATCTATCTATCTATCTATCTATCTATCTCCTATCTATCTATCTATCTATCTATCTATCTCCTATCTATCTATCTATCTATCTATCTATCTATCTATCTATCTATTATCTATCTATCTATCTATCTATCTATCTATCTATCTAATATCTATCTATCTATCTCCTATCTATTATCTATCTATCTATCTATCTATCTATCTATCTATCTCCTATCTATCTATCTATCTATTATCTATCTATCTATCTATCTATCTATCTATCTATCTATCTAATATCTATCTATCTATCTCCTATCTATTATCTATCTATCTATCTATCTATCTATCTATCTATCTATCATCTATCTATCTATCTCCTATCTATCTATCTGTCTGTCTATCTATCTATCTATCTATCTATCTATTTATCTCCTATCTATCTATCTATCTATCTATCTATCTATCTATCTATCTATCTCCTATCTATCAAAACATTTTAAGGGGTTGTCCATAAACAACATTTCTCACCTGTCTAAAGTATAGTTCATAAATGTATGATACCTGGGGTCTGACCTTTGGGACCCCACAAACCAAGAGAATGGGGGTAGTAGTGTGCATGCGAGTCCACCATTGGGTTCACTGTATATGGGACTGACAGAGCTATCCGAGCGTTGTACTCAGCTATATCAATCAGTCCCACAGGGAACTCAGGGCCCCTCAGGGGACCCAGTGGTCTGTATCACTGCCATCATATATGTATATCGCGTATTCTGTTGTTCGTGGGCCTACCCCTTTAAGAGACCCGCCAACCTTTATGCCATTTCATCAAAAACATCTAAACCAAAGGCGCCAATCAAATGATGCCACCGCGAGTCCGAGTGTCTAGGATGTAGCGCCAGGCTCGCCCACCCACCTGTCTGTGGCGGGCGTGCTCCTTCTTCAGGGTCACCATGGTGGAGGTCAGAGGACCCTTGTCATCAAATGCCAGGACCTTGAACTTTCTCGGCGAGTGGAGCTTTAAGTCATTCTTCACTGTGACTGAACCGTCCGCTTGGACCAGGAAATCAGGGTCCTCCGAGACGTAGTCGATCACCAGCTGCGCTTCACACTTGTCAAAGTCCACTGGAAGAAATGAAGAGAACCCAGGCGTTTAGGGTAAAGCGTCATTCGCAGCCTGAGTGCCAAGGTCTGCGGACATCCCGTGCCCCTACCGTATAGTAGTGCCCAGTTATATGCCAACCTAGTACTAGCGGGCAGATATCCATGCTCAAAAATGCAGCAGCCGCACAGTGATACCCGTACAAGTATGCCAATCAAATCCATATACCCATACTGTAATGCCAGCCCTGTACAACTGAACCAGCCCCTTATCAGCGCCCATACAATACTGCCATGGGCACCACATACCCACCCAATGGCATCGATCACATGAAAGTGCCTACAAAAGACCTGTCCGCTCTCCGTATTTTACTAAATACCTGTTCTCCGCATGAATATAACAATCCCGGAGCATCTCGTTTTCTGCGTCGAGCCATTCCTCTATTATTCCTCCTGGAAATGTGGGAGTAAATTGACCCCTGCTATCCTTCCCCTTGGGTCTTATCTCTATATTGTAGGCAGTGACTGAATAGCGGGCAGCGAGAATGGTAACACACCGTTTGCCAAGGTAGCCGTACATTTCCAGGAATAATAACAGAGGAACGGTGTGGAATGAGCAATGAAAACAGAACTATATGACAGCGATAAGAATCGAGGGTTGATCCGAGTATGAACGTGATGCTGCTATAAATAAAGTACACGAAACCAGCGCCTCCCTGATCAAATCATTGGGTGTTACTCAAAATATCCGCCCCCGATTCACCCGTGCGCACATACGATTAATCACCCATTGTGAGCGCCGTTCCACTACCACCACCATCATTGTCTTACACCTCCAGCTCATCAATGCTCTGGTGGAAACATATGCTCCTTAGACTACTACTTCCAGCAGCCCCTGGCAGCCATAGGGCATGCTTGGAGTTGTAGTTTCACACATTACTTTCCTACTTGTGGGTGACAACCCCTGTAAAGGCCACAGCTGCAGCCCCATGCGTGGTCACCCAGCTTTCCCAGGAACGGATACAACGACTGAACAGACTTTCCAGGAACGGCAGGTTTAACAATAGGCGGCAATTATCCTGAATCACTTCCAGCCAGGACATCATTACAATCGCCATTGTTGTCTCCGCACCAGGACTGGGGTGTAATTTAGGAAAGTTAAATACAGGCTTTGAGAGGAGGCAGGATATACGGTAATTATTTCATGAGGTCCACCTAAAAATGGAGGGATTATGCTCTGCAATCAGCGGATTACATGGGGTGGGGGGTGCTCTGCACTTACTGCTAATCCTATTCATTTATATTTCATGTGGCACCTTAGCAAGGAGTAAAAATGGCTGCCCCCTCAGGATACGCCATGCTTCCCTAGCCGTGTGCTCTCGTTCTGAAATCGACGTTTTGTAGCCCTAAAAGCAAATGATAAAAATGTGGTTGCTTAAAAACACCACTAGAGGGCGCTCGGGAGCGTGCTGCATACAGTTTATGCCTTTAAGCCAATAATAAAGGGGCATTCCATTTTATAATGCCGGGGGGAGTTGGTCCGACCTCCAGGACCACTGATGACCCCAAGAACAAGGGGGAAGAAGCTCAGACGACTATTTTTGAGCCGTCAGTTCCTCTGCTTCTTGTAACAACTGAAGCAATAATGTCTCATCATGGAGAACCCAGACGAGGAAGGAAATCATTGCTGCAGAAATACAGTAAGTGTGCGGTCGTATACGGGTGATGTAATACTCCGCCTAGTCCCCTATATAAGTCTGGTCCAGACACAGGCGCCATGCTGTAACACTACCAACCTATGAGCATGCTCCTGCCAGCCCGCAGACTGCTCACCTTCTCATAGAGACCATTAAAAACAATTGAACCACAATTTAAAAAAAAAAAATGCTGTTAAAAACCCCGTAGACTTTCAGCTAACATCTGGAGTTGACGGGAAAAAAAAAAAAAAAAAAACATTAAAAAAAATTTAAAAAGTGCCAAGAAACCCTATAAAAAACGATGTAAACCATGTACACATTATGTATATCCACACTGTGGTCAGGGTCGCACCTAACCTTTCTGCTGCCTGAGGCGAAAACTGAAACGGTGCCCCCACCCCTTTGCCACAATGATAGCGCTCATTGCCCATGGCCCTTCCGCTGCCCCCCTCTTGCCCCTACCCGGGGGGGAATAGTTTTCATGGGCATATAGGCGCTACTTGCATCCCCCATGTCATAACAGTTCAGGAACATCTATTCTTATAACTCTATGTTGTGCCATTCCTTTATTATTCCTACTAGAAGTTATGAATGAATTGCCAGCAGTTTGCAATGAAGGGTGTTACTTTGGGGGGGTTGTCCCTGCATAGTCTGACTTGTCTGTTAGTGTTAGACTGTTGAGGGACACCCCCCCCCCAACTGGTAACATCCATCTGGATTTTTATTGCAAATTGCTGGCAATCCAGTCATAACTTCTAGAAGGAATAATAGTGGTACGCTACACGCAAAGAGACATAATACATGCTCCAGAACAGTTATTACATGAGGAATGGAAGTAGTTACTAAAGTAGAGGTGACAGGTAAGGCTTGTTTCACACTTGCATGAAACGGACTGGGACGGGAACAGTCTGTCGGATCCGTCCTTGACGTGCGCTGCCGACATTTTGTCTACCACATTCACTATAATGGGGGCAGACTGAGAAAACTTTTGCGTGCAGCAGTATTCTTCCGGCCGCTCCTCAGTATATTTCTCGGGTTGCGGCTGGATCTCCGCCGACCTCCATTATAGTGAATGGGACTGGAGGGAATATCGGCAGCGCCCAGTATTCATGGATCCGACAAATGTGAAACAAGCCTAACCCTATGGCATATCGACAGATGGCGTCCCGCTCCTATCTCTGGGACGGGGCTCACCTGACAAATGGTTGAAGTTCCACTAAGGGGCCTATGCTGTTTCCATAGGCCAGTTACGTTTTTTTTTTTTTTTGGGGGGGGGAGTGATGGGGCATGCAGAGTTATAATAACTTATAGGGTTATAATAACTCGTCAGATGGTTCCCCTTTTGTGTTGTTAATGGTTGCGGACAACGCATCGCCGTGTACCTGCGCCCGCACACTAGTAACCTCACCCTCCAATCAAAGCTCTCCATTGTAACTAGACCCTTCCCGGCCACAATGCGCCGCTTGTCTCGGCTTTGTTAAGCCTGCAGTGAATGGCGTCCGGCGGCGTTTGCAAGTATCAAGAGAGAAACAGGATCCGGGCAGGGAAAGTTCTGAGGCGCTGACAAGTAATCCCTTGTATGCAGAGTTATGGGGAGTAAGAAGATATCTGCGGCGCGTTGTGTGAATACACGCCTAGTAAAATAGATCTTATCTGCCTCATAGATGGAGGCGGCGGTGCTATATGGTGCAACTGTCACCTGGGAGGAGGAGGGTGCAGCAAATATGGCAGGTTGGATTTTTTTTGAGATTCTAGAGTCACGGTATACTTGCCAGTCATGTAGCGACCCCATTCATTTCTATGGGTGCCCGTATGGTCGTGCGTCAGCTGACACTCCCAAGATGGCCGTGTAGCCCTAAGAAATTGGTAATGGGGGGTGGGGCGCCTCAGGCAGCAGAAACGCTAGATGCACCCCTGCCTTCAGCTGTTGCAAAACTACAACTCCCAGCATTCCCCGACAGCTGAAGGCCCGCGCTTGGGGCCTCCCTGGTCTACAGCTTGGAATGTTCTGTAACTTTCTAATATACTTTTTGCATCAGTTCCTTACCGCTTGCTGTCAGTGAACAGAACCGTATTTACGTTACGGAGGCTGAAAACCTGTACTGACCTAAACTTTCTCACAATTGAGGTTCTGTTAGGGGTCATTCACACGATACGGACGCGTGCATTCCGCATTTTGAAGAACAGAACAGCCGCCCCCCTAATAGAACGGTCCTATCCTTGTCCGTAATGTGGACAATAATAGGACATGTTCTATTTTCATGCGGAACGGCCATGCGGACACGGAATGCACACAAAGTCATTTTCTGCAAAAAAAAAACGGAACGGATACGGAAAAAAAGTATGTTCGCTTGCATGAGCCTTTACAATGATATCCAGTCCTTGGCTGCACATCTTTGAACCGTCTTTAGTTAATCCCATCTATCATTGGGACCCGTTAACCGATGGCTCGGGATGTATCGGTGATTTATTTGTTATGTCTGGGCGTATTATTGGAGACAGAGCCTCATACAGTCCGTGCTTTGTGTGATTTATCAGGCAGGGGTTAACTGTGACTGTCAAGGGGTCAATGAGGCAACCAATTTGTTCTGAGATTGAGAGATCACCCCGCCATCAGTGAAGATACAAAGGGGACATTGTAAGCTGCAAAAAAGAACAAAAAAACGAAGAAAAAAAAAAAACGAAAAAAAAATCTGGGCGCCATTTTTTCAGTCTGTGAACTTTGAACTTTACACATAAGACTACCTCCTTTTGTGTAACTTTTTGTATTCCATTTTCAATATCTCTGCTTGATGTCGGTAACTGATTGCATGCTAAAAACCTAGGCAGACCTGGTCCGTCGCCCTTTTTCAAAGGAAGCCGGCTGATAATAGGGGCGTCCAAATGCTAAAACACCGTTCGGACTGGTGGCGCCTGCGCCTTGCCTATTCTATTCAATGGCGCCTATGGGAACCCATGTAAATAACTGGATATGGGGAGTCTGCCACCGTCATAGAGGCTCGCTACAGGCGACAGGCCCATAGAGAGGAGTCCTGAAAATGTCCCTGTCGTGAGAGATGTAAAACCCCTTGAAGCAACACTCTCATTGTCTTGAGGGAGTCCTCGCCCATTTGGAAAAAATGCGTTATTACTAAAACAGCGCAATGTGTACACAACACTAACAAGACAATGACGAGGCTCAGGGGGCCTTGCGTGACGACATGCCTGCCTGAGCAACACGTATGGGAGTTTACTTAGGAAAAAGCATAAGTATTTCCAGTTGTCACACAAGGTCTGAACTGACTGCTGTGAGCAGAGGTAAAACGAGTCTTATGATTATGGGAACTAGCCATTTGGGGTTTCTTGGAAAGCTGGGTGATAACCCTTGTGGAGTAATTGATCTAACTACAAAAATTAACAGAAGGGGGCAGGTTCTGATTGGTTGCTGTGGGCAACAAGCCCAGTTTTGATAAATGAGGCCCTTAATCATTTTCAAGGTCTCTGTTTGCAGTCTGTGAATGAAACTGAATACCCTTCATTCAGTGAAAACGGAATAGCGTTGCACCAGATATATCCTTTTTTTTGACAAATGTGGCTAATTTATCAAAACCGGGCTTTGTTGCTCACAGCAACCAATCAGAGCTCAGCTTTCATTCCATTATCTGCCCTGGAGAGAAATGAGAGCTGCACTCTGATTGGTTGCTGTGGTCAGTTTTGATAAATGAGGCCCTTAATCATTTTCTAGGTCTCTGTTTGCTGTCACTGAATGAAACTGAATACCCTTATTCATACTCAGAGGCTAAAAACTTGAACAGGACTTGGGGTAGATTTTATCAAAACTGGTGTAAAGCTAAACTGACTTAGTTGCCCACAGCAACCAATCATATTCCACCTTTCATTTTTCAGAGCTCCTTTGGAAAATGAAAGGTGGAATATGATTGGTTGCTAAGGCCAACTTAGCTGGATGTATTGTCTGTCCCATTTCCTCTGTTAATAAAAGGAGGTGGGGGTTGTTGTAAAACCCCTAGGCCAGGGCTGGCCAACCTGAGGCTCTCCAGCTGTTGCAAAACTACAACTCCTGGCATGCCCACACAGCCTACAGCAGGGCATGGTGGGAGTTGTAGTTTTACAACAGCTGGAGGGGTGTTTCCCATGTGGGAGCACTGCAGGGGAATCTAGTCCATACCCCCACAGTGATCGCTGTGATCAGCTTATGATTGACAGGTTAAAGGGGAACTCCTGGAATTTTTCATTAGGAAATACTTTAGGGAAGTAAGGGTGATCAAGTATGACACTCGTCACATTAACATGGCCATCACTGAGCCTATAAAACATCTTACCATCTGAACGTTTCCTTATTATAGGTGAATAAACCCTACCGCACATTGCTTTTGGGTTGCAGACATCCTTTATTAAACAGACCCAATGCAAATATGCAAACCCTCTTCTTCCTGGAGCAGACTACCACCTCCGTCTACAGGACTGGTCACCCCTGCCCCACGCACTGATACACAAACCAAGCAATAAAAAGAGACAGAAACCAGCAGGAACTGATAATGGACTACATGGCGGCACACCCAGAGACAGTATGAATATTCAGGATGTTATGGCCCTAATTACAGCTCTAATTACAGGCTGATCTGAAGGGCCATTTACATACAGAAGTTACAAATAAGAGGGAAAAAGCATCAAAACAAAATGTCTTTAGAATTGCTAATGATAGAGCTATAAAATATCGCTATAATAAAGGCCAAATAATAGTGCCATAGGGTGCCTAGATAATACAGCCACACAGTGCCATATCAGTGATTGTGGAGGTCTTTGCATCAGCACTACCTTCACTATGGCAATATGGATGCTGTGCTGCTGATGCTTATATACGTTTTTGCCAAATAACAGTATCATAGAATGTCTACATAATAATAACATATAGTATCCAAATAATAGTGACAGACAGTGCACACATAACGTTCCCTACAGTACCCCCACAGTATTGTCATACTGTGTCTACGTAACAGTGCCATACAGTACCCACATGATATCATACAGTGTCCATATAACAGTACTATACAGAACCCACATAACAGTGCCATACAGTATCCACATAATGATATCATACAGTGTCCATATAACAGTACCATACAGAACCCACATAACAGTGCCATACAGTACCTGCATACTGTCAGACAATGTATATGTAAAAGGATCATTCAGTCCCACATAATGGTATCATATAGTGTCTATATAACAGTATTATACAGTACCACATAATGTCATACATTATCTACTTAAAAGGGTCATGAAGTCCCACTAAATAGTATCACAGTGTCTATATAACAGTACTATACAGTGCCAAATAATACTGCCATACAGTACCCACATAATGGCATACATTGTCCACATAACAGTTTCATACAATCCCACATAACAGTGCCGTACAGAACCTACATAATAGTGTCATATAGTTTCTACATAACAGTGCCCTACTGTACCTACCATACAGTACATGGTAGTGCCGCACATAACCCACATAATAGTGCCGTACACTGTTGATATAATAGGGCTATGGCCAAATGGCTCAATAGAGTCCAAATAAATTACTCTGGTAATTTCGGGGGAGGTTTAGGGCAGGTAGTGGCGACTTAGCCAGGAATATATTTAATTTCCCTGTCATGTCTCTTTACATTTGCTGGAGGAATGGCCGACCACACCTGTCACATTCCCTGTCCTTATATGGCTGTCCATGGGTCCTGTGGATGAAACTGTTGCGTTTCAGTCTCAGGATGTTTGTTTTGTCTTTTTTTCAAAGTTCTCTGTAACCGGTTCAGGTGAAATGATGACATCATCGCCTGTAACACGTCCAGGTCTGAATCACCGCAGGCCCGAGGGGGGGAGAGAGACAACTCATCAGGAATTTCATTTCATCCTCCCCCTGGACTGAAACCCTAGTATCTGTCTGATAAGAAGAGGCGAGAGTGGGAGACGCCATTAAGCCCTTAAAGTGCTGTAGCGAACTGAGCCATAAAAGCAGAGTATATGGCATGCGCCAAATTTATCATTTGTTTTGCAACTTTTTATATCTTTCCTGGTGGTTTTGAAAAGCGGGTGTTTAAAAGGAGCTGTAAAATGTGCTTGTCATGAATTACGTAAAGAAAAGTTTCTTATATGTCTGGGACTGCGCCAAATCTATCTTTTTTTTTTTTTAATAAATTTGACTCATTTATCAAAACTGGGCCTTGTTGCCCATAATGACCAATCAGAGCTCAGCTTTCATTCCATTACCTGCTGTGGAGAAATGAGAGCTGTGCTCTGATTGGTTGCTGTGGGCAACAAGGCCCAGTTTTGATAAATGAGGCCCTTAATCATTTTCTAGGTCTCTTTTTGCCATCTGTGAATGAAACGGAATACCTGTATTCAGTGAAAACTGTCTAATATGTGTAGTGTTGCACCAGATCTATAATCTTTTGACAAATTTCTCTCCGGGCCTTGTTGCCCAACAACGACCAATGACAGCTCAGCTTTCATTCCATTACCTGCTGTGGAGAAATGAGAGCTGTGTTATGATTGGTTGCTGTGGGCAACAAGGCCCAGTTTTGATAAATTAGGCCCTTAATAATTTTTTAGGTCTCTTTTTGCCATCTGTGAATGAAACCGAATACCTGTAGTCAGTGAAAACTGTCTAATATGTGTAGTGTTGCACCAGATCTATAATTTTTTGACAAATTTCTCTCCGGGCCTTGTTTCCCAACAACAACCAATCACAGCTCAGCTTTCATTCCATTACCTGCTCTGGAGAAATGATAGCTGTGCTCTGATTGGTTGCTGTGGCCAGTTTTGATAAACTTCTAGGTCTCTGTTTGATGTCAGTGAATGAAACTGAGTACCCTTATTCACACTCAGAGACTAAAAAACCTGAACAGGCTTTTGGGTAGATTTGATCAAAATTGGTGTAAAGTAGAACTGGCTTAGTTGCCCATAGCAACCAATCAGATTCCACCTTTCATTTTTTAGAGCTTCTTTGTAAAATGAAAGGTGGAATATGATTGGTTGCTAAGGACAACTTAGCCAGTTTTCCTTCACACCAGTTTGATAAATCCGCCTCCCCCTTGTCTTTCCTCCACAAAGCACCAGTACGCTAACAATTATTAAAAGGGATGATCCAATGTTTAAACCCATAAATGTCTGAGATTGCGATGCCCCTTTAAGCCTTTGCACCTGCGCCACGTCCCACCTACTTGGAATTTACACACTGGTTTGCATTGTGCCATTACCAGTTTAGCCGTTTTGCTGGGAGGCCCTCCCACACAATAAGGTGGCTATTAAATATTTATGGTCCACGTTGACTCAGCTTAATGTATGGCGATGTCGGCGCTTTGAAGCTATACAATAGAGGAAGGTTGCGTATATATTGTATTATAGCTTGTATATACTGATGCGTTAGCTGGACCAACATGGCTGCTTCACTGGAGCTGAGCGATCATCGGGGGCAACGCTTCAGGGTTACAGTGTGGTGCCAAACCGTGTGCATTCACAGGAGGCAGAAGTACGGTCCATGAAGAGTTAAATTGGTGGGCAATATACAGGCCATTATTTATGTAAACGTAGTCTACTATGATTACCTTTTTTTGTTGGTTTATTTTGAGTTTGTACAGCTTAAAAACAGATGTTTCTGCCAGCGGAAACCGTCAGTATGCAGCTACTGACAGATCTGTTATTCTTTATATCTATGTTAAACAGAATATGCCATAAATGTCTGATAGGTGCAGGTCCCAGCTCTTGAGAATAGGGTCTCATATTATGGCCTCTGTGAATGAAGAGGTTGCTGCGCATTCGCGGTTTTCTCCATTCATGGGAGTAAGGGCCCTTGCACACGACCGTGGAGCACGGTCTGTGAAAACCCGGACCGTACTCCTTCTGAGGGCAGGAGCGCACGGCGTCATTGGTTGCTATGACACCGAGTGCTTCCTAAGGCCGCCGCTGTACAGTGATACACTGTACACGCTCGTATAGACGTACAGCGGCGGCCTCAGGAAGCGCACGGCGTCATAGCAACCAATGACGCCGTGCGCTCCTGCCCTCAGAAGGAGCACAGTCCAGGTTTTCACGGACCATCCCGGACCGTGCTCCACGGTCGAGTGAATGGGCCCTAAGTGTGCTTGGCAATTTTCAGAATTCACATAGATGTGAATGGAGAGAGCAACAAATGGGCGATCACCTACTTCGGGGCCGAGAGACTGGGCTCCATTCTTGAGGTAGGTGCAGGTCTCGACCCACACCTATTGGACGGTTATAGCATATCCTGTCCAGACTTACATTACCTGGTCAATATCAGATTGTAAGTACTACTTGAATGTTCATATAGATCTGCAAGTGAGTAATCTCCCTGCTTGTTGATGGTTTCCAGGGAGCAATATATGTTTTCGGCACTTAATATAATAGACAAATAAAAATATTTAAAAAAAGTAAGAATATTTCATAAAGATCCTGCATCTGCTGACTACGACAATGCATTTCTTTCCTCCTTTTCCGTAAGTATATACGTTTTGTAGGACATTTCTCTTAAGTGCACGCACTGGTAATGTAATGATTCCAATAACGGCCTGTAATATCTATTTCTCAAAAGCGCCATTACTGGTGGCAACTGATTGATACTGTCAGATACAAAAATGCATCCAAATCCATTGATCTATCGCGTCTGTTTTCGATTCAGAAACTTTTAAGGATCACCGACCCTAAATTTATAGTGGGCGTGTCCTCAATGGCAGCCATTAGTATGCATGTGTATGAAGGCTTAGCAGAAATGACGCTGAGATAACCGTGTGGTTCCGCAGGGAGAGATTCTCCATTCCAGGACAGTGGAGTCAGCGTCTCCTCGGTGGCTGATCACATAAAGCAGCAACTCGCTCCTAGATAATGATCTGCATACATAGTACTGTAGCCTGGGTGATAATCACAGCCTCACCCATGGGTGGGAGCGATATCTAATTAGAGGAGTTTAATTAAATTAATTTACAATGTAATTAAAACCTTGCACCTATTATAGATTTCACGTATATTTTTTAAAAAATAATTTTTAAAGTGCCTTTTAAAGAGGACACGCCCCCTCTCCTAACATGTCTGTTTTAGAAACTACTTGCATCCCCCTTGTCATAACAATTGTGAGGCATCTTTTCTTATGGCTCTATTTTGTACCATTCCTTTATTATTCCTGCTAGAAGTTTATGAATAAAGGTCCAGCTGGGTGTTACCAGCTGAGGGTGTGTCCCTGCATAGTGAGACAGTGGCAGCACTGATTTAATAGTGTCAGACGGTGCCTTTTAAAGAGGACCTGTCCCATCTCCTGGCAACGACTTGCACCCCCATGTAAAAGCAATTCTGGAGCACCGTTTCTTATGGCTCTATGTTGTACCATTCCTCTATTATTCCTGGTAGAAGGTTATGAATGAATTGCAATAAAGGTCCAGCTGGGTTTTACCAGTTGGGGTGTGTGTCCCTCCACAATCTGCCACTGACAGAACTGATTGGATAGTGTCAGACTGGGCAGGGATCCCCCTCAGCTGGACCTTTATGGCACACTGCTAATAATACAGTTATAACTTCTAGCAGGATTAATAGAGGAACGGCACAACACAGAGTTATAAGAATAGATGCTCCAAAATTGTTATTACATGGGGAATACAAGTAGTTACTAAAACAGACCTGTCAGGGGAGATCCTCTATAAGTGTTCAATTTCCTGCAGCGCCACCCCCAGGTGAAATGAAGCATTACACATCGCCTAGGACACTTTACACAAAGGAGGGTGCAGAATTTTACTGAAATTCAAGTGACGCAGACAGGGGAGGTGTTAATGAGGGGTCAGTCCACGGCAGGCTCCCGCGCTGATCATTCTTCTAATCATTTTTGACACATATACAAGTAGTAATACAATAAGTAAAACATGTTACATGACACTAATGGGTTAAAGCCACATATCTGCTCCCTGCAGCCCTGAGAAATGACTCTGAAAGCAGACTTATCAGGGAGTCAAAGAGTTCTCAAACATCAACTAGTTGGAGGTTAATGATTAATGAAGGCGGCACTGAGGCTACAGGGAGCGCATGCGCAGCAGGAGGGGGCAGCCATGACCTTCTCTGCCTAGAGAGACAGGAGGGTAAAGTCCACAAGGTATAAATCCTCTGCAACAGCCGGTGGAAAACACCGCTCCCTGCCACGCTGTGCCGGGTAATGGGGCCCTACATGATCCTATAAGCTCTGATTGTCATCTACACACTGTAGAAAAAATTTACAAAGTATCATGGTGCGGACTTTTAATCTACAGCACATCCGCAGCTTTTTACGTCCCCTGTGGTGGTACTCTTAGCAGCTTTTTACACCCCCTGTGGTGGTACTCTTAGCAGCTTTTTACGTCCCCTGTGGTGGTACTCTTAGCAGCTTTTTACACCCCCTGTGGTGGTACTCTTAGCAGCTTTTTACGCCCCCTGTGGTGGTACTCTTAGCAGCTTTTTACATTCCCTGTGGTGGTATTCTTAGCAGCTTTTTACATCCCCTGTGGTGGTACTCTTAGCAGCTTTTTACGCCCCCTGTGGTGGTACTTTTAGCAGCTTTTTACGTCCCCTGTGATGGTACTCTTAGCAGTTTTTTATGCCCCTTGTAGAGGTACTCGTCGCAGCTTTACATCTTTTTATATTCCCTGTGATGGTACTCTTAGCAGCTTTTTACGTCTCCTGTCGTGGTACTTTTTTTTACGTCCCCTGTGGTGGTACTCTTTTTACGCCCCCTGTGGTGGTACTCTTAGCAGATTTTTACGCCCCCTGTGGTGGTACTCTTAGCAGATTTTTACGCCCCCTGTGGTGGTACTCTTAGCAGATTTTTATGCCCCCTGTGGTGGTACTCTTAGCAGATTTTTACGCCCCCTGTGGTGGTACTCTTAGCAGATTTTTACGCCCCCTGTGGTGGTACTCTTAGCAGCTTTTTATGCCCCCTGTGGTGGTACTCTTAGCATCTTTTAGATTGTGCACAGATTGTCCTAATGATATGACCCCCCCCCGATGTCACGGCGCTCCTTTTGATCCTACATCAGTCTCTCCTATCAGTGGTCATACAGAACAAAGCACGGACTGTGTAATCATTGTAATTTGCCGCGTGAGCACAGACACCAGCAGCATCCTGCTGACAAAGCAATTACTTCATTAACATAGGAGCGGCCTCTTTGAAGTGGGGGCAACTTGGCTGGAGCTGTGTTCTTGCCATTATAACCCATGGGCTTGGCCAGCACAGTACCCCTCCCAATGCCTCGGGGGCAGAACTGCATTTTGGCATTGTGCAATATCAGACACACAAGACTTCTTTATGGGCTATTGCTTTAAATTGTCTAGTGCACCTATACCTCTATGTACATACATATAGATTCATACCGCCGGACAAGGGGGTGCCCATAACGGGAATTCTGAGGGTCCTCCAACCTCACATAACCCTCTGGCTATCTAATCAGCACATCACCCACATCGTTTCTACCGTCTGAATCAGCCAAGAATTTCTTGCATCTGCCCTCCTTACTTCTAAACCATATCCTAAAACTATCAGATCCTGCAAATGTGTCAGTTGCCAGTTATTTTGCATGGTCCGGCCAACGCATTTCAATACATCATCCGTACATGACAGTGAAAGATTGTGTACTTTTTGGAGGCCCTCTAGTCTGAAGGACGGGCAGAAGTTAAAGTTGCAGCAGGTTCCTCCAGAAGTTTGCACTGAGTACAATGAGTGCGGACTAAATACTACCGCCATGTGCTGCTGAGGACGAGCTTTTGTCCCGTGGTGGTACTCTTAGCAGGTTTTTACGTTCCCTGTGGTGGTACTCTTAGCAGGTTTTTACGCCCCCTATGGTGGTACTCTTACCAGCTTTTTACATCCCCTGTGGTGGTACTCTTAGCAGGTTTTTACAACCTCTGTGGTGGTACTCTTAGCAGGTTTTTATGTGCCCTGTGGTGGTACTCTTGGCAGCTTTTTACATCCCCTGTGGTGGTACTCTTAGCAGGTTTTTACAACCTCTGTGGTGGTACTCTTAGTAGGTTTTTACGCCCCCTGTGGTGGTACTCTTAGCAGGTTTTTGCAACCTCTGTGGTGGTACTCTTAGCAGGTTTTTACGCCCCCTGTGGTGGTACTCTTAGCAGGTTGTTACGTCCCCTGTGGTGGTACTCTTAGCAGGTTGTTACGTCCCCTGTGGTGGTACTCTTGGCAGCTTTTTACATCCCCTGTGGTGGTACTCTTAGCAGGTTTTTACATCCTCTATGGTGGTACTCTTAGCAGGTTTTTACGCCCCCTGTGGTGGTACTCTTAGCAGGTTTTTACGTCCCCTGTGGTGGTACTCTTAGCAGGTTTTTACGCCCCCTGTGGTGGTACTCTTAGCAGGTTTTTGCAACCTCTGTGGTGGTACTCTTAGCAGGTTTTTACGCCCCCTGTGGTGGTACTCTTAGCAGGTTGTTACGTCCCCTGTGGTGGTACTCTTAGCAGGTTGTTACGTCCCCTGTGGTGGTACTCTTGGCAGCTTTTTACATCCCCTGTGGTGGTACTCTTAGCAGGTTTTTACATCCTCTATGGTGGTACTCTTAGCAGGTTTTTACGCCCCCTGTGGTGGTACTCTTAGCAGGTTTTTACGCCCCCTGTGGTGGAACTCTTAGCAGATTTTTACATCCTCTGTGGTGGTACTCTTAGCAGGTTTTTACATCCTCTATGGTGGTACTCTTAGCAGGTTTTTACGCCCCCTGTGGTGGTACTCTTAGCAGGTTTTTACGTCCCCTGTGGTGGTACTCTTAGCAGGTTTTTACGTCCCCTGTGGTGGTACTTTTAGCAGCTTTTTACGTCCCCTGTGGTTGTACTCTTAGCAGGTTTTTACGTCCCCTGTGGTGGTACTCTTAGCAGGTTTTTACATCCTCTGTGGTGGTACTCTTAGCAGGTTTTTACGCCCCCTGTGGTTGTACTCTTAGCAGGTTTTTACATCCCCTGTGATGGTACTCTTAGCAGGTTTTTACGCCCCCTGTGGTGGTACTCTTAGCAGGTTTTTACATCCTCTGTGGTGGTACTCTTGGCAGGTTTTTACATCCCCTGTGGTGGTACTCTTAGCAGGTTTTTACATCCTCTGTGGTGGTACTCTTGGCAGGTTTTTACATCCTCTGTGGTGGTACTCTTGGCAGGTTTTTACATCCCCTGTGATGGTACTCTTAGCAGGTTTTTACGCCCCCTGTGGTGGTACTCTTAGCAGGTTTTTACGTCCCCTGTGGTGGTACTCTTAGCAGGTTTTTACATCCTCTGTGGTGGTACTCTTAGCAGGTTTTTACATCCCCTGTGATGGTACTCTTAGCAGGTTTTTACGCCCCCTGTGGTGGTACTCTTAGCAGGTTTTTACATCCTCTGTGGTGGTACTCTTGGCAGGTTTTTACATCCCCTGTGGTGGTACTCTTGGCAGGTTTTTACATCCCCTGTGGTGGTACTCTTAGCAGGTTTTTACGCCCCCTGTGGTGGTACTCTTAGCAGGTTTTTACATCCTCTGTGGTGGTACTCTTAGCAGGTTTTTACATCCTCTGTGGTGGTACTCTTAGCAGGTTTTTACGTCCCCTGTGGTGGTACTCTTAGCAGGTTTTTATGTCCCCTGTCATGGTGCTCTTAGCAGCTGATTGATGTTTTTCTATTTTGGGATCGCAGTCGCGTCTGAGACTCCACTGATTTCTATGGCTATTTTTTTTTTAAATAGCAGGAAAAACTTTCACTTCCGCTTTCTGCTGCGCTCAAATCACTTCTGTTCGTGAGTTATTCACATGTCCGTTTCTTCGTTCTGTTTTCATAACAGTCTGTGTCTGCAATCTTTCCAAACGTTTAGAAAAAAAATATGTTTTTTTTTGTGTGAAAAAATTACAAAATGACGACTGCTTCAAGGATGTAAAAGTGATAATAAACAGCAGAAAATGTGACCAAAAACAGGTTCAGAAGAAAAAGTTTCTGCTTCTACTTCCTGAAAACTGTGCAACTAAAAGAATGGTGTCATCGGCACCGGCCAATCAGAGCGCAGCTCTCATCGTGTAATTACAAATACATTCTTCACCCAAAAGTCTGGAAATTTCTAACAAGTCATGAGAAAAAGAGAAATGAACCTTAACAGCATCTTTTCAGAAAGTAAAACTGATTTGTGCTGGCACCTTCTTCTTCAGCCGACTGCTAACCCTCCTGACTCTCATACACATGTCTGCTCAGCTCGGCCAAGCATGCATGTGTTCTGAATGGGGAGAGGGGAGTAAGCAACTATCAGACACATCAAGCAGCTTCTATTTCCTGAGAACAAAAAGATCGGACGGCCCTTGGACATTTCTATAGCTGTCATCTGAATCCTTCTTCAGCCAGCTCCTATCCCTCCTGGCTCTCATACACATGCATGCTCAGCTCGGCCAAGCATGCATCTATTCTGAATGGGGAGAGGGGAGAAAGCAGCTACCAGAAATCTCAGGCATCTTCTCTTCCCTGAGAACAAAAAGATTGGACAGCCCTAGAACATTTCTATAGCTATTGTTTGAATCATTTCGTGGACTCCTTTCCCTCCTGACTCTCATACACATGTATGCTCAGCTCGGCCAAGCATGCATCTATTCTGAATGGGGAGAGGGGACTATGCAGCTATCAGACACCTCGGGCAGCTTCTCTTCCCTGAGAACAGAAAGATCGGACGGCCCTTGGACATTTCTATAGCTGTCATCTGAATCCTTCTTCAGCCGACTGCTATCCCTCCTGACCCTAATGCACATGTATGCTCAGCTCGGCCAAGCATGCGTGTGTTCTGAATTGGGAGAGAGGAGAAGGCAACTAACTGGGGTGTCATCTTCTATTCCCTGAGAATGAAAGTTGATATTCAGCAGCCCAAGCCTTCTTTTCCCCGATAATACCCTCCTAGACATTTGATGGTTGTCTAATGTGAACCACCACCTTTAACCACTAAACATCTCCTGCTTCCTCTCCAGTTGCAGATGGTATCGGTTCCCGTGGAGGACACCAGTATTATAAATGGCACATGTCAGATTGGGGGTCCAAGAACCACATAACAGTGTCACATGTCTGACAGCGGATGGGGTTTAACCTGCTGTCAGTTTCCAAGGTAACGGCTGATACTTTATATCTAATGTGAAAATGAATTCAGAATGCATTAAATCACGTAATACGGTATTACATGCGGGATGACCACATAATACATGGTGGCCAGGTCCAACAGAACGAGAAATCAAACTTTGGGGATTTGAGACAATCGTTTTGCTCCCAGAGTTACACAGATTATCGGTATCTGTATCATATTAGGCAAATTATCTATGGAGGTCGTCAATGTACCCGGGAGCTATTTATCCTGGCAGCAGGGAGCAGGGTGACGACAAGTGGAGACAAGCTGAGTTCTGGGCAATTTGCAAGATTCTCAGGAATTCGTGGAGCAGCAGAAATTCCCCCCAGGAGGCCGTCACCAACAATCCTGATAATTGTTGTGGGGTTTTTTTGTCTTCTTTTGTCTCCGATTACTGCGTCCGAAATAATGTAACACTAGTAACACAAATATAAGAAAATCCCTTCCCTACATGTAGCCTACTGCTCCCTGTTATCAGCCATTCCACTCACCATAGCATTACCTGCCCCAGGCAGGAAACATCTGAGAACTTCCACATATATACAGAATAAAGATGATATAATGCTGCCTAAAATGTCAAATATTGGGTTAGTGGCCCTTTAAAGAGGACACGCCCCCCCCTCTCCTGACGTGTCTGTTTTAGTATCTACTTGCATTCCCCATGTAATAACAATTTTGGAGTGTCTATTCCTATGTGCCATTCCTTTATTATTCCTGCTAGAAGTTATGGATGAATTGCCAGCAGTCTGCAGTGAAGGTCCAACTGGGTGTTACCAGTTGGAGTGGGTGTGTCCCTGTGCAGTCGGACACTGGCAGCACTGATTGGATAGCATCAGACGTCCCCTCTCCTGACATGTCTGTTTTAATAACCACTTGCATCCCCCATTCTGGAGCATCTATTCTTATGGCTCTATATTGTATCATCCCTCTATTATTCCTGCTACAAGTTCATGAATGAATTGCAACGAAAGTCCAGCTGGTTGTTACCAATTAGGGTTGTGTCCTAGCACAGTCTGACACTGGCAGCACTAATTTGACAGTGTCACACTGTGCAGGGACACCTGCCCAGTTGGTAACACCCAGCTGGACCTTTACTGCTAACGCCTGGCAGTTAATTCATAGACTTCTAGTAGGAATAATAAGGCAAAGGTATAACATAGAGTCTTAGGCATGTCAGGTCCCTCTTTAAAACATCTACGGGTTCAGCTACTCCCTAACGCAGGGATAGCCAACCTGAAGCCCTCCAGCTGTTGCAAAACTACAACTCCCAGCATGCCCAGACTGCCTTCAGCTGTCAGCCTACAGCAGAGCATGGTGGGAGTTGTAGTTTTACAGCAGGTAGACGGCCGCAGGTATTTTTAAGCGAAGGCTCAACATGGAGGAAATTAAGTGGAGGTCCACAGGTATCCATTGTCTACGGCTGGTGATTATTAGGGACCACAGTGAACAGTATTGGGACCATGAAGAACTATTCATTGGGAGACATTGCCTCAAATGTTGCATTTATAAATGGAGGGTGATTTACTCGCCAACCTCTGCTGGAAGGTGACTACTCTCCACCAACTAAGTCACGATACTGCTGGTGGTTCTCAAGTCCCTGCCCCAGTAGTAACTGGAGTTACTGGAAACTCAGGACTAGGAGAAAGGTGATCCTTTATTGACACAGTGAAACGAAGGTGTGAGATATTTAACTACTTACTCACTGCTCTTCGTCATCTCACATTGACTTATGTCGACCAAGCCTAGCTTCATCCTCCATGATTCTGGGACCCAGATATTAAAAATCTACAGATTATGTTTATTTTTGGGGGATTAAGGCTGTGGACACTACCTATCTACCCCTTATTCCTATGCTGATGATTGCAACCTACATAGGGTTATATGAAGACCACCAGAATATGAACTGAACTTCATCCACATCCATAATCTTCTTCCAGTGGGAGACTACAGCTGGCATTAGATATCTGTGACAACTATTACTTATGTCCCCTTACGTACATGCATACTTGGCTCAGCTGTTCTTGATAGAGAGAGGGGAGTAAGTCCCTAGAAGACACCTCTGTCTCAGAACAAAAGGATTGAGCATGTTGAAAGCCAACAGCCTGATCCTTCTTTCCCAATATACCTGCTGTCGGGGGAAATCAGGACACCTCCACACACATTAGATGGTTGGTCAAACCTGTCAATATTGTCAGATTGGGCCAAAATTCATCTACTGTGCAAGGCCACTGTAACAGAAAGTGAAACTGAAGACTAATATAAGACAAGGATGGGCCATCTCAAAGTCCTCCATGGAAAATTAGGGGATTCCTAAAATGATAGAAACTGAAAAACGGTGCTATCTCCAAATCTATTTCCACCTCTCCACAGGAGAAAAACCTTGACTAAACAAGTCTGCACTTATCCTCCCGCAGGCTGAAACCTGACCTCAGTTATGGCCAAGATACCATCATCATCATCGAGATGGCCTGAGGGGTAGACTGCCTCATTAAGGTCTAGCTCCTACAAGAAGTGCAAGTTTAATAAAGGTTCTAGAGCCAAAAAAATGTAGACTCAATAGAATTCTTACATCTTATGAGAGCTCTAGCTCCAATAATTGTTCTAGGTCTAATAGTATCACCATGAAGATGTCCTGGTGTCCCCAAATGTATCACCATGAAGATGTCCTGGTGTCCCCAAATGTATCACCATAAGGATGTCCTGGTGTCCCCAAATGTATCACTATGAATATGTCCTGGTGTCCCCAAATGTATCACTATGAATATGTCCTGGTGTTCCCAAATGTATCACCATGAATATGTCCTGGTGTCCCCAAATGTATCACCATGAAGATGTCCTGGTGTCCCCAAATGTATCACCATGAAGATGTCCTGGTGTCCCCAAATGTATCACTATGAAGATGTCCTGGTGTCCCTAAATGTATCACCATGAAGATGTCCTGGTGTCCCCAAATGTATGACCATGAAGATTCCCCGGTGTCCCCAAATGTATCACCATGAAGATGTCCTGGTGTCCCCAAATGTATCACCATGAAGATGTCCTGTGTCCCCAAATGTATCACCATGAAGATGTCCTGGTGTCCCCAAATGTATCACCATGAAGATGTCCTGTGTCCCCAAATGTATCACCATGAAGATGTCCTGGTGTCCCCAAATGTATCACCATGAAGATGTCCTGGTGTCCCCAAATGTACCACCATGAAGATGTCCTGGTGTCCCCAAATGTATGACCATGAAGATTCCCCGGTGTCCCCAAATGTATCACCATGAAGATGTCCTGGTGTCCCCAAATGTATCACCATGAAGATTCCCCAGTGTCCCCAAATGTATCACCATGAAGATGTCCTGGTGTCCCCAAATGTATCACTATGAATATGTCCTGGTGTCCCCAAATGTATCACCATGAATATGTCCTGGTGTCCCCAAATGTATCACCATGAAGATGTCCTGTGTCCCCAAATGTATCACCATGAAGATGTCCTGGTGTCCCCTAATGTATCACCATGAATATGTCCTGGTGTCCCCAAATGTATCACCATGAAGATGTCCTGGTGTCCCCAAATGTATCACCATGAAGATGTCCTGGTGTCCCCAAATGTATCACCATGAAGATGTCCTGGTGTCCCCAAATGTATCACCATGAAGATGTCCTGGTGTCCCCAAATGTATCACCATGAAGATGTCCTGGTGTCCCCAAATGTATGACCATGAAGATGTCCTGGTGTCCCCAAATGTATCACCATGAAGATGTCCTGGTGTCCCCAAATGTATCACCATGAAGATGTCCTGGTGTCCCCAAATATATCACCATGAAGATGTCCTGGTGTCCCCAAATGTATCACCATGAAGATGTCCTGGTGTCCCCAAATGTATCACCATGAAGATGTCCTGGTGTCCCCAAATGTATCACCATGAAGATGTCCTGGTGTCCCCAAATATATCACCATGAAGATGTCCTGGTGTCCCCAAATATATCACCATGAAGATGTCCTGGCTTAGGCTATGTTGGGGAAAGCAAGAATTGGTCATATTGAATTTCAACATGCTTGATCCTTTTGTTCTGGCAGCAGCACAGCCATCCAGAATTGTGGGGTACGACCCTTGAAGGCCGTATGGGTTGTCATCCATCTTTCCCAGAGTCGGATATATGTTTAGTAATTCACATGCTATAAACGTGTGCTGTATGTAGGGGGATGATAATGGGCTGATGATTCTGTGGTATTATTTTTTCTCCTCAGCCCTCACCAGGACCAGGCTCACGATTCTCAGACACCCGGGAAAAGCAGAATGTCACACAACAGGTTTTCTCTGATTGCTCCAGCACGGCCCACATTACACGCCCGTCACCGCGGCGGGCCTGTGATAACAAGTCACTGTGTACAACGAGAAACAAAGGGCGAGAGAAGTACAAGGTGTGGAGGGACAGGCCGCCATGTCGAGAGCAGAAACTGAAATGAATACGTGAGCTGGGATATGGATCATTTTGGAAAAGAGGGGTAGACCAGGGGGGCTCTGCCATCCATTGGCCCCTGACACACCTGGATTGTACAGACATGGCTATAATAAGAGCTTGGGGCCCAGTTCTTTCAGCGTCAGACTGACCCACCAGAGTATCAGAGGGTTCTCCAGTGGGCCCAGGATCTGATATCATAGTAGGCCCCAAAGGTCTAGGAGAAAAAAGGCCTTTGGAGACAATCACATGCCGTTAAGGCTTTATTGGCTCAGAGAATCACTACCTCTGATGGGCCCAAGGAATCCCAGACCAGCACCAGGTTCTTTAGGAAGTCTATGTGACTACTCCCTAGTTCAGTAACATGGACCGGTTGGGCAACTGAGTAGTGCCAGGTGGCAAAACACATGACAAAATCCACAGGCCCTTATTTCGGCACCACACAGATTAGGTTTAGGGATGGATCCCATTACAGGGCAGGACTAAGGTTGGTGGAGGCTCCTGAGACTTGGTGGAGTCGTCATCTCCTCGACCACTTGATGACCCACTTTTGCAACCAGCATATACTGCATGGAGATAGCTGGCCATACACTTTCAGCAGATAGCTCGTACCCCCACCCCATACACATGCATGCTCGGTTGTATGTGTTATGAGTAGGTAAAGAGGTAATGGATTATCTCCCTTGAGCACAAAGGGTTGGGCATGTTGAGTTTCCCCTTGAGTTTTTGCGGAAGGAACGTTAACCAAACAAATCATACACATTATATGGTCGGCCAGCGCCGCTGAAGTTGGCAGGCGCAGAGTAACCCTTAAACTTCAAAATGAGGTAGCCACCAACCTTTGTCAACTGGACAGTTCCCCTGAGAGGTAGAGAGTCCAAGATGTGTGCAGTGTATGTACAATCCATAGTAATGGCTTCATCATCTTTCCACCCCCCACCGGACCTAGCAACCACGGTTAATGGATTCACATATTCTCCAGTCTCACAAGTCCACAGCCTTGGGATAACATATCCTTTAAAGTATAGATCTAAGTCCTTACCACGTCGTGTGGCCTCCAACTCCAAAGAACCTCTCTTGTACCAGTCCTTCCTCAACTAAAAGTCAACTTAAATGCTAGTACGTGCCCTCATCATCTCCCACCTGGACTACTGCAACATTCTCCATCATCTAACACTCATGCGCTCCTCCAAGCCATCCTCTACCCCCGTTTCTCTTCTCCCCTGTGCCAATCCATCCACTGACTCAACACTGACCGGTCCACGTCCTCTCCCCTCGGTACATCTCTGACCTGATCTCTCGATACTTCCCACACGTATGTCTCATCCTCCCAAGACCTCCTTCTTTGCTCTCTTCCTGTTTGCCCCTCACACAATCTTCTCCAAGATTTCTTCCATACCTGCCACATACTCTGTAAATAGCTACCCCAACACATCAGACTCTCCTCACTTTCAAAAACAACCTAAAAACTAGATCTTCTGAAAAGCCTACAATAAGCCTGCTGCCACTACCCAACCATCGGAGCAGCTTCTACTCTCTCTTAGGGTTTTCTTCCACTTTCCCTTGTAGATTATAAGCCCTTGTGGGCAGGGTATCATCATTTAGGCCAGTCTTTCACTAATGTAGGGAGGGATGGATGGTGAAGGCCCCTAGATCTCAAATGAGAAGGAGGCCTGAGGGCATGTACGGTATAATCTGGCCACCCATCCTCTCCCTTAGAGAGGAAACTCACAGGTTAACTACAACCATAAAGAGCGGGCGTGTTCCATACATCAGATCCTGAAGCCATTAACGATGGAAATAGAAACGGACACAAGGTACAAAACGACTGTGTGAATTATACATGTTCATCACGTGATGAGGCTTTTTACCGCCGCATGCTGTCTCATCAAGGTCCTAATTATACAATTATGCTCAGTTGCACGGCTCCTCCCTGGTACTAGGCAGGATAAAGCTAGGAAGCCATGACAATGTTCTTTTAAGCAACCAGCAAGAATGGTTAGGCCTACCCAAGCCTGAGGACAGAAGTGCATTGAACAAGACGGCACACCCAACTGCAAGCAATCTCAACCAACACTGCTCCAAAGAGCCTAAAATTAGAGGATGGTCCACAGACTGACATCAGTCATCCAGTCCGCACCCCCATGGTACACTACGCAAACCAGCTTAAAGGGGTTCTCCGGGAATTAATAAAATGAAAATACACAAATATTACTTTATTATAAATATATTCCCAAATACCTTTAATTAGTTATAATGACTCGTTTTGTATAGGGAGAGATCATTAGGGGAAATAAAATGGCCGCTGTCCTATTAGTACACACAGAACCTGTCCTAATCACACAGCAGGACAAGTTACTTCACAACACTGAGGTAAAGAGCCGCCTCATCCTCCTCTCTGCTCTGCTTGTCAGGGATTATGATCCTGAATACAGTTTAATATGATATTTAGCTGAATCTCTATAGCAATGGAGTTCATGAGGAGACATGAAGTACAGAGAGGACGGACAAGACAGACTGTGATAATGGAGACTGCATACAAGAGCTTCTGCTCATTACCACATCTGCCCATGAAATCTTTTCCTACAGAGGTTCAGCTGAAGGTCTTATCACCTGTATTCAGGATCATAATCCCTGACAAGCAGAGCAGAGAGGAGGATGAGGCAGCTCTTTACCTCAGTGTTGTGAAGTAACTTGTCCTCCTGTGTGATTAGGACAGGTTCTGTGTGTACTAATAGGACGGCGGCCATTTTGTTTCTCCTAATGATTGCTCCCCAGACAAAACGAGCCATTATAACTAATAAAAGGTAATGGTGAATATATTTATAATAAAGTAATATTTAAGTATTTTCATTTCCTTAATTCCCGGAGAACCCCTTTAAACCCATGGAGAGGTGCATTCTTATTTCCCCAAACACATACTTTCTTTCATTGAATATCTGTTGGCTGGTGACCTAGCAACGTCAACATAGAGTTGGCCGAAACTTTTGATCCATGGGGCAATTCCCAACCAAAATGGTGTTGGGGAAAAGTAGTTAAACCGACTGGGCTCCTAGAAACGTCTGGTGGCACGCCAAGTTTGGGCTCAAAGTAGGAAGTAGGTGGTGGCCATATCTGAGGAATGCTGGCTGTAGGGTTGGGTGTTGTGGACGTGCTTGGGTGGTGGTGGTGGTGGCATGGGGTATTGGCACATGCAGTATATAGCCCACACTAGTACTCTATACCTCTTCCTCATTTTCATATGCCTCTGAAGAAGAATAGGTAACCCAGACCTGGGCCAAACGTAAACCACTAGTCCTATCTCAGGGTCTATCTCCTCCTGAATATTCACTGCCGTCAAGAACTGAGGAATTCGGCCAATGAATTGGATACCAGAGGGCGTTTAGGACTTCTTTAGGGTGAAAAGAGAAGGCTAATTCCTAGATAACATACATGGCAGAAGAAACCTAAACATTGTCTTTGTTTTCTAAGGGCAGTAATTATCTCAAGAGGCTCCAGAGAGAGACCTCCCAACTATCTGACCAGGGAGATAACTGGCTCTACCTGATACTAATGGTGACCATTTGGAGGGGTCATAGCGTGGTCCAAACTGATCCTACTGTTAAAGGGTTCGGTAAACAACCTCCTTCACCCACACTAGTCCCTCCAGACAGGAAAACTGAAGCACGCCTGGGTGCCCATGGAGAACATTTGTTTTCAATGGTAGCTTGTGGTCCTTCAGAGCCACAACCCGGTCTACTGAGGTTCTCAGCCATAGATACGGTGGGGCACAAACCAGTGGAGTGCATAAGGGACTGGTTTTCCAGTATGGTAGGACATCACCCGCTCAAAGGAAGTTCTTACCTTGACCCACTATGGTTCCTGCTTCCAAGGACTTGTGCACGTTGAAGTGATAATTTTCTTCCCTGAATCCGAAAATACAAAGCTCCCATTCTGCCAGTCCTCCAGCGATCTGCCACGGAGATGAAATGGGTTTGCAATGTTATATACATATATATACCGTACGACAGGGGTATATGTCTCAATGTAGATGCCTGACTATACATTTCAGCCCATGTTGGGGTCTCCTGGTGGCACTGGTCGGGTGGACGGGCACTGTCTGTCTACGCTATGTCAGTCTATGGGTCCACACATGTATAGACTCTATATAGTATATCTATATGGACCTGGATGAGTGAGTTGTAGAAGGTATATACTTGGAGGTGACTATACAGAAGATATACGGTACTAGAAAACAGGTTAGGTAAGTGTCGGCCATCACATCTGGCAGTGGCTTTCTCCCCTTTGCCCATTCAGGACACAGAATGTGTATATAGGGGGGGGGGGGTCACCGAAATAACTGTGAGCTAAATGACCAACATTCACCATAAATCATTTGAGCAGACCAGGCGGCCCCTTCCCTGTGGTCAACGGTCACAGACGGGTAGTGAACAGTGAACTGTAAGTGACAACAGAGACAGCACTGACCTGCAGGAGAAGGCAGAGGAGCACAAGTCCACGGTCGCTCCTTCTGTTCATCCCCATCGGGGACTTCAGCTGAGAGAGAGTTCCAAAAAGTAAGTCTTGGATGTCCTCAGACGGTCAGTGTCCCCGGCAGAGTCCTGCGTGCTGTGTGCCTGTGCTCTGGGATTACTCACTGCTCTCCTGGGCTGGGCAGGGCTTCTTCAGGTGCGGTCACCTGGGGGCGGCCAGGTAGAGTAATCAGTGGGTGGTGACTTCACAGGTTTGTATCAGGGACAGGGTGCAACAAAGTGCCACTGACGGCCGCTTAGTCACAGCCAAGGAGGAGGCGTCAGCTACGGTGGGAGTAGTAGTCATCATCTGCAGGGAAGCTGATGTCGGCGGCAGGGACAGCGTCTGTGGAGCCTCCTCATCTCACTTCTCTGACTTCTCCATTAGTGGTAAAAGCAGGGAGTGTCCGAGAAATAATGACTGTAACTGAGGAAGGTTTCTGATGACGGGACAGCTATTTGTACACAAGCCTGACACGCGCCGCTTATCCTGACGTTACATTTTCGGACGCACTCACACCGCCGTCCCGACCATTCATTATTTATTCTGTTGTCTGGATGGATCATTTATACTTTGATTGTTTGGAAGGGGAGGGGGGACACGCCATTCAGTCCTGGTCGGGGTATAGAAGCCAGGACCTACATGTGAGCGCCCGTCTAATGCCTCTTCAAGGGGATGGCAATGCCAAGCGCAGTCACTACAAAAAAATGGCGTAAACCCAGATCACGGCGCTGCTATGGGCAACTAAGCCAGTTTTTCTTTACACCAGTTTTCGATAAATTTCTGGCACCGTCGTACTGAACCTCGGGTGCTATTTACTTGTATGGGAGCTGAGCTGCAGTACCCAGGCACGGACACCACATAGTGTGTGGCGCTGTCTGCACCCAACTCCATACACTATAGTTTCCCAGCTGATCCGTGGGGGTGCCGGGTGTCAGACCCTCCGAAATCGGATAGTGATAACCTATTCTGCCGGTAGGTCATCAATAATTATACGTCCGGCGAACCCCTTTAACTGGCACAGAGTTCAGTTCTGGAGCATGGACGACCCCAAGATGCACCAAAATTATTAAAGGGGTTCTCCGGGGATGATTTACTAGAATGTGAGCAGGACTGTTTGCCACCACTGGCAGAGCTTTCTCTACAATAGATAATAATGATGTGATCCTGCCTACGATATGCCATCATGGCTGAGCAGCCTGACAGGAACGCTCACCAATGTGTAGTATATGGATATGCTAGAGAGCAGCACGTAGTGAGGTCCCAACTCCCAGGCGGCTCTGCGAGTGGAGGCAACCAGTCCTGCTCATATTGTAGACCATCATGACATCTTAAATCATTCCCGGAGAACCCCTTTAAGTGACATGTGCCTCTTCATAACTGTAGCCCATCTGATGCCACAGGTTAAAGGGGTTTTACCCATCTCAAACAATGGGGCCCACACCTATCAGACAATGGGGACAGATCCTGGGTCTTTAGGTACTTTTTTTGCCAAGAGTTATTATGCTATTGATGGGTGTTTTTGTTTTTTTGCATCTTGGCTTTTTTTGTAGCAATGGTGTTTTACAACACAACACAGCACACTGATACATTGTAACAAACTGCAGACGTGCGAGCAGGGCTAGATGAAGATGCATTTTCATCTTCTGGAATTTTTCTATTCACTGCCAGCTAACAGAGATCTTGAAAGGCAGAGCATATCAGAAAGGTGCAGGACGTGTTATAGTCATTATTTACAGCAGACCGGACTCTGCGTGACTAATAGGGGGGGGTCGGCTCATGAAAACCATTTCCAGTATCGCCTATAGACAGGTATTTACGTCCAGGGCAGGGCGCTGACATCACAAGGCTTTCCTTCACCTGGGGGCCCGGTGGAGGCAGCGGCTGGTGGCCCCCCCACCTGGCACCCAGCACCTAGGGCCCAGGCCAGCCGCCCTGCTGTGTGATACGCCCCTCTCTGTCTATACAGACATTCAGGTCTCAAATTAGTAGCTGCAATAATTTGGGCAGAAAACGGACAGACGGAGATGACAACGCCCTGCAGAACGTATCCAAGCCTTGCTCCAACCGTACCGCGATTAGGGCAACCACAGGACATTACAGGGAGGAGGCATAAGAGGAGAGGACTACAACTCCCAGCATGTCCAGGATGATATAATGTGATATCAGAGGACATTACAGGGAGAAGGTATATGAGGAGAGGACTACAACTCCCAATATGTACAGGCTAATATTATCGTATATCAGAGCAAGGGAGGGGGTATAAGAGAACTACAACTCCCAGTGTGTCCAGGACCATAATAATGTGGTATCAGAAGACATTACAGGGAGGAGGTACAGGTACAAGAAGAGAGGACTACAACTTCCAGCATGTGCAGGCAGGTATTATGGGAGAACAGAGGATATTTCATGGAGGGGCTACAAGAGGAGAGGACTACAACTCCCAGCATGTCCAGGATGATAATAATGTGATATCAGAGGACATTACAGAGAGGGGGTACAAGAAGAGAGGACTACAACTTCCAGAGTGACCAGGCTGTTATTATGGGATATCACAGGACAATTGAGAGGGGGGGTATATGAGGAGACGACTACAACTCCCAGCCTACCCAGGCCAATATTATGGGATATCGATTCAGAGGACAATTTACAGAGGGAGAATAAGAGGAGAGGATTACACCTCCCAAGGTTTCTCATTCTCACCGCTTCACCCAGCCTGCACTGATCACATGATGGTGACATCACAGGTCCTTACCACTTCTCCTCAACACTGCTGAGCTCCGCCCCCTCCTGTAGGGATCACATGATCACAGGTCCTTACCACTTCTCCTCTCCACTGCTGAACTCCGCCCAATCCTGTAGGGATCACATGATCACAGGTCCTTACCACTTCTCTCCACTGCTGAACTCCTCCCCCTCCTGTAGGGATCACATGATCACAGGTCCTTACCACTTCTCCTCTCCACTGCTGAACTCCTCCCCCTCCTGTAGGGATCACATGATCACAGGTCCTTACCACTTCTCCTCTCCACTGCTGAACTCCGCCCCCTCCTGTAGGGATCACATGATCACAGGTCCTTACCACTTCTCCTCTCCACTGCTGAACTCCTCCCCCTCCTGTAGGGATCACATGATCACAGGTCCTTACCACTTCTCCTCTCCACTGCTGAACTCCGCCCCCTCCTGTAGGGATCACATGATCACAGGTCCTTACCACTTCTCCTCTCCACTGCTGAACTCCTCCCCCACCTGTAGGGATCACATGATCACAGGTCCTTACCACTTCTTTCCACTACTGAGTTCTGACCCCTCTTGTGTTGATCACATGATGGTGACATCACAGGTCCTTAACCCTTCTCTTCTCCTCATCCTGGATCACCAGATTCAGTTTTATCTGCCTGCTCCCAGGGCCTAGTGGATTGTGATGGGCAGTGACGCCCTTTTTGAAAGTCCCCTTTACTAATCATAGTATATAGGCAAGGTCAAGGGCACCCGGTTTCCGAATCTATAACAAATAGTTCATAGCTTGTGCATAAATTCCTTATCATTTTCAAAAATTCTGCTTGCTGTCACTGAATGGGAACAAAAACAGATCGCAGGGTGATCTGTTGTATCAGGGAACGAGTGCAGGACAAGGGAGCGATTGTTGAATTTGGAATACAGAGGAATGTCCACACCAGGGGTCAGCCACCTCCGGCTGTTGTGTAACTACATCTCCCAGCATGCTCCATTCATCAAGTGTACATGGAGGGAGTTGTAGTTTGCTGGCTCCTGGTCAGGACCGATGAAGTGTAACAAACTCTCAGCTGCGTGAGAGACTAATTAGGCTCTGGGTTTGTGACTTCCTATTCACTGACAGGAAGCAGAAATCCTGAAAATAGTAAGAAACAGAAACTCAAGGGCTATTAGGAAATAGTCATTTCTTGGACCCGAGTTCTGGTGATTTTTTTTAGTGGCAAAAAACTGTGACTTTAGATGTTACCCGAAGGTCTGTAGAAATTATATATATATACATATCTTTTTACGTTTTTGGTGCAGCATGTTGAAGCAATGGGGTTTTTTAAGACATTTTTCCCTCTTGTTCTCTATAGAGAGAAAAAAAGCACAAAAAAGGCGTTTGTCTAAAGGAAAGTATGTGCCCCCTGTAACACAGCTTCCTCCGTAGAGCAGCATGAGGGTGCACCTAGCCTCTCTGCTGCCTGAGGCAAAAACTGAAACGGCCCCCCAATGCCAATTTTTTAACCTAACCCCTTCCCTGCAGCCCTACCATTAAAGACATACTTGGAAAACATAACATACAGGGTAATACAGCACCACATACTGTGCCCATTGTGGTTCCCAATACTATACAGCAGACACAGATAATCCCCCTTCCGCTGCCCCCCTTTTGCCCCTACCTGGTGCTGCCTGAGGCAATCGCCTCACCTCGCCTCATTGGTGGTGCACCCCTGGCCTCACCTCACCTCATTGGTGGTGCACCCCTGGCCTCACCTTGTCTCATTGGTGGTGCACCCCTGGCCTCACCTTGTCTCATTGGTGGTGCACCCCTGCTTCACCTGGCTTCACTGGTGATGCACCCCTTGCCTCACCTGGCCTCATTGGTGGTGCACCCCTGGCCTCACCTTGCCTCATTGGTGGTGCACCCCTGGCTTCACCTGGCCTCATTGGTGGTGCACCCCTGCTTCACCTGGCCTCATTGGTGGTGCACCCCTGGCCTCACCTTGTCTCATTGGTGGTGCACTCCTGGCCTCACCTTGTCTCATTGGTGGTGCACCCCTGCTTCACCTGGCTTCACTGGTGGTGCACCCCTTGCCTCACCTGGCCTCATTGGTGGTGCACCCCTGGCCTCACCTCGCCTCATTGGTGGTGCACCCCTGCTTCACCTGGCTTCACTGGCGGTGCACCCCTGCTTCACCTGGCCTCACTGGTGGTGCACCCCTGTCCTCACCTGGCCTCATTGGTGGTGCACCCCTGGCCTCACCTCGCCTCATTGGTGGTGCACCCCTGCTTCACCTGGCTTCACTGGCAGTGCACCCCTTGCCTCACCTAGCCTCATTGGTGGTGCACCCCTGGCCTCACCTCGCCTCATTGGTGGTGCACCCCTGGCCTCACTTCGCCTCATTGGTGGTGCACCCCTGGGGGAAAAGCATTGGTAAAAAGAAAAATACTATTACAAAACATATTGCACATTTTATTTTATTTTTTTTTTCAGGGAGTCTGTCAGCAGTTTTGACCATGCTAAACTGCTGACAGCACTAGGTAGGGGCTTGCCTGGTGCACCCTCCATTCACTGCTATGGGAATTCCAAAGATAGCCGATGCATGCTCAGAACTCTTAGAGCATGAACAGAGAGCACGCCTTGCATGCGCAGTGCGCTATCCGGTGCCTCCATTTTATAGATAGGAGCAGTGAGTAGTGACACTGACATATCCTATGCCATCAATGTATCAGTGTCCGAATACCCCTTTAATATTTCTCATAGACTTCCATGCAGCAGCTGGAGCTTTTTTGATTAAAAAAAAAAAAAAAAAAAAGTACAAAAAAAATGCAAAAAAGCATAAAACATCACAACAAACACCAAAGAAAGGTATGTGTGACACCAGCCCAACAAACATGGAGATCGGCCGCTTACCGGGACTTACCTCCAGCTCGGAGTTTCCTGGTCTTCTCTGCTGGATCATCCAGGGAACTGGTCATCGACCGACGCTCCTTCCTCCTCCCATTATGAGGGGCTCCGTACAACGACTCTCATTCACCCGCTGTTCGTTTTCTGCACATTTTTCATGATGTGGGTCGTAAATATGCAACAAACACATACCAGTCCCAGTCCTACTGGGAGGGTGACATCATGTTACTGGGAGCAGGAGATCAAGCGTGTGGACTATTGTGCGGGTCACCAGCCTCCTCGTAGTGTCACCGTATTGGTAGTCACCCATCTTCAGTTCAATCTTCAAATTCTAGATGTGTCACCTTAGCATACACTAAGTACTACAACTCCCAACATGTTCAGATAGAGGCTGGTAGTTTTGGGACAGGTGAGAAGCCACAGGTCTAGAAACAGCGCCGCTCTTGTACACAGGCGGGGTCTGGTATTGCAGCTCATTCAGGCATGTGGGGCTGAGCTGCAGTACCAGACATGGCCTAGGCACAAGGGTGGCGCTGTTCCTAACCTCCATATATGGTGCATTGTTGCTTTTATTATTTGCTTGATTGCAATATCAGTGTTACAGAGGTCACCGATACGATGATGATGATGACGTCACACAGAAACCTGTTTGGTTCTTTATCATATGTCGACAGGTGCCGGCAGGAAGCGTTGGGTAACATCTTCTCTCTGATATATTTCATCTGCCCGGGGCCGGGAAAGTAGACATACAGGAATGTGATCGTGACTGACACCTCCCCCCTCCCACCATTGGATATGATGGCATGCTGCTTTTAAAGGGGTTTATTTAACAACGAAAATTTGTCAGAATATCAATTTCCTGTGTGATAAATGTCTGACCCGACCATGATGATGCCCTCCGTACCTAAGGCTGAGGTGCCCTTTTTTTCCAGCAGGGCACCCCTCTGGTTTGTGGGGTCTCAGCACTCGCCATCGCCTCTACATTATATACCAAGAACAGCGCCGTACATTGTATAGTGGCAGTTCTTGGTATTGCAGCTTAAAGGGGTTGGCCCATGTTGGACACTGGGGGCACATCATTAGAATCTGTCCCCAAAGTCTGATAGCTGGAGGTCCCACGTGACATCTGCAGCTTTGAAAGACGCCATGGTCCCCACCCAAGCACAGCACCCTCTTCAAATAAATCGGGGGCCAGTGGGGGAGGCGGCTGCTGGGTGTCACCCCCACCAATTAGAAATTGATGACCTATCCTGAGGACATCGATTTCCCGGAAAATCCCTTTAATACATTTTAACGGGAGACAGAATCAGGGTGTTCTACGTGGCCCTAGCCTAGTGATCCCCAACCGGTGGCACTCCAGCTGTTGTCAGATTGTCAGAGCATGCTGAGAGTTGTAGTTTTGCAATCCCAGGTTGGAGAAACTGAAAATGCCAAAGGCTAAGATCCCAGGTCAGGACACGAAACAGCCGTAGGCGATCAGTGGGTGAGAGGCAGGATGAGGGGGCGGAGGACGCTCTTATCAGGAGAAGGAATGAGGAATACACCGTCGAGGAGGGCGGATATGCTCAGATACTTTCTGTTTCATGCTTCATGTTTTCAGCTGTCTGAAAGCCTACGTTTCTCCCCCGAGGTCTGCCGGGCCCTCCAGAGATTCAGGTTATGTGACCAACGGACAAAAAGTCCTGATATATATTAAGGATCCGTAATGTGGTACCCTTTACCTGCCATGGGACCATAATGTACCCCTGTGTGCCATGGTATACGCCATGGTGCCATATGAGCAAAAAGTTTAATCTAAAATACTTATCCTAAAAATAATGACAACTATATTATGGAGCAAAATGGCCGCTGTCCTTTATTAAGGGTTAAATAACATAACAATCATAAAACCATAAATAATTAATTAATAATTTAATAAATAACCATTAAATATCAGTAAATCCACAATTGTCCCTAACCCCCCTAACCCTCCTCTAACTCAGGACTGCGTCTTCTGTTAGGGAAGGCGGGCGGTACCACATCTTCTTCTTTCAGGCTCTGCGACAGACAAGCTCCGGACCTGCTGAAAACTTCTATAAATACTTCAAATTGCCGCCACTGGACAAGACTGACCAATCATAGGAGGGGCAGAAAACAGGTACCCCAGCAACAGGTAAGCAACCGTGCACCAATCACAGCCCTTTATTACATTTACCTCAGATGAGTTGTAAAATGATAATGGCTAAAAGGAAAGAACACAGAAAGGGGAAAACAGGGAGGGAGAAAACAGTAATGCCCCTTTCACACGAGCGGGAGACTCGCATGTCTCCCGCAACGCATCTACAGGGCTGGACTCGGCACTGACAGGGATCGCATAGCATTATATGCGATCCCATTCAGTGCCGGAGTCCAGCCCTGTAGATGCGTTGCGGGAGACATGCGAGTCTCCCGCTCGTGTGAAAGGGGCATAACAGTACTACAACACTCAACATGCTCAATGTCACCACGGTGGGGACTCCAGCATACGCCTATGTGCCCACTATCATTACATGACGTTTTGTGCCTGTGATGCATTCCTAATAGAGTAGAATGAGGTAGCTCATGGTGGCACTATATGGCGACACATGGAGTGCCTACAGACTCATGTGGGCATAAGTTCAATGAAAAGCGGGCACTAACCAATGCCCAGAGCAGGGGCGTAACTACCAAAGCGGCAGAGCATGCCCAGGGCAAGTAGACGGAAACCCTTCTGTCCTATGTTGGTGCCCGGTCTGATCCTTGCTATGGGGCCCTTACTTCTCTATGTACGCCACTGACCCAAACTATAGCAACTGGGAAGCAAGGTCAGCAAATATTGTGTACTGAAGGTCTGAGAACCCATCAAGGTCTTGAGTGAGTCCCAGCCCTGGCTTATGGCAGAAATGCTGCCTCTCTTATACCGGACGCCTCTTTAAGCGTAAGAAAATAAGCCGTTACCTGTAGAGGATCACAGCAGCAAGTGCTCAATTTCTCCACAGTGACCCCGCAGGAGAAGTGAAGTATTACACTGTGGGATGTCTGTGCAATGTGCAGATGTGTTGGGTTCTTCGGAGTCAGAGATATCATGTGTAACCATTGTGATGGGCTGATGATTAGGGTCCACTCTATGTTGGCTCCATCTCAGACATCGATGGCTTATTGCTATGATATATCAGGTGTGGGTGCTAATTCTGGGACCTGTTCCTATCTCCAGAATGTATCCTTTGGAGTGACTGGAGAGCGCACTGTGCATGTGTGGCCACCCTCCAGTTACTGCTATGGGAGTTCTGAAAATAGCCATCAATTTCCCAGATGGGAATACCCCTTTTAAAGGGCATCTGTCAGCAGTTTTGTCCCTATGACACTGGCTGACCTGTTACATGTGCGCTTGGCAGCTAAAGACATCTGTGTTGGTCCCATGTTCATATGTTTCCACATTACTGAGAAATATGATTTTTAATATATGCAAATGAGCCTCTAGGAGCAATGGGGGCGTTACCATTACACCTAGAGGCTCTGCTCTCTCTTCAACTGTTGCTCCCTCTGCACTTTGATTGACAGGACCAGGCAGTGTAAATGTCAGTGTATAGCGCACATGGGGGTACGTCGGTGAAATGTAGAATCCGGCAATGCCAGGTCTGGCAAAAATCCTGCCGGCCGCTCTCTCTTGGAACATCCTGCCGCAGATAGTAATATACTCTGAGCTGCTCAAATCACATGCAAATGGGGGCGAGCGAGTATGAAGAAGTATTGAAAGTTGTATATTTCTGTGCATTCGCCCCTCAGTGTAACTGAATCTACGTCTCTTTCAGGTGAGGCAAAGAAGTCACATTTCTCACTGGATTAAGTGGAAAACCGACACCAAACCAGTTAGATGACTCCTTAAAAATTCTCAAACGTGGAGGAAGAACAACCCCCATCGCTCTAGCTTCTCACACCTGAATTCCTAGCGTCCCTCCTCCTCCTCCTTCTCCTCAGTTTACAGTTCTGGATAAGGACTAAAAATGAGGGAATAGGTTCACCTGATTTTAGGTTCCATAGTCTACAGCGGCAGAAGAGATTTGCATTCTACCTAAGCAAGATGACTTGTATGTGTAGTTATAGGGTGCTACTACACGCACATGATAGCGGCCATGGGTAGCAGTCGCCAATACCGAAATTGCCTCCTGGACATTGCTTCAGATTGCATGTCCAGGTACAGAGCTACGTGGTAAAGCTCATGTATTAGCAGTCTCCCTATGACTGGAGAGTATTTTTCATTCATGCCACTTGAGAATAGGTGATGTGCCGGTGTGACAAACTCTGCATAAGGAGTACTTTTTATGTGGCTTTTCTTCCCCTTGTGTACCACCTTGTGTTTATTAGAAAGATATAGCGTAGGGCGGGAAGCTTGTGCTGCTGTCAGGACTAAGGGAAAACAGATTAACGTTAGAAATCAATGCTTCCCTTATGTCCTAACCAGCAGCACAACAGGCATTTAGCAAGAAGAAACCCCATAGAGGAGGGCCCTCTTGTGTGGCGGAACTTAAAATCGACCTCCAGAAAACAGTCTTCTCCGAAACCTGGAGATTCAATGTAGGGCACAAGTTACAAGCTGTATGCCAACCTCAAGGTAGGCGGGGTTAGGTATCCTTATATAGGTTCAGAGTGCGCTACTTAGTGATTCAGTTATTAAAAATTCAGTCTGTCCTATTAGAAATACCCCATTACTGTGCTGCTGTTAGGACTAAGGGAAAACAGATTAAGGTCAGAAATCATTGTCAATTTGAGACAGAACCTAGAGCAATTCAGACAAAATGTGTGAACTTTTTTGGTCAGTTGTGACCATCTGTGTACATGACATATACTGGGCATTTGCCCGAGGTTGTGCCTTCTTTTTCATGCAAATCAATTTAAACAAATTTACGGATTTTTGTGATTTGCTAGACATTAAATGTGGCGTTAAATGTGCATGTACCAGTGGTGGAAAATGATGGTCTCAATGAAGGCAACTAAAATGGCCTAAGATGTGCCAATGTAACCCAAAATTTTGGCACAAAATTCTGTTGTAAAATAAGTCAACCAACAGGTGCAAAGTGAATAGGGGATGAATGATCATAGTAGTGATCGTTTATTCCCTTTTCACTGTGTGAAAGGCATGTTAAACGAGTGCCGATCAACATGTATATAGTTGATTGGCCTGTGTAAAAGGACCCTAAGTTTACACGGTCTACAATTTAGACAAGGATTACTAAATCTGCCCCCGTCTTTATTTCACTGCCCATACCTCCCAACTTTGTAAATGAACAAAGAGGGAGACATGTGGTGTGCTAAGAGCGCTGCAGCAATTTTTTTCAGCACTAGGCCACACCTCTAACTTCATCCAAAACATAACTATACACCTAATCCCACCCAGTCCCCTTACTGCTCCACATAGTAAATATTCCCCAGTTATGTGCCCCCATTAATATGCGTAGCTGAGCCCCCAGTAATATATTGTGCCCCTCACAGAAGGTTAAAAAAATAATTACCACATACTTACCTTCTTCCTATCAGCATCTGCAACAGAACATCGGCTGCTCTGGTCTGTGGAGGGGGTGGAGCCAAGGCTGACTGCCAGCCGGACCCGCCACCCGCACAGACCAGAGGTATGGAGAGCCTGCAAGGGGGACGGCAGGGATGGTGGATGAAGCAGTGAGCCGATCCATGAAAATTACTCCTTTTGAAAGTGAATTTTGATCCATATCTACGGATGGTGGGTGATGCCAGGGATAAATGATGTGTAGTAGGGGCTCATTGTCATGGCTGTAATGCTGCGGTATTTTGCCCACGTTGCAAGTGGTGAGATCACAGGTCTAGTGACCCCAGCTAATGGCATCATAAGGACTTCGGATGCTGTATTTATCAGAGCTGCGGTCAGGCTGGGGTTTGTGCCATGATACAAACACTAAAATGCAGCCGCCTGAAACAGGCCTCATAGTTGTCGGAGGAAGTCTTCGTACGTTAGAATGGAGGTGTGACTACTGAGAAGGTAATGGACTGGAGCCACCTAGTGGCCAGGATACAGAAGTGTCACCTACACACGGTGACATCACCAAAGACCTAATGGTAGATATTTACACAGCTGAGTCCCATTATTCTGAACACGTCCTACTTTCGATGTTGTCAGCAGTCTGTGCTGAGGTGGCTCGGTGGGTGATATTTCTGACAAATAACGCCATCGTGAAATAAACGGCGGTGATCGTCAGCTATGAAGGTTCGTGAGGGCATGACGACACCCTACAATGGAGCAGCTCTACACCAAAATGAACCCATGGCCTACCAGACACGTCTTCCACAGCAGTTCAGAGAACCTACGGAGAATGGGGCTCCGGGGCAGGTGGACGGACACTGCACCTCTGGTAGTGAAGCTTCAACCATCAGGATTGGACCTCCGCTGATTGGCATAAGGTTGTCTTCTCCAATGAGTCATGTTTTCTGCTGGATGGACGTTGGTGTGTCAGGAAAGAAACATCTGAGGACAAACGCTCTGCGGCCATTGCTGCAAGAACACAAGCTGGTGGGGGCAGTGTTATGGCCTGGGGAAGGTCTTCCTGGTATTCTCTGGACCCACTCATCCATGTGGGATCCTTGCAGATCACACACACCTAGAGATGCTGATCGTCTTCCCTGGAGCAGATGGGATCTTCCAGCAAGACAATGCAACACGTCACGGTCAGAAGAGCATGACCAAAACTTCCAAGTACAACCCCAGCCCCCTAATTCTCCCAGACTTGAGCATCTGTGGGACCACCTTGATCGCTGGGTTCTCTTTATGGATCAACTAAACTAATTTCGAAATGTACCATGGACACAGGTAGCTGTGGTGGTCTAAGCCACCTCTGCTGCCATCTAATTAAAGGGGTCGCCTCATCTGGGACATATTGCTAGGATATTCCCCCTAATGTCCAATAAATGCAGTTCCCAGAGTTGGGACCCACACACGGTTCATACACAGCCACCCTCCATTCATTCCTATGGGGAATGTCAAAAAATAGATGAGCGTTGGCTAGGCTATTTCTGTAAGCCCCACAGAAGTGAATGGAGCGGTGGCCACGCTCACACGGCGCACTTCACATTCATTTCAATGGGAAGTCCAAAGTTTCAGCACTCCCATAGAAAATAATGGCGGGAGGCCAGGCATGCACCCTCCATTCTAAGGATAGGTGTAGGACCTGCCCCTATCAGACATTGAGGTTACATACTAGTGATCTGCCCCCCAGTGTCCAAGATCCCCTCCCTTTAGGGAAGGCAGAATGATGTAGCACTAGACAAGGGCAGAACTCTATATGGGGGGATTGGCCCATAAACATGAGATATTTAAGCAGATTCCGGTAAAGTTGGTGAGATCTGCTGAGATTCTGACATCTGTGGTGATCAAATAAGACTAAAGGGTCTAGGATTAGAAAAACATGGCTGCTTTGTTCCAGAACCAGCGCTACAGCGGTCCACGGGTTGTGTCTGTAGAGACTTTGCCTGACAACATTGAGACAGCAATACCCTGCCTGACAACTGCAGCTGCAGACCCTGGGCCAGCAGCCCTTTGTCAAAGGTTGCATCAAGTGCAGCTATGGAAAGTGAGGGCTATACACTAGCTGGGTGCTGTTCAGAGCAGAGCTATGCAGCATGGATTTGGATGGATACCAGAAGAGTGACAGGATTAAGACCAGGAAACTGGTCAGGAGTGTCAAAATTGGGAAGGCGGCAGGGGGGCAACCAATACCATACATAAGAATATCTATTAAAAACCTTTAAAGGGGTTGTCCACTTTTTACTATTGACAACTCATCCTGAGGATAGGTCATCAATATCAGATCAGTGGGGGTCCAACAGCCAGCACCTCAGCCAATCAGCTGTTTGAAGGGAAGGCCACTCTCTTATACAAGCGCTGCCTCCTCTGCTCACAACAGCAATTGCAGTGATGAGCAGTGTAATCACAGGTATGGCATCACCATTCACATCTATGGGACAGCTCTGTAGTATTCACTTGAACAGTCTGATCCATCCCATAGAAGTGAACGAGGACGCCATACTTATAATTACACTGCTCACCGCTGTAGTTGCTGCAGGTAAGCAGAGCAGGCAGTGCTTATATGAGATGATTGGTGGGGGTGCCAGGACTCTAACCCCCCCACCGATCTGATAGAGGGCCTATCCAGAGGCTAGGGTTTAGAGGAGGGCAACTAAAGTAATAACTGGAATAGGTGGACTACAGGACCCAGAAAGATTATCAAAATTAGGGATGACTGAGGGGAGGTCTAATAACTATGTATAAATATATTAGGGGTCAGTACAGAGATCTCTCCCATCATCTATTTATCCCCAGAACTGTGATGAGGGGACATCCTCTGTGCCTGGAGGAAAGGTAGGGCCTCTTTACGGTAAGCGCAGAGAGACTAGGGCCTCTTTACGGTAAGAGCAGAGAGACTATGGACTCTTTACTGTAAGAGCAGTGAGACTATGGACTATTTACTGTAAGCGCAGAGAGACTAGGGCCTCTTTACGGTAAGCGCAGAGAGACTATGGAACTCCCTCCCTGAGGAGGTGGTGATGGTAAGTTCACTATAAGATCAGGAGGGGCCTGGATGTATTTCTGGAGGTAATAATATTGTAGATTATAGTTACTAGAGAGGGGTCATTGATCCAGGGAGTTATTCTGATGTCTGATATGTACTGAGTCAGGAAGGAATTTTTCCCCCCTAAAGTGGGGAAAATTGGCTTCTACCTCACAGGGGTTTTTTGCCTTCCTCTGGATCAACTTGCAGGAGAACTGGATCGACAGAGGGCTTTTTTCGGCCTTATAAACTATGTTAGGCCCCTTTCACACGAGCGGGAGACTCGCATGTCTCCCGCAACGCATCTACAGGGCTGGACTCCGCACGGACAGGGATCGCATATAATGCTATGCGATCCCTGTCAGTGTGGAGTCCAGCCCTGTAGATCCGTTGCGGGAGACATGCGAGTCTCCCGCTCTTGTGAAAGGGGCCTTACTAGATCATCAATAGTAAAAAGCGGACAGCACCTTTGAGACCAGGTAGCTCCTTTGTGCTTCTGCCTACATGACCAGAATACTTTTAAAATTGCAATTCTACTTTCCCTCCCATTTCACGCCTGGCTCTATATACTAGTATATAAAAAGAAAAATAAAAAACCCACAGAGACAAACCTTTAATAAAATGTATTTGGGTATTTTACATCAAATCTTTTCTTGCAAGTTTAACACAAGTTAGAAAAACAATTTATTCTTATAAATAGTACACAAAATGAATCAATATAAAAACCTGCGGCAATAACCCAAATGGTGAATTTAACAAATTAAAAAAAAACCAAATCAGATCCACCCTACCAAGATGACTGTAGATAAGCGTTTGGGAAACTAAACTTCCCAAACGCTTATCTATAAAGTTAAATGGGTCTCTGATGCAAAAAAAAAAAAAGTTTTGCCATGACCTCATTATCCAATGAGCCACAGCCACATGACAGGGTTTTTTTTTTGTACGGCCATCACTAAACCAGTGCACAGGTAGGGAGTCTCTGTAGTTCAGGCATCGTTCCAGTGTAAAGCATCTTCCATCCTTGTGTGGCCAAAACCCAGAAGAAAGGCAATTGTCAATGTGATGTAGACAGGTTCAAGTCTCATCGGTGCTATTGGGTGGTGGAAAATATAAAAAAAAAAAAAATTCTAAAAAAAAAAAGGCAACCATGAAAACAGCATCATCCAAGGCATCTAAAGGAAGGCACGGCTGGGCCGTATTTTGAAGGCATTCTTCAGGCACCAGCTTTTGGTTATTTTCCCCCATTCTTAAGAGTTGTGGCTTGACTGAATGATGGAAAATTTTGGTTTCATAGCACAAGACCAAGGGGTTAAAAAAAAACTTCTATAAAAACATGCACTTGTAGTGGTTCAAGGTACAATACAAGATGGAACAAAAAAAAAAAAAAAAGTTATGGACCAGTGTTTAAGGCGATGTGTGGTAGAAGTTCTAGTTTGGACGCTGTATCAGACTGTCCCACTCGTCTCCATCAAACTAGTCTTCATCACCACCGTACATATCTGCCAGTTTCCGGAAGCGAGGACCCCATTCGTTGAGACAGTCATAATCCTGGTCTGCATCCGAGCTGGAAGAGTTTATGGAGCTAAGAGAAGCCGCTTCGGATCCGCTGCCTTCATAGTCAAACACGAGGAGGGAGTCGTAGGGAGGAGCAGTGGGGTCGTTGTCAGCCGCATGGAGGTTCTGGTAAGAAAAAGGAGGGGAAAATAAAATACCGTATTTTTCACTTTATAAGACGCACTTTTTTCTCCCCAAAAGTAGGGGGAAAATTGCTGTGCGTCTTATAAAGCGAATACTAGTGAGCGCTTCTATGGAAGTGCTCACTAGTATGTATTAGGTGCCGGGACCCCCATCAGACCTCCGATCAGCCCCATAAAGATAAAATAAACTCACCTCTCCTGCGCTGCGGCTCTGCGTCCGTCGCTCCTGCCTTCTCCAGGCCGGCTCTGTACTATCCTGACCGCGTACAGCATCAGGATGTAGTGCATGCACTATGACCTGACGCTGTACTCGGTCAGGACAGTGCAGCGCTGGCCTTAGAAGACAGAGGAGCGCCGGACCAGGAGCCGTGGCGCAGGAGAGGTGAGAATATTTTATCTTTATGGGGCTGATCTGAGGTCTGATGGGGGCACAGTCTGCTAATATGGGGGTTGATGGGCTGATCTGAGGTATGATGTGATGTCCTGAAATTTATGGGGGGGGGGGTCCGATATGAAGTATGATGAAAAATATTTTTTTAATTTTCCTACTCTAAAATCTGGGGTGCGTCTTATAAAGCGAAAAATACAGTAGGTCTTACGTTAAGAAATATGTGCCGCTCCAGCAGATTTAGTATCAAATTGTAAAAATAGAAGTGAAAAGCCCTCCAGAACATTAGGCCGGAACGTTCCGTCAGCTTGTTTAGAGGCAATTTCTGCTTTTAATGAGCTCGAGAATCCATTAAGCAGCTTCCCGTTATAAGCGGCTGTGGAGGATCACTAATGTCCACTCTCAGGAAATTGACAGACACAAGTTAACCCTAAGAAAGTAGCCCTGACATCTCCTTGCTGGAACCTTCCATCCATCACGACTTACCTCCTCTATGAAGTTCCCAATCTCATCAGGGTTTGATGGTCTGGGTTTGTACATGGGAGCAGGCATAAAGGAGGGGACCACATCATTCCTCATGACGTCAGGTCGGGCATCTAGTCCTCGGTGGAGCTGACTCAGGTCGTAATCCTAAAATATAGGGAAACCTTTAAGTTTTTCTCCGACAAGGGGGTTGAGCAGATACCATGTAAAGGACCATATGTTACTGCACTCTGTTCACGGTAAAACTCACCTGGTCTTCCTCTCCTCCTCCCTCTTCTCCATAATAGAAGATATTGTCCCTGGTTTCATCCTCCGGAAGCAGCAACGGTTCCTTGACCACCTTCTTCCTCTTCAAGAACAGCAATAGCAGCAGGATGAGGACTGTTGGAGAGAAATTAGAGATGGTGATGAAGCCGCCTGGATATTTTAAAGGTCCACAACAAGTGACTGATTGGTACTTTGTAAGGTGAAGTATAACCATAATGAGTGAACACCTTCATATCTAGCAGTTTGGACCTGGTGAATATAAGGTATGACATTGGAGCCATACTTCAGCGAGCCCACGTGGGAGATGGAAAGAATAGGAGTGGCAGTTCTGTGGCTGGCCTCACTCTGGCGCTCCTAGGGCCACACACCCTTCCCTCAGGGGGCATACCTCAGACTTTCTGGGGCTCCTGCCTGGTGTTAGGTGGGGTGCATACGATATTAGGCAGATGGGTGCGAGGCATTCGGCAGCCACAAGAGCTGGTGGAGGGATGGTGGAGTCAATGATCAGAACCGTTTGGTTACAATAAATGACCTAATTTATGAAATATACACCGGTTGTCTGGTGTGAATAGGTGTATAACACAGCAACAATGATGGTGGTAATCCTCCCTGAGTGTCACTCCAAGTTCACCCTGCAATCTTCCCTAATAACCAAAGGCATGCAATCCCATTCTCATGAAGTCTTTCTGCAATTCCCAGTTTCAAAAAGCAATATAACCTTCCCACAGCAGTAAAGTCTTATTGGCATAAACGAGCGGTACCTTACTGTTTGAATCCAATGCACGGCCTTTGTGGTTCTAAGCCTAAAACTTCCGTAGTTATTTAATTTAGCTGTTCTCTGGCAGCTTTATGTCTCAGGAATGGCGTTTTCCTGGATCAGGCTTCATTTTGGGCCTACCCTAGCAGGATATCCGACATGAACGCTGCCTCTAGCTTTGCTCAGTAAAGACCCTCTAAACCAGGGCTGGCCAACCGGAGGCTCTCCAGCTGTTGTAAAACTGCAACTCCCACCATGCCCTGCTGTAGGATGATAGCTGTAGGCAGACTGGGCATGCTGGGAGTTGTAGTTTTGCAACAGCTGGAGAGCCGCAGGTTGGCCAGCCCTGCTCTAAACAGATGAGGCCAAGTAGTGTCTGACATCCTAACCAAGACTATTAGTGACTATTCGGATGCAGAATACATAGAGATTTTAGAATTAAATCACATTTAACTCTGTAGAATGAGATTAACCCTTGCAGTAATCCACTGGATCACTGCACGTGTCAAGTCTGAAGGTTTTTTTTGTCTAAACGTTAGTGAATATACCATTCATCTACAGCATCCAACATTTTGTTGGACCTTTTCCCATTGTATTTGGCGCCTAAAAACCAAAGTGTTTTCAAGAAATTGAAAGTGTGGACAGTGGGGGGTAAAAGTTGTAACCCAAACTACTTACTTAGAAGCGCCAAAACTGCTCCCAGTATGACCAGAATAATGGGCAGATCGAAACCAGCAACAATCTTATCTTGACAGGAGACTGCGTTGCCTTCACAGTTGCAGACTGTAGCGTTGAGGACCGTGACCTGGGCTCGCCTCTGGGCATCGTACATGCGAACGTACAGATTGTAGTCTCCGGCCTTCAGCTCTTCTTTGGGTTGAACAAACATGGAATCTGCGGACAGAAGATATCAAGAAGTTAATGGACGTTTCTTGGATGAGTCCATACATATCAATAGATCATGCTCAGAGTATGGCTGCTTTCCGGGCAGCCAAGTCCAGTCAGAACCAAAGAGTCTGGACGCTGCAGGCACACCGTGGACACAAAGAGGAATCAGAATTACTACACCAGGACCTCCATCCACTTACTTGTGCCTTTCATCTCCGCTGTCCAGGCCACATCAGAACCATGGGTGAGCTCCACCTCAAAAGGGTGGGTGTTCGGCGGAAGGTCGGCATCGGTGACCGTGAACTCAAATGGCTCGGGGTTCCGGCTGCAGATGGTGAACGCACGAGGGCTGGGGACCGGACCATTATCGTTGACGTCAAGCACTTGCAGAACGAGCGTACCGGTGCCGGTGGCAAAAGGAATTCCTGGAAAGACAGCCATGTATTGTATATTAAATCTATAACACGGCATATACTGACCCCCCTACCACTCCAACAGGACGCCAGCATTACAACCCAACGTGGGGAACGGCCTACACTGGCAGAGAAGACCGATGTAAGGTTATGTAGAGTGCAACACAACTACCACTCACCATCATCTATCACCATCACAATGATGGTGTAGTTGTTGTTCTTCACAAATTCAGACTCCCGATCCAAGTTGCCGTTTCCAGTGACGATGCCGGTCTCCTCATTTACAGTGACCCACCGAGCAGGGTCATTACCGATTTTGTACCTGAATTACAAGACTGCGATCAATATGGGTTCAGATACCATCAAGACCACTGAACAGACACAGAAGTATCACTACTGACTACTGAGCCAAAGTCCTTCTGCTCCAGGTTGTCGAGGACAAAGATTCGTGGTCCATGCCAGCAGCTGAAGTCCAGCCTGACCTACCTGAGCTTTTGGTTCTGCTGCTTGTCAGGATCCTGGGCCACCAGGGCCGTGATCTTCTGGTCACGCGGCAAGTCCTCCGACACATCCACCACGCTGACTTGTGGGATGAAGAACGGGGCCTCGTTCACGTCTTCCACATTCACGGTCACCGTGGCGGTTGAGGTCGGCAGAGGGACAGCAAAGCGTTCTTCATTCTCCACCGTGATCTGCAGCACGAACTGTTTTCTGGTCTCAAAATCCAAACCCTGTCAGGAGGAGAAGGACGAGGGGTTAGAAGAACCTACCCAAGACCGGAGGAAGCTGCCGACCAGTACCTGGGGGCGTCGATCCTTCACTTCTATGCCTGTAACCTTACGCAGGAGGGGAGGAGTAGTAGCTATGATCACAGTAGCAATTGTTCCTCTTGCGCTCCCTGGAGTCATGCAGTGAAAGGAGAGCGCACTGAGTCAGGGTATACCCTGGCAGTGGAATGCTTACCCATTAGGTGGGGTGCCCTTGGTGTTAGGTAGATGGGTGCAAGGCAGGACGCAGTTAAAGCAATGGTGACAGCAGTGCAGGTGTCGGTGTCAACAGGCGAGTCAGTGTAAGGTGCCAAGTCCTACAAGCTTTACCAAGGTATCCTTGGCAAACACGGAGGATAAGCCAAGTCTCAAAATACACAACCTTCCCAAGGAGGTATAGTCCTAATATTAAATCCAGACAGGTATAGCTCCTCAAGGTGGGCACTAAAGCAATATATACCGTCCCCACGTGCAGCAAAGTCCTAAGCCATTAACGAGCATTACCTTTCACACACAATCCTCAGTGGTCCAGAACAGCCTATAGCAGCGATGGCTAAACTGCAGCAGTAGCTGTGGTAAAACTACAACTCCCAGCATACTCCATTCATCTCTAAGGAGTTCTGAGAACAGCAGAGTACCTCTTGGGAGTCGTAGTTTTACCACAGCTGGAGTGCAGGAGGTTAGCCATCACAGGGTCTTTGCTTCCTTCTCCCAGGCGTCTGCCACTTGTCCTCAGCACGGAGAACGTCTTGTACCAAGACTCACAGCACAGACCCATGCTGCTCCTTAAACCTTGGCCAGACTATGGCTGATGCAGACCCCACAGCTCTTCCCTTAGCATGAGGGGGGGGCACAATAAGCAGTTTCTATTCCAGCCCTTTGCATTACACCACATTGTAAACCCTTAATAGCAAGTGTTAACCCTTTGCAGTGGTCCACTGGGGCACTGCACTTACATGAACCAAAACACTTGACTGCCTTACAAAACCATTTGTCTGCCGCAAGTAAACCCTGTTCGCCCAGCCGGTCAGTGAGTGGGAAAAGTGGTCATGTATGGCTTTCAGAGGGGACGTACGATTACTTAAACCCGCCTCCTTTTACATAAGGTAAGGAGGTCACCCAGATGTAGTGCAGGGAATGGTGAGCCTGAAGGAATCGGCGGCAGAAACTTCTACTGCTGATAAAATCCTCCAGAGTGACGGCTCATTCCAGAAAAAAAAAACAAAAAACAAAAAACACGGACACTTATCCCTACGCACCGCTCTGTCCCCTCAGGCGCACCACAGTATGTTTTTTCCAGTATGCTTCTTTGATGGGACCGCCAATGTACCATATTTGCCATTTTGCACATTTGAACTTTATCTACCAGCCACATTTTGGCCCTTTTCCTATTCAGGCTAGTATTAAAGTGTCGCCGTCACCTCTACCGACATGTGCGTTTTAGTAACGAATTGCATTCCCCATGTGAAATCTGGAGCTTTTAATCTTATGTTGTTCCATTCCTCCATTATTCCTACTTGAAGTTAGAAATGAATTGCCAGCAAAGCCCTGCTGGGCGTTACCAGTTTGGATAGCGTCACTGAAGGGACATGCACCCATCAGTGCTGCCCGAGTAGGTGTGCTGCCCGAGTAGGTGTACACCCCCTACTGGTAACACCCACCTGGACCTTAACTGCAAACTGCTAGGAATTTACTTCATGACTTCTAGCAGGAATAATAGAGCAACGGCAAAACAGGGTCCAGAATTACTACAAGGGGAACGCAACTAGTGACAGAAAGACATGTCGGGAGACGCAACTTAAAAATCCCTACAAGCATTCTTAGTCTACAGCGCCCTTGAAGTTCCATCACGCCACCATGTAGGCGCATAGTACTGCAACGTCACAAACCGCAGAGATTCCTGAATGCAGAATAGAGGGATAAATCTTAATGCAATGGGAGACTTCGTGAATGACAAGTCAGCTGCTCACATAATGCAATCATCGAACCACGAGCAGACATTAAGGATTCTGTGAAAGAGCCGCTTGTGTTTGACATGTAGTTACAGGCCGTGTCCTCTAGGGGCAGTGCTGCACTCAATCTTGCATAGTTTCCTTTAATTCTTTTCCCATACTTTTTTTTTTCCAGGGAGCGGACGGCAAGGTCACCGGCTCCGATATCAGGTGGGAGTCAGAAGACTCCGACAGCACAACTACTGTTTCTTCCAGTCCAGGAGCACAAACCACTCAAGGCGGAGGATGAAATAAGACACCAAACAACTCACTGTTTTGGGTTACATTCCTCAAAACAAGAAACCTTATCATAAAACCCTCCCGGGCCCTGTGCGGGGGTGCGGGCACCAACCTTGGCTGTAGTCAGGATGCCTTCGTTGGTATCTTTGTCTGTGGTAATGGAGAAGAATCCGCCTTCGTTCCCCTTTATCTTATAGACGGCACGCCATGCGGGAGAATTCATCTCATCGGCGTCCGTTACCGACAACCTCTGGACTTCGAATCCAACTTCGTTTTCTGGCACGAGGGCCGTGTACTGTGAGAGGAGAGGTGTCAGATGAAGAACTCCATGTATAAAGCTAGTATGGCCGTGCAGAAGCTACAGATCTCCCCAAAACGCAATTCAGCAGCGGTGGTCGTGCTTAGACTATAGGAAAAAGCACCGGCCTATGTGCACTCCCGTGGTCCCGGCCACCAGAGAAGCCGGAACTTTTTCCTATAGTGTGCAAGTACGACCACCGCTGCTGGACTGCAGGGTGGTCGCAACCCCTGGAACGAGCAGTGTAAAAATGAATCAAGCCAGCAAAGGAAGCAATATGGAGAATCACAATACATTAGTAAGTGCCTTGTATTAACTTTCTCTACATGATAAATGCCACTTAATGAAGCGAGAGGACCCCTTTAACACTGAAGGATTCATTATGAAACAAAAGGCTCATATGTTGGGATCCACAATCTCTCACCCCCTTTGTGACCAGCGTATAAACAAGATAACAGGGCGTCTTTACCTTCACAGGATCGAACACTGGGGGGTTATCGTTGGCGTCCCCTATTTGGATGATTGCTTTTGCAGTGCAGGCCAGCCCGTTCCCCTCCATGTCCGCAGCCTGTACAGTCAGCACATATTCCGGTATTCTCTGCAGATACAGAATAAAGGGTTAAACGTCTGATATATCAGTCATTACACATGTAGTCCACGTGAAGGACCGTACCTCCCTGTCCAGCCCAGTCCCGATCACGCTGATGACGCCGGTGACGCTATTGATGGTAAAGAGCCCGGCTGCCGGATCTTCAGGCTCCTGCTTTAGAATGGAATAGGCAAGAATGGCGTTTTCCGTGTCAGGGTCATCGTCATCCGTGGCGGTTACGTTCATGAAGGGCGTTCCTAAGCGAGGATGCATTGCAGCCGATGAGACATAGGGAACCGCACCCAGGGCGGCCAACTTATTCAAAAATCAGACAGGGGTGCTCAACCTGTGGCCCTCCAGCTGCTGCAAAACTACAACTCTGAGCATGCACAGAGCCTACAGCAAGGCATGATGGTAGTTGTAGTTTTACAACAGCTGGAGGGCCGCAGGTAACGTTGCCCATTCTTACGGACTGTCCGAAAATTTTCGATGGTTGGCGCCACTGACCGCAGTAAAGGTACAAGCGAGTGGACTGAAGCCTCACCTGGGGGAACTCCTTCTCGCACCACACCTCTGAACACTTCTTCTGTGAACTTGGGCCGGTTATCGTTCTGATCCAGAACTTTGATGATGATTTCCATGGGCTCCTCCACGGACTGGCCGCTCACAGAGACTGCATGAGACTGGAGCTGCGGTCAAAGTAAAAAACGGGTTAAAAACCGCCTGATGGAGTGCTGGCCAAGGATGCATGTTTATTTCAATAGCGGCTGTACGCATATTAGATTGGGCTAATGGTAATAGGCCCCCTTCTGGACAACCAGGCCTGGACTTCTCCAAAGCATTTGACACTGTACCACATAAAAGGTTAGTATATAAGATGAGAATGCTTGGCCTGGGAGAAAATGTCTGTATGTGGGTAAGTAACTGGCTCAGTGATAGAAAACAGAGGGTGGTTATTAACGGTACATACTGAGATTGGGTCACTGTCACTAGTGGGGTACCACAGGGGTCAGTACTGGAGGGGTCACTGTCACTAGTGGGGTACCACAGGGGTCAGTACTGGAGGGGTCACTGTCACTAGTGGGGTACCACAGGGGTCAGTATTGGGCCCTATTCTCTTCAATATATTTATTAATGATCTTGTAGAAGGCTTGCACAGTAAAATATCAATTTTTGCAGATGACACTAAACTGTGTAAAGTAATTAACACAGAAGAGGGCAGTACACTGTATATATACACTACAGAAGGCAGTACACTGTATATATACACTACAGAAGGCAGTACACTGTATATATACTACAGAAGGCAGTACACTGTATATATACTACAGAGGACAGTACACTGTATATATACTACAGAGGACAGTACACTGTATATATACTACAGAGGACAGTACACTGTATATATACTACAGAGGACAGTACACTGTATATATACTACAGAGGACAGTACACTGTATATATACTACAGAGGACAGTACACTGTATATATACTACAGAGGACAGTACACTGTATATATACTACAGAGGACAGTACACTGTATATATACTACAGAGGACAGTACACTGTATATATACTACAGAGGACAGTACACTGTATATATACTACAGAGGACAGTACACTGCTACAGATGGATCTGGATAGACTGGAGGCTTGGGCAGAGAAGTGGCAGATGAGGTTTAACACTGACAAATGTAAAGTTATGCATATGGGAAGGAATAATGCAAGTCACCAGTACATACTAAATGGTAAAACATTGGGTAACTGACATAGAAAAGGACCTAGGAATTTTAGTGAACAGAAATCTAAGCTGCAGAAACCAGTGTCAGACAGCTGCTGCCAAGGCCAATAAGATAATGGGCTGCATCAAAAGAGGCATAGATGGCGGTGATGAGAACATAGTCCTGCCACTTCACAAATCACTAGTCAGACCACACATGGAGTACTGTGTACAGTTCTGGGCTCCTGTGAACAAGGCAGACATAGCAGAGCTGGAGAGGGTTCAGAGGAGGGCAACTAAAGTAATAACTGGAATGGGTGGACTACAGTACCCAGAAAGATTATCAAAATTAGGGTTATTCACTTTAGAAAAAAGACGACTGAGGGGAGATCTAATAACTATGTATAAATATATCAGGGGTCAGTACAGAGATCTCTCCCATCATCTATTTATCCCCAGGACTGTGACGAGGGGACATCCTCTGCGTCTGGAGGAAAGAAGGTTTGTACACAAACATAGAAGAGGATTCTTTACGGTAAGAGCAGTGAGACTATGGGACTCTTTACGGTAAGAGCAGTGAGACTATGGACTCTTTACGGTAAGAGCAGAGAGACTATGGACTCTTTACGGTAAGAGCAGTGAGACTATGGACTCTTTACGGTAAGAGCAGTGAGACTATGGACTCTTTACGGTAAGAGCAGAGAGACTATGGACTCTTTACAGTAAGAGCAGTGAGACTATGGAACTCTCTGCCTGAGGAGGTGGTGATGGTAAGTTCACTAAAAGAGTTCAAGAAGGGCCTGGATGTATTTCTGGAGGGTAATAATATTACAGGTTATAGTTACTAGAGAGGGGTCGTTGATCCAGGGAGTAATTCTGATTGCCTGATTGGAGTCGGGAAGGAATTTTTTTCCCTAAAGTGGGGAAAACTGGCTTCTACCTCACAGGGTTTTTTGCCTTCCTCTGGATCAACTTGTAGGAAAACAGGCCGAACTATGTTACTATGTATATCATACATTGGTTCAATGACCCCTGGCGTTCAGCTAATGTCCACCAAAAGTCTCCCTTGTGTGACATGTATGGCCGGGACCAGCAGACATCACCACAACCAGATACTCACAGTGTACGTTGCATATTTTTCACGGTCCAAAGGTTTATTCACCAACATCCAGCCAGTCGCCTTCTCAATACTGAAGACTCCCTCTGGAGGGGTATCTGCACCCTGCCCCGTGATGCTGTAGAAGATGCTTGTCGGCTTGTTGGATTTAATCTGGAAGTGGAAAAAAAAGGTTGCAATCACAGCTCAGAAAACTCAGTTTTTATATACTTTACTTATCCTGTATTATACCCCAGAGCTGCACTCACTATTCTGCTGGTGCAGTCACTGTGTACATACATTACTTATCCTGTACTGATCCTGAGTTACATCCTGTATTATACTCCGGAGCACATCGGCAGTGGTGAGGTGGAGGACACACCCCCATTATAATGACGTGAAGGACGCCGTATACAGTACATCGTTCTTACCTGTACAAGCTTTTTGGGAAAAGGGCCCCTATCGTTCTCGGACACGTGGATGGGTGGGATGACCCAGTCCCTCTTCCGTCTCCTCAGGCCGCCCTGTTTCTCAGGAAAAGTCATGAGGGGGAGTTTTCCTTTGTGACGAGACTTCTACAAAACAGAGAGAAGTTAGACATTTACGGACGCAGCAGACGGGTGTGGAGTCCACGCGATCTCTCCACCTTACCTCTTTAGGCCGATGCAGCCGTTTTATAATGACCAACGTGGAATATTTCGTCCCCCGGGCGTCCCACGTATTGACATGAAACTTGATGGAGTCGGGGAGCTTTACGTGCCGCTTTGCAATCAAGTTGCCGTCGGCGAGCACCAGGAAGCGGGAATCTCCAACGTCGAATTTACCGTGTTTCCGAGCGGTGCAGTCAACAAACGTTACTGGAAAAGAAAGGGGGGGGGGGGGGGGGGGGGTGTTTAGACTGCATGGAGTAACCGGGAAGTGTGGCCCAATTTTATCTTGTACCAAATTTGCCATTCCTCCATTATTCCTGCTAGAAGTTAGGAACTAATTGCTAGCAGTTTGCAATGGGCATTACCAGTTGTGGGTGTGTCCCTGCACAGTCTAATCTCACCCAGTCAATGCCGCCAGTGAGGCTGTGCAGGAACTAAAACTAACCCCCCCCCAGCTGGACCTTTATTGCAGACAATCTCTAGCAGGAATAATAGAGGAATGGCACAGAGTCCTAAGAACAGATGCTCCAGAATTGTAGTTACATGGGGAATACAAGTAGTTCCTAAAAAGGACATGTCCGGAAACGGGAGACGTCCTCCCGAGGGCTCCGTGCCGTGGATCGAACATAGTGGTGCGCTCTCTGTGCTGCGGACACATTGACTTTAATGGGTCCACAAGATACAGCAAGAGATAGGCCGTGTCTTGCAGAGGCACTTTGTAGCAGTTCCGTGGACTTCGGATGCGTGCCTCCGCTCAAGATAGGACAAGCAAGTGCGCATCTTGGGAGTTGTAGTTTTACCACAGCTGGAGTGCCAGAGGTTAGCCATCACAAGGCTAGGGGATAGGTACGATCATGGGGGGGCGTTAGCCCCCAACCAGCCACAAGACTGATGGTGGAATCCTCAGAGCCGTGGCCATACGTGCTCGCAGCCGATCTATACGGGACTGAGGAAAGAGAAGCAGTTTATGAGCGTTCGACTATCCCGAGCCTGCGAGACGACCACTCCGACACCACATTCTTGATTGTCGAGGGTCCCAGTGGTCAGACCCCCACCAAACACCTAGGTGCTGGCACTTATAGGCAGGAAGTGAGTCTTCAACCTGCAACTGCTATGGAGGTGGCCACAACCACAGAGCAGCTCAGACAGACGTGGTCGGTGGCCACAGCTAGACATCCGTTTAAAGGACCCCACGTGGCCACCATATTAAACTGCTTGGAAAGGTGATGCAATCAGCGGCACAGGATCTTATACCACCATGACTTATCCCTTTCCCAAAACATCCCGGAACTGACTCATCACTGACGGCCCGAGGCCCAGAAGCTGCTAATAGCACAATTGTGCGAGTGAAACAAAGCTATTTGCACTACAAACCTATAGGGATGGGGGAAATTAACCATTTCACAGCCCGCTGCTGCGAAATCAGCAATAACTGGTAAGGCAGTCACAATGGTCGTCTCCCAGCTTATGTGGACAGACCGAACGCAGAATGCTGGGAGTTGTAGGCCAACGACTGAAGAGTTCACAGAATACATTACAGACGGGTCTAAGAACTCGCTGTCAGCTTCTAGATTTTTTTTTGTTACTTCTTATAGATTTTTATGCCTTCCCCACTGCATTCTCAAGAACGAAGAAAAATTCTGCTTTAGGCTGTGACAGCCGCTGCGCAGAGGACACGCTCCACAGTACAGACATGATCCCGCAGAGATGCGCATTAAACATGCAGTGAGGCCCACACAGCACCCCCTGAGGGGGATCCATCAGTCTTCAGAAGGCTCCGTAGTCACCGCAGGATCTTCTGAAGAGGCTCTGGGCCTACTGGTCGTCTGCACTGGAACGTATGGGGAGAGAACCCACCACTGGTGCCCACTTGTAGTATTGTAGCTCAATCCATTAACTTCAGTGAAGCCCTCTACTGTCTAGATGCCAACCCTCTCATGGCAAGGCCACTCTGCCCACAAGCCACCCTACTTACTGCGAGACTGCCAACCCCACCCACACTACATGGCAAGTCTATACCCACATGCCATGGTCTCTGCCCACACACCGCCCTAATCATGACCAGACTACCCAGCCTACCGACACCACTCTTCATTCCAAGGTGTTTACCCACAAATCCCCCATGCCAAGGCCCCTCTGCCCACACCACCCTACATACTGCAAGACTGCCCACCCACGACTCAAGGCAAGTCTATACCCACATGCCAAGATCTCTGCCCACATGCCACCCTAATCATGGCAAGACTACCCAGCCTACCGACACCACTCTTCATGCCAAGGCCTTTGTGCAAACATCCCTCATGCCAAAGCTCCTCTGTCCAGACTCCACCCTACTCAAAGCAAGACTCCGCACCCTACCCACATGCCACCCCTTCCCTCTCACATGGGGGTGGGGTGGGGGGCAGTCTATACAAGGAAGCCATCGCCGTCACATCAGTCCTCGTCAGGATGTTATTCACCGATCAGACTCGTGTCCCAAGTAACGAGCTGCTGACAGGACGACTCATTAGAGCGCCATCAGTCAGCAGCCTCTGGCGGGCCCCGTTGTCACAGAGGACATCTCAGCCAGGGTCACACCGGGAGCTCAGGATCTGTTTGCAGGACACAAAAGGTCACACTGTGCAAATATCCCCCCTTTCCAGTGTTCCCAGAACACACACCATTAACCATAGATGAAGACACCGTCCCATCCAGCACCCGTATTTAGAGACACGACCCTGTGTTAAGGTTTTTTTTTTGTGGAGACGTTTGATCTCCATCCAGATCTGCTGACCGTTCCCTGCGGGCGGACATGTGACGAGGGCTGAGTGCTGCAAACGGGCCAACAATGGAGCGTCTTATACTGCGTCTCGCTCTGGAGCCCCGGGAGAGGGTGGACCAGTGCTACATGGACTCAACGGGGAAAAAAAAAAACAAAAAAAAAAACTTCAAGTCGTTTGATTTTTTTCCGCTTTACTTCATAAAGAGAAATTGTCCAGAAAAAAAAAAAAACACTACTAACAAAACCATCCACAATGGCTCATTTTTTACGGAGCAATCCAAGACCAGATATCCAAAAACATCCTCTAGTACTGTGCCTGGCAGGCCGCAACTCAAGGCCATCAATCCCAATACTCTTCCTTACACATGCATGCTCGACTCAGCCGAGAATGCATGTGGGCTCCATTGGAGGAGGGGAGGAAGCCACTGCCAGACTCCTGCTGCAGGATCCCAATAATTTCAAAGCCCCTCATCCATATTTCCCAATGCTCAGTGAAGCCAAAACTGGAGGGTTTTGTTGATATCTAGATGTATAAAGACAGCTTAAAGGGGTTGTCCACCAAAATATTCTACGGTTTTCCAGCCAGCTCCTGGATCTGAACACTTCTGTAATTACATTTAATTGAAATTTATTGTATAGCGCCACCTGCTGTTTGCCATTGTTTCAAATATGTTCACCTCCTGAGGTGCACACACTTAGTTCCATCCTCCAACTGCAGCACAGAGGACACGCCCCCTGAGAGGACACACCCCCTGAGCCGTCAGCTTGATCTAAATCTAGCAGAGCAATGATTGTGGAGATCTATGGATCCATGTGAGGTACAGGGCTGGTTCTAGCTTTCTCTCATGTACTGTAGGATGTTTGAGGTTCATTTTTTAGACGAATCATCGGATAACATCTTTTAAATGTCAGTCTTCACTGTAGATCTGACATTCTATTCTTGATAAGGATGAAAAGATGCAAGTTAGGATCTAAATAAGGGCAACCACTGGGATATATAGCTACGTGTACTGCATGTCACGCCGCATTTTGCGGTCTGATCAGGACTGGACGCCTCTTATACTCAATTTTCTGGAAAAAAAAGTCTTTACAATGAGTCTTGCTGTAAAACCACATTACTGTAACATGAGGGTTTCGAGCCTCAATAGAAGTCCCTGCTTACTCACCTATGACCAGTTCAAGCATTGATGATCTCCTCCCCCCAACGTTCCCAGGAAGGGAGGGAGACGACCCAGTAAAACCAATTACACACAGTCCTGGGCAGCCGTTCACACATCACTGAGAGGAGATCACATCCTGCCGACAACCTGCTTTCATCAGATGAAGAACAGATACAGATGGTAGACAGGAAGTGTAAGAGGTGGGACAGGAACAGGACTGGCAGAAGACCAAGGTGTCCATGTCACGGTCCACCTGAGCATTAGAAGGACATAGTTCAGGTGAATGAGTCCTTCATGTTTTCTGTTGGACATGATCCATCATCTTAAACCCCTTCCACCTTGGTCACAGCAGCTACAGGAACCACATAACCCAAGCCTCAAACTGATCAAGATGGCCAAAACCAGGCAATGCAAGTCCAGCCTTAGGGTTCATGTGCATGAGTCCTTAGGCTGTAAAGTGGCAGCAAGATCAGGACATTGATCATACATCACCACAATGGTGGTCTAAGATCTGTGGACTTCTACTGTGGGAGGTGGCCCGTTACAGCCTCCTGAATGAGGTCTTGGAGGGAAGGCATTTTAGAGCGCCCATAAACTATTGTCAATGGAACCTGGGAAGGAAGAGACATTGGGGGGGGGGGGCCTCAGACTCACAAAGGACATAATGATCAGGTGCATCAATCAACTCCCGATCCTTCTGTTTGCGGCAGGAAGTGGAAACCACACATTCTTGACTAGTAGCAAGGAGACATGGCTGTCAGCTGACTGGAGGAACTGGAGGAATATGGGCGTCTTTCGAATTTCTCACAGGTTAGTTCTTCAGATTTTCTACATAAAGGTCAATGAGCCTCAGGGGTAGAGTTCCTCCTTGGGGAGAGCGCCAGGGGAGACTTCTAAGCCAAGCAATGCACCCTGGGAAAAAAAATATGCAGATGAGCTCACTTCTGAGAGTGTCTAGTGCCACCTAGTGGTGGTAGCTTCCCTACAAGTCCATGTCCAACCGGTCTTGTAACATTGGCCATTCCCCCGAGGTGTCTCCAACTTGGCAGTACCAGATAATTGCCCATACTGCGATTTCCACCCCATGCATACAACCATTTTTGATCCTCGCCAGATCTGCAATGGCCAGAACCTCAAGACTCATAGGTTTGGTGTACGAGGCCTTAATGGAAGCCAGATATTGTACGCAGATTAGCAGTCCCATCTACCACCACTTGGCGGAGCTAGCGAGAACCTGGATGGCTGCTTTATCTATACAGGTGAACGTCACAGGCTGGTAATTGGACGCAGCAGATGGAAAAAGAAAACCCACAGAGGGTTAAAGCGGATAGAAATGTGTTAAATATTCATAAACCGACTCCAGAGCTTTTTATCTCCTCCATTAGGTCCATGACACGGTACAGGGGGTTACGCAGAGATGTCAGAGCAATAAATACATTACTGGAAACAGTCAACATTTCTGCCTCCATGACGGACAGGAACATCAGTTCAGAACTGATAGAACACATCGGATCTGAGAAAGGTTCATGGCAGACGTTCAGAACGTCCTTGTGTGAATTGCATACAGGTCAATGGGGTAGGTAGTAGGAGAACAAAAAGATTTTACACTTTTTAAATCATCTTTTTGGACCAAATACAAAGAAAATCTGCTAAAAAAAAAAATAAAAAAAAGTAATAAAATGGCAGCACCCAGGAGGATGACCGATAGGACGAGAGTCCCCCCTCCCCCCCAATTACAAGTTGCACGCTTCAGCGAGTGGCAAGAAGCTCATCTAGCTCAACTTGAGCATGGAAGAACAAGAACACAAGAGCCGGGACAATGGAGCTCTGCCTGCATGGAAAGGAATGTGTTTGGGTTATGCAACAATGCGTTGCTCTGGTCAGCAGTTAACTGTTCCACGGCAGAGGGAGAAGGACACGTAAAACGCAGAAACGGGAAGACGACATGAAATACTTGATGTAAAGAAGATCCAGTGCCATGCGCTGCACTAGACATAACCCTTCAGGTCGGAGGGTTTCTTTATAAGGAACCTCACGTCTCCCGATTTGTCTGTTATAGTAAATGTCTATTCCCGTGGCCACTGATCGGCGAGAGTCAGACCCACACCGATCAGATATTCATGACAATATAGGAGTCCTGGAAAACCCCTTTAAAGAAGACCTGTCACCAATTTTAGTAACCAATTACTTTTCCACAAAATTTCAACTCTGGAGCATTGCAGTAGTAGCGTTCCTCATTTGTTCCTGCGGGAAATGTATGAGTGGCGAGAGTCAGACCCGCAGCGACTAAATATTGATGACTTGGGGCTCATGCACATTGTTGCCCGTTTTGCAGATCCACAAAACACAGATACCAGCCGCGCACATTACGCATTTTGCGGAACGGAACGTCTGGGCCACAATAGAACAGTCGTATCCTTGTCCATAATGTAAACCATGGTCACCACAGAACGTACAGCACACGGTGTGCCGTCCGCATCCTCAATGCTATATTATTAGTCTCGTCTACAACAAAGATAATTAGAGAACGTTGGTTGCGTCATCCATCGAGACCATTAAACGCGTTCCCCCCCAACTGAGCAATTTCATTACAATCCATAATCGTACGTTCTGCGAGCAAAATTAGACGAGGTCATTAGATAACATTTCCTGTAACACTCAGCACAGCGAGGTTATTACGCTGCTCGTTACTGTGCAACAATTCCCCAGGTTACAGATTACAAGGTCTCCTCAGAAAGCTTCCCTCCACCATCCAAGCAGAGGAGATGAAGACTCTAGACCAGGCATCCCCAAACTGCGGCCCTCCAGATGTTGCAAAACTACAACTCCCAGCATGCCTGGACTGCCTACAGCTACAGTTGTAGTTTTACGACAGCTGGAGGGCCTGATCTAGACCTTAGGACCATCAAATTAGGCCTGAATATGAAGCTTTCAGCAAGACGTCAGCGCCGGAGTCTCAGAATCAGCAGTTTTACCATTGTATAAGATGGCGCAACGACTACCGCACAAGGCCGGCAACCGATACATAGCATGTGACCACTCAGGGTCAGAACGGTGGACGTACTGGGCAAAGTGAAAGATCTACCAACTTCAGCCTGTTAAAGGAGTCTTCCAGGCTTTGTATTGAAGGTACATAGAAGACCTGGGATAACCTAAACCACTCACCTTGGAGCACTGCTAGGTGCACAACAACCCAAGGGGCCCCATAGGGGTACCTGAAGCTGCTGCCTCCATCTCACAATCTGGTTGAAGATCAAGGGAAATTAAGAAAAAAGGAGACATTTCCTAAAGAGACTTCCAACTGCGTAGTCTTGGTATAGCAGTTTGTGTAAAACACGTTTCAGGGCTGGCCCAGCCCCTTCCTCAGCCATCACACACCATAACGTTGTCTGAAGTCCGAGAGAGGCTGGTCCAGCCCCGAAACACATTATATCCGTTTTTGTGTACAATGTGTTTCGGGGCTGGACCAGCCTCTTCCTCGGACATGAGATAATAACATGATGGTGTGTGATGCCTGAGGAAGGGGCTGGACCAGGCCTGAAACGTGTTTTACACAAACTGCTATACCAAGACTACGCAGTAGAAAGTTTCTTCATTTCCCATGGTTCAAAGAGTAGAGGTTGCGCTGGGTCTCTACAGCTTATTGACCCATTGAAGTGAATGGGCTGAGCCACGCCCAGGACGCGTGACCGATGAGTAGGCTCATAGGAGGGCTGGGCCTTCTTAGTTGATCTACAGGGATCCCAGATGTCAGTGATCAAACGTGGATGACCAGAGGACCGATCAGCTACAAGTAGTCAGATAACCCCTTTAAGACCCAATTACCCGAGGAGCCCCTCATTCACTGGGTGAAGGCATCTTTGATCTAGATGTAGACAATGAGTGAATTACTGCGAATGGTCACGTCGGATAACTGCCTGGGCACCAAATCCAGTTTTAGGGTCTCTTCACACACGACAGATTTTTTTTACGGACGTTTCTTCTACCAGATGAAGGAATGGGCCAGTCTGAAATTCCTGCAAGAAACCTTCTGCTGCACGTGAATTAACACTTACGGTTCTACCGACTTGAGTCAGCCCAACTCCATTGTGAAGTCCCACCCGGCCAGAAGAAGCTCCTAGACCAGAGGTCAGCAACCTCCGGCACTCCAGATGTGGTGAAACTACAACTCCCAGCAGGCTCCATTCACTTCTATGGGGAGTTCTGAAAAGAGCTAAGCAAGTGCGCATGCTGGGAGTCGTAGTTTCACCACAGCTGGAGTGCCGGAGGCTGCTGATCCCTGTCCTAGACAGAATGGAGCAGCTGCACTTCCTTATACGCTTTAAAAAAGTTAAAAATTTAGATTTCTAAGAGGTTGTGAGATTTCACATGACTCGAGTGGTTCCTCTTTGCCAGTGCATGACCTATTCTGTAATCTGGTCTCATGCCCATGGTACTTTTGTCACTTCCATCTCATCATAAGACGGCACAGAGTAAAAAAAGTGTGGGTCAAGTTCTTAGCAAGGGCAGCACGTCCACCTAGACGGGACTATGTTGGTTGTGCTCTTGCAGGTACCCAAGGCAGAGTCATGACCACTTAGGTTTAGGCTGTGTTCACATAGCACAGTGGTCAACCACAACGTAGGCCTCATCACTAGACCATCACTTTCATCAAAGGCTTGCAGTCTATCAAGGCCGAGAACCCGACTAAACATCTTCTAGAAGAGTCCAAGCAGGAAGTCAACACCCCCCCAACCCCTCTCCAAAAACCATTTCCATCCGTGTCATTTCTAGGTGTAGCGGCCCTTTAAGATGTCCATGACCTCCGTTAATGGATCCTGGTCATGAATAACTCAGCTGTATTGATTTGTACAGACGCTTGATATAGACCGCCGAGGAGATCCGCATCGTACAGGACAAAATTAGGCCAAACCCAAACCAATAAAGACTCCTGTATACAAATACTGAATCACACCCTCCCTAGATCCCTGCAGTAATTGGCCTCACGTCGGGAGGGACGCGGCGTGCAGGCTGTTTTTCATCGCCTGTCAGGCCTGAGCCGCTCGTCGGTGGGGTTTACCAGCTGTAATGAGACCCAAATGACTGTTTATGGAGAAGGAACACCAACTGTCAAAACACATTAAGGGTAAGAGGCGGGAACATTAGACAGTGCGGGAGCCAAAAATAAGACCCGACAAGTGACGGAGCAGATTCACGGACGCCCAAATTTTTGAAAATCTCATCTTCTTAGCCGATTCTATATTACATATTTATGTGAAGCGATTTGTGGACGTCGGAGAAAACTTTACAAAATTCTGAGAGACTTCCAGGTCCGCCAGGAGCCATTTCCATCCAAAAATTTTCATTTTGCTTTAAAAAGATGCCATCTCAGCACTGATATTAAAGGGGTCCTCTCACTTCAGCAAGTGGCATTTATCATGTAGAGAAAGTTAATACAAGGACTTACGGTACTAATGTATTGTGATTCTCCATTTTACCTCCTTTGCCAGCTGGATTGATTTTTCCATCACATTGTACACTGCTTGTTTCCATGGCTACAACCACCCTGCAATTCCTCAGTGGTGGTCGTGCTTGAACACAGTAAGAAAAGGCACTAGTCTATGTGCTCTCCCAAGGTCCTGGCCACCAAACAGGCCGGTACTTTTTCCCATAATGTGCAAGCACGACCACCGCTGATTGCAGGGCGGTCATAACCAGTATAATGTGATGGAAAAATGAATCCAGCCAGCAGAGGAAGCAATATGGACAATCACAATACATTAGTAAGTGTCTTGTAGTAACATTCTCTACATAATAAATGCAAGACAACCCCTTTAAGTTATTGGGCAAGAGGCTGGTCCCAAAATACAACCAAAGCTTGTGAAATCCATTGCTGCCCCCCCAGTGTAATGTACACAGATGGAGGGCTGTAGACCACGGATCACCATGTGGCAGTGTACACAGTGCAGTCAGCCCCATGAATACTAACGACACCGATACCTGATCCGCCGCTTCCTCCAGGGGGAGGAGGAGCGTGTTTGAACAGGTGAAGCCGTAGGGATGGGGAGGGTGCAATGCTCTGTGAGCACAAGAGACGCTGCATGCGACAAACATGGAGCAAGCAGAAAAAAAAACAAACCCAAAAACTAAGGGCAGGAGAGGAAGCTGGCGATTATCTCAATATCCAACGCAAACACCAATAATGGCGACTCCTCTGAGGTATAATAAGTTATCACATCGCTGCGATAAGCAAAACATACATAGAAAAATAAGCTTTGATTAGATTAGGAACGGAGCGCACAGTCCATTACAATAACCCAGGACCGGCGCAGAGCACTTAGACGGCGGCGAATACCCGACCACAACGAGCCATTAACCAAATATCAGATCTGAAAATCAATCGGCCTTTTTAAAAGAGGAAACAAAACAACAAAATCAGCACAAAAAGACGCCAGAAGTCCGTAGACTAAGAAGATCCAGCAGGACAATGTGTGGAGGGGTCTCATCAGGACCTCCGAGTATCCAGGAGGACAACCTGTGGAGGGGGTCACATCAGGACCCCTGAGGATCCAGCAGGACAACCTGTGGAGGGGGTCACATCAGGACCCCTGAGGATCCAGGAGGACAACCTGTGGAGGGGGGTCACATCAGGACAACCTGTGGAGGGGGTCTCATCAGGACCTCCGAGGATCCAGGAGGACAACCTGTGGAGGGGGTCACATCAGGACAACCTGTGGAGGGGGTCTCATCAGGACCTCCGAGGATCCAGGAGGACAACCTGTGGAGGGGGGTCACATCAGGACAACCTGTGGAGGGGGTCTCATCAGGACCTCCGAGGATCCAGGAGGACAACCTGTGGAGGGGGTCACATCAGGACCCCTGAGGATCCAGCAGGACAACCTGTGGAGGGGGTCACATCAGGACCCCTGAGGATCCAGCAGGACAACCTGTGGAGGGGGTCACATCAGGACCCCTGAGGATCCAGCAGGACAACCTGTGGAGGGGGTCACATCAGGACCCCTGAGGATCCAGCAGGACAACCTGTGGAGGGGGTCACATCAGGACCCCTGAGGATCCAGCAGGACAACCTGTGGAGGGGGTCACATCAGGACCCCTGAGGATCCAGCAGGACAACCTGTGGAGGGGGGGGTTCTCATTAGGACCTCCTGAGGATCCAGGTCGAGTGTCTTCTATTGGAACTGTCATACCGCCATATTGAAGTGCTCTGCATTGTAGGAGGTCCACACACGACCTACCACCATGAACGGCAGGACCTAGAAGTCATGGAGGTGCATGCCCCGATCAATAACAGGAAACAGTCCACCACCTCAGGTCTAGTGCCAGCCATACCACGGCTTACAGGGCAAGAGGTGCCCATAATTGCAAGGTCAGCCATTTCTGGGGTGCTCAACCGAAGTCTCACATCTTTAGTTACAGAGGTGCTCACCCTTCCACATTCACCATCTACAAGCAGGGCAGACGACCCCACAGGGCATAGACAGGAGTCGCCCGACCTGATCTAGTCTACAGGCCTTGACAAATGACCTTGAAAATACAAACAGGGACAATCAGAGACAAATACTGTCTTGCCTTTGACAGTTGCCAAACAATTTCCTGTCTTGCACCTCGCGTCAGTAGAGGCATATGGCGGCACCTCACACTAGTAGGCCGCAGTTACAAAAACGTATGCAGTGAAGTACAATGTAATAGATGCCTCTAAGGAATAGAGCGGACCGCTGTACTATAAAAGGAGAAACAATAAAAAAAATTCAAAAATACTTACAATAAATTAAAAAAAAAAAAAAAAAAAAAAAAAAAAAAAAAAAACACTGCTTCTGTTCAGGGGTGGTTGGGGGTCAAAGGACACCTTAGACATATGCACAGGGGGGGGGGGGGGGGGGGTGTTCTGTGTATACGGCACCCAGAATGTACTATGTGACGGTGCTTTAACATGTATCATTTTTTAAACCAAAATTTGAGTAGAGGCGTCAAACCTGAACCTCAGCATTAGACGATTCACACTACGTTTGCCATAGGCGCCAGGAAAGCTGCTCTAATGGCCTGTAACTCCATGCAATGATTGACCGAAGGGTCCCGATCATTGCCCAGCTTGGGTGGAGCTGCCCTTTAAGCACGCTCATCAGCCCCGACTATAAACCAAACACATTCTAGGATGATCATACGATTAGGTGCGCAGCCTGCGGGTCCGGGAGGTGTTCGTTACTCTGAACTCCTCATGCACCTGGGCAAGAAGAACAATGACCCTTTTGTTAAACCCCAAGACGAGCCGAGGACTGGAAGGAGTTTCACTGGAGTTTCAGTTACAGTCAGATGCATTAGCAGCAGAGGAGCCCTGTACAAACACAAGACACAAAGGGACACAGTAATGACCCCCATCAGAAGCTATTCACACCAAACAGGAGGATGGTCCGTACCCACGGAGGGGTGGGGGAGGGGAACAAGACCCACACAGGACTTATCAGAAGCCAGGACAATGGCTTCCAGGAAATATCCGCACGGCTATTACCACTTCAAAAGGCAGAGGGGCCATTCACATGGATTTATAGAGGGAGACCCCGGGCAGCAGACCTCCGTTTCTCGCACCGTTAGGCCGGGTGGTCTGCGTGCTGAAGTCGTTTCTGTATTTGCCCGCCATTTACATCGCAATGGATCATTGACAAGTCTGGACGTCCCGTTACTAATCGAGGAAACATTCAGTAAATGGAGGGCGACTGATGGGGCGTCCGTGGAGGAGACGTTTCTAGCCAGGGTTTGGGTCACTGGACCACGGCGACCACACATCAGCATCAATAAGGCCTCATGCACACAACAGTATGCTTTGTCCGCATCTTTTTGCGGATTGGATGCGGATCCATTTATTTCAATGGGACCATCCAGCTGTTGTAAAACTACAACTCCCACCATGTCCCGCTGTACGCCGTCTGGGCATGCTGGGAGTTGTAGTTTTGCAACAGGAGGAGGGCCACAAGTTGGGCATGCCTGAGCTAGGCGATGGGCAAAAACACTTCTGGCCCCTGACCGGAGAATGGGGACCCACACCCAGGATACAGATGCAGTCTGCACCAACTAAGGGTCTAAAAGCCCCAATCTCCTGATATAGGGGGCCCCTAGAGGTCTACATAGTGGATTATTAGTACATGGAAGCTACACACGACCAGGCAAGTGCATCTGTGTCCATACATTTGCAGATTGGCACCAAAGACCTGCAAACTGTGCACCCCCGCTCCAGAGGGCCACACTGCTGCTCTCAGTCTTAAAAGGGGCTCTGTCACTTCCGCAAATGGCACTTATGCAGGGATAGTCAATCCAAGGCACTTACTAATGTATTGCGATTGTCCATATTGCTTCCTTTGCCGGCTGGATTCATTCACCCTCATCACATTATACACTGCTTGTTTCCATGGTTACTACCGTCCTGCAATCCATTAGTGGTGGTCGTGCATGCACACTATAGAAAAAGGTGTCGGCCTCTCTGGTAGCCGGGACCATGAGAGCGCATGCGCAGCAGCTCCTATACGGACTGCAGCCAGTGGAAGATTGCCAACGGCCCTTTCTAATACTGCCACGACTGCCGGAGGAACGAGCAAACACTCCATCGGGCAATCCAAATCTTTTGACATATTACCGTTTGCAGGCGGCTGGCAAACCACTGTACAGCATGAGGAGGAGCGATGGCATAGTGAGGAGGAGATCCCCGCAGTCTCCTCCACTAGTGAGCAGCGCCCACCTCCCACCAATCCTCTGCCACATAGGTCTGTGTAATACAGAATGTGAAGTACTAATAAAGTGATAAACCTCTCCACCTCTGATACACTGTAACCACTTGTAGCACAGGATCGCCCATTGTATCCAGCATGTGAAAGAGGCCGCAGCCCAAATAAAACCTATCACATTCCCAAACAATGATAAGATAAGGCCTCTGCAAACAGCCCACAAGGCCAGACTCCTAACCTGACCCCGCACTGCAGGAATGTGGCCCCCGGACCCTCAGGAATTCCATTTTATTTATATTATAATACACCAGATACCGGATGTGACAACCTGGAAGGAGCCGGGGATAAAGTATCAGGCGGGGGAATAAGACACAACAGAAACTAGGTGACAAAACATCTGTTTATAGAGGAAGGAGAGGAGAAGAAAAGGCAGGTAACCCGAGCCGCGCTCGGAGGGGGATGGGTGAGAGCCGGGCAGGTTGTAATGGTGAGAAGACGACCCACAATGCATCATTCTAATATTTCAAAAATTCCCCGAATGCTCATGTAGAGTCGAGGTGCATCGCTCGGCATTGACTTAGAGCCCCGATCACATACCATAGAGCGGTACTACCACCGCCCCGCGCGCTATGAGTGGCCCGTTAATAAGACAGAAACTCCAAGTCATTCAAGGAGCCTGACGTCAGGGAAGGAAATAATTAAAAACCTCTTAAAGACGCGTGAGGAGCTGGGAGAGCAGAGATCCCACCGAGCCGGAGGCAGATCTGCAATTAGGTGGACATTTAAGTCTGTCCATTATAGCAGAACATAACGCGCTATGATCACAAAAAAACAAAATTATATATATAATCCAAACCCATCCAAGTGTGAGGGACGGCCGCAGATACAAGCGCTAGGCCTTCAAGGTCCACCGCTGAATTATTAAAGGCTACAAGCGAGCCCAGATTACTAGCGCACACGCAGCACTTCAGAGGAAGACATGTAAACAGGGACGGCGAGGAAAGGGTTAACTCGTTGCAACATCCGAGAAAATCGGCACCAAAATAGGACCACTGATTAACCGCCGCGCTGCCAGGGACCTAGTGCAATTAGTGCCCAGGGCTTGGCTAAAGATTAACAGAACAGGGAAAGGGGGCAGTGCACCGAGCGGAAGGGGTGCACTTCATCCAGAAGGGGAAGGGGGGGGGGTCTATAGGCCACCGTGGCTTACCTGTTCCAAGCTTCTTATCCTTCTTCAGTTCCCTACGGGTCACGGCAATGACATACTCATGGGAAGAGAAGCCGGACTGACAGGCTGAAGAGCTGGCACTCACAGAGGTCAGGACCTAGGGGGAAGGAAATTACAAAATTATATATACACACCATTATATAGGATACTGTAGTGCAGCCCAAGGCCTCGGGCACAACCGTGTTTTATATCCGCACCCGATCCTCATATTTTGCAGATTGAGCACAGACCCATTGATTTCTATGGATCCACACAAAGGACAGGACACCATATGTTATCCAAATTATAGAACAGGTCATAATCCGCTCCATATAAGGAGGAGGCTATTACCATTGGAAGGAGGATGGCAGTATTTAGACCGCAATACAGACACGGTCATGAGACCCAAGTATGGGGGGGGGGGGGGGGAAATATATTTTTTTATTTTATATACACATCCATATCCAATATAATATAATGTATATTATACTCATACTTCAAATATTTATACTTTTATATATTATACATATATACAGAGTTTATATTATTATATATATTTTTTTATTGGGAGGCATTCAAATCAAATAATCTAAGACTTTAGCACAAGTGGACAAAAAAACAGTGAAAAATAAGGAAAAATACTTGTTAAGTTTTAAGATTCTGCTTTAAACTGGGTCTTCAAACACTCAGAATAAAAACCCACAAAAAAAAAAATCACAAAAATAAGTCACCCCTACAACATACAGGATTAATACAGAAGGGGGATTAGCTGTGACCCCAAAATGAATAATGTTAGGGCCCCCCCATCAGTGGGTTAAGGAATATCCAATACACTCCTATAGGATATATAGGGGGTACTAAAAGGGCAAGAACAGATTACACCCAGACCCCGAAATGTTGACACCAGGAGGGCTACAGATAGAGAAAATGAGGGCTGCAGTCTCCACAGACTGATTTATAACCCAGAATGGACAAAATAAGAGTTACACCCGAAAACTGCGCCCGACAGTCCATAAACTGCCCCAAAAACGAGCAATGAACTAGAAAAGCAAGTAGCCCAACAACGTGAAGACAAAACTGCCCCATTTACCGCTGTGGGAGCAGCGGGTGGAGGGTGAGACAGCAGGAACGCCCGAAAACACCCGACTTTACAGACAAGGAGCAACATACCTGCAAAGTGCAAAGCAAAGTCCCCAGGCACAAGGCCGGGAAAGGTAACTTGCGGCCCCCCATGTGCAGTCAGGAGCCCTCGGTGTCCCTCACAGCCTGGAACTCGCCCGCCCTGCTCCTTACTCGCTTTAACTCTGAATCAAGCCCAGGTGAGCCCGGCAGCGGTGACGTAGGCAGGTGAACACTCTGATTGGTTGAGAGGAACGTCAATCATCCCTGGACCCTCTGCCCCGCCTCTGGGTGTGAGGACCACGTGACCCCGGAGCGTTTTCCCTTGAAAGTCGAAATTCGAGCGGTTCGGAGCGTCTTGTGAGGAGGTCTGGCGGGTCTTGTCACCTCACATCTGACATTCTGACTGGTTTCTGAAGGAGGGACCGTGTTTTACCAGCAAATTAATGTAAAAATTCTGTCTAGTGGTTTCTAAGTTTAATCTGCCCCTGGGAAAGTTGGGTGAATGCAAATATGGCCGCCTAAGGGGTGTTCACCAGTATACAGGAGCAGAAATACCCCCCATTTCCACAAAATTTAATTTTTATAAGGTTTTCTGGGCCAAAATCCCTGTAAAATCCGTTTCCTGTTGTTTTCCGTGGAGAATCTTCATCGCCGTTCATACAGGAGCAGAATTTTCTGAAATCCGTATGACATCACTTAGCCTATGTTCACACAGCGGATTTCTATGTGGACTCCTGCTGAAAACGCCTTCCATTGGTTTCAATGGGAGTCCGCACTGCCGTTCATGCCGCAGGTTATTTACGTGCAGTTTTCCGGACCGCGCTAAGCGTCCATTCTTGATGCGGAAACCGTGGCAGAAGTCTGCTGGCGGATTAGCTCTGTTCACAAGCAGGTCCACGTCGCCAAAACCGTGCTGTGTGAACGCAAGCTTATTGAAGCGGATTCCAGGCGGAGCGCCACAGGCGGATTTCTCTGCAGGAATAAAACCGCCTGAGGGTAGGACTGCACAGTAACTGCACCCAGCTTTCCTAGGAATGGATGAAAAGTTGTTTTTTTTTCACAGTTTGGCAAAAACAGAATTTTTGTCAATGAAGCTCTGTTTTTTTTCTTTAAATTTTAGGTGATGCCGAAATCAGACAATACGGAGCGCGGGATCCAGATATGGAGGTACGTGGGGTAATCGGGGGTGCAGATTTTACAGTCTTAAGGCTCATGCACATGAACATTTTCTTTTCATGTCCGTTCCGTTTTTTTCTGCGGATTTGAGATTTGGTCCATATGTCGTCCACACTTTTGGTGCGGATCCGTTGACTTCAATGGGTTTGTGGACGATCCCTGAGCTTTCCACATCCGTATGTCTGTTCCGTAAAAAGAACATGCCCTATACTTGGCCAAAAAATGCGGACCGCAGACCCATTGAAGTCAAAGGGTCAGTGAAAAATGTGGGTGGACGGTATCTGTGTTTAGCAGAGCACAAGATGAAGTGCGGTCATGTGCACGAGACCCAATAAATGATGCTTTGGGGGCTCAGGAGCTTCCAGCTTTGTGTGGAGCTAGAGGTGGTAACAGGGATCGGGTGTGTCCCTGCAGAGTCTGACACTGGACAGCCTGTGCAGGGACACACCCCCAACTGGTAACACCAGTAGTCAAATGATTCATGGATTTCTAGGAGGAATAACAAAGGAACAGCACATCACAGAGTTACAGGAATTGTTTTCACAGTAGGGATCAGCCGGCTGGCGCTGTCTGCGGCTTTACTGAATGATCCCCCCCCCCCGACCCCATTAAATATAATGAGCGGCAACCAGGACTAAAACCGCTCCACGCAGCAGTGTTTGTACAGCCGATTCTCAGCATATTTGTTGGGTGGCGGCCGGATCTCCGCTGCTCCCCATTATAGATAAAGGGGTTTTCCGAGACTTAAAGGGGTATTCCCATCTTAGACAATGGGGGCATGTCACTAGGATACACCCCCATTGTATTATGGGTGCGGGTCCCACCGCTGAGACCCGCGCCTATATCAAGATCGGAGGGGGGAGCGCTGCACCTGGAGGACCTTGGGTTTCCTGGGGTCCGGCCACCACCAGGCGCAGTTTCCATAGAAATGAAAGGGAGCACACTGCGCATGCGCGGCCACCGCTCCCATTCATTTCTATGGAGCCATCGGAAATAGCCGAGCCAGCGCTTGGCTATGTTCGGCGGTCCCATAGAAATGAATGGAGGGCGGCTGCGCATGCGCAGTGTTCCCTCCTTAACTTTTGGGGCTCCGTTCTCGATATAGGTGCGGGTCCCGCACCTATAAGACAGTGGGGGCATATCCTAGAGCAGGGCTGGCCAACCTGTGGCTCTCCAGCTGTTGCAAAACTACAACTCCCAGCATGCCCAGTCTGCCTACAGCTATCAGCCTACAGCAGGGCATGGTGGGAGTTGTAGTTTTACAACAGCTGGAGAGCCTCAGGTTGGCCAGCCCTGTCCTAGAGATATATGCCCCCATAGTCCAAGATCTCCTGAATAGGTGATCAGTATCTGATCTGTGGAGGTCCGACGCCCGGGGCCCCCGCTGATCAGCTGTATGAGAAGACACTGGTGCTCGCAGTAACGCCGCTGCCGCCTTCTGACAGTTCCGCCTAGGCCAGTGACGTCATGTTTATCGGCAGTGGATGGGGCTGAGGATAGGTCGTCATTATTTGAAGGGGTTCTCCAATATCATAAACTCACAGGGAATATACCTACCTGGCTCCCTGCTTCCTGCGCAGCTCCTGATCCCAGCTGTGGTGGTGCGGCGATCAGGAGCGGCGCAGGGAGCCAGGTAGGTGTATTCCCCGTGAGGGGCCCGGCAGATCCAAAGAGCTCCGGCAGGAACACGCTCCAAAAAGCTATTGTGACACTAGCCTAAGAAACGCAAGCACTTACTGAAGCAGAGTCAGGTCCACTTTAAATCTTCATGTACACGGTAGAGCCACGTGCCGGAGGTTATATGGGGGCAGGCACAGCGGTACGGAGCTGTAGACACTGTGTGCTGCTGTCTGCTTCTACAGGGGAGTATCTCAGTAAGGCCTCGTGCACACGACCATGTGCCGCACGTGCTGTGCATTGGGGACTAGGGATGAGCAAACTTGTGTTTCATGTTCGGCGCACAAGGTTCGGGTTATCTGAGAATTCCTATATGGATTCCGCTACCACGGACCATAAGTTATCGTCCGTGGTAGCGGAATCCATGACGGAATTCTTAGATAACTCAAACCTTGTGCGCCAAACTTGAAAACAGAAGTTTGCTTAACACAATCGGGAGCCGCAGATTGCAGTCCCCAATGCACGGGCGCCGTTGGTGTGGCCTCGCACTGACGGATGCAGACGCAGTCCGCGATCCGTCTGCACTGCAAAGAATATAGATTTCTGGATATATTACACCTTATGAATTATGGATGTATATGATGGGGATATGTGATGTTAAATATAATATATTAGCGGTTTTACTCCTTCGTCAGGTGAGGCGGATGCATCACTTCACTGTTCAGTAGATGCTTAAGTGTCCAGTAGATTATATGGATAGAGAGAGATCTGATGCAGAATACAACTTGAGGAGAGGATGAGGAAGTTCATTTCTTGACAATGACGAGGTCTTGCAGGTACGACTACGCCTGCGCAGCGTGACATCACGGGGCCGAACTGCTGCCTCGAAACTAATGATGGTGAATGTGGTCGTTTTTTTAACTGCACCATGGATTCCACCGCGTGTAATTCTTTAGGTGAAATCTGCAGCAAATCGTCCACAAAATTTGCAACAAGTCCACGTGTAACGCACTCGGATATCTGCCGTGGACTTGATGCAGATTTTGCACTGGATTTCATTGGATTTAACAATGACAACGTGACACCAACCGGCCGACAGTTACACGTTTCAGGCCAGTGTGGCCCTCAGTCTTCGCCCCTTAGGGTTCGTCCACATAGTATGTGTTATGCTGAGGAAAAATCCCCAACCAAATCTGCACGTTACATGTGGAATTGTATTGGAAAGGGTGCTCACCGCTTATTTAAAGGGCATCTGTCAGCAGTTCTGTCCCTATGACACTGGCTGACCTGTTCCAAGACATCTGTGTTGGTCCCATGTTCATATGTGTCCGCATTGCTGAGAAAAATGATAGTTTAATATATGCAAATGAGCCTCTAGGAGCAACGGGGGCGTTACCGTTACACCTAGAGGCTCTGCTCTCTCTGCACTTTGACAGGGCCCGGTGTCATTTACACTGCCTGGTCCTGTCAAAGTGCAGAGGGCTCAGCAGTTGCAGAGAGAGCAGGGCCTCTAGGTGTAATGGTAACGCCCCCGTTGCTCCTAGAGGCTCATTTGCATATATTAAACTATCATTTTTCTCAGTAATGCGGACACATATGAACATGGGACCAGCACAGATGTCTTCAGCTGCCAAGTGCACATGTAACAGGTCAGCCAGTGTTATAGGGACAAAACTGCTGACAGCTGCCCTTTAAATGGAGGCGCCATCTTACTGTACGAGGACAAATGATCGTTAGTACGATTGTTCATCCTCACTTTCGGCATATTGCTGACATCACATGATGGAGCGATGTGCTGCTGACAAATAAGCAATTTTATGCGGCATAACAGTAGAACAGGGTGCTGGGCTCGTTACACGGGGGCAGAGATCGCTCAGCCGGGTGTCCCCCTGGTAAAGAGCCTTAATAAAGAGGACTGGGAGGGAATTGAATTTCCCTGTATACTGTCACGGCTTAGCGCCCACGATTGCATGTAGCGTGTATTGTATTCTGTGAATGGAGCGGCACATGAGACGTGTGATGGGAGCAATTTTCCCAATTAACTCATTACACCTCTGAGCAGCGTTACACAATAGTCTGTAGGATCGCCTCCATTATATTATATGGGGGTGGGGGGTGAGGGGCAGCTACGATCCCCGTTTCCGTTGCGGCCCTGGTGACTTACTTTAACCCCCGTGTTTGTAGCTCTGCGGCTCGTACCGTGACAGCCGTGAATGTCCTCGAGCTTCTTTCCATATCACTTGTTTGTTCTCTTTCAGAATGAGCTGACTTCATGCAGAAAGCCTTGTGATCCCATTAAAGGGATATTAAAGCTAACGCACTGACATCCCCTTTCTCCTCATGTCATCCTCATCATCCTCGTCAGTGCTCTTCTTTTCATCACGGTTACATCTGTTTATAGGAAAACTGCCATATGGCGTCTTTACACCTTTTTATCCAGCAGAGGCGGAAGTGACAAAGACCGAGGACTTATAGGATTGTTGCTGGCGTTAGGATGGAGACATTGTGATTGGTTACATATACTATGCCAGTTGACGCTGTTATGGGGCGCTGCCGCCGGCCCTGTTGTCGGGCACCGTGCTTGGCTCTGTTGTCGGGCGCCGTGCTTGGCTCTGTTGTCGGGCGCCGTGCTTGGCTCTGTTGTCGGGCGCCGTGCTTGGCCCTGTTGTCGGGCGCCGTGCTTGGCCCTGTTGTCGGGCGCCGTGCTTGGCCCTGTTGTCGGGCGCCGTGCTTGGCCCTGTTGTCGGGCGCCGTGCTTGGCTCTGTTGTCGGGCGCCGTGCTTGGCTCTGTTGTCGGGCGCCGTGCTTGGCTCTGTTGTCGGGCGCCGTGCTTGGCTCTGTTGTCGGGCGCCGTGCTTGGCTCTGTTGTCGGGCGCCGTGCTTGGCTCTGTTGTCGGGCGCCGTGGTTGGCTCTGTTGTCGGGCGCCGTGCTTGGCTCTGTTGTCGGGCACACACCAATTCAAACATTTCGGTACAGGGTCACGCACTTTCCAATTACATCCCTGGGCTCTGGATGGGCTGTTATAAGATGGCATTGTGCCTGGCACTGTTTATAGGAGGACTGGGTTGGCTGCTGTATGAGGGCATTGTGGGCAGTGACTGCGCCATATCTCTCTGCCTGATGACTGTACATCGGGTAGATCTATGGATAGGCTTAGTCCTCCTCGTTGTTCCTTGACCTGTTTTTCAGGTTCCCAGCACACGTACTGATGGGGGCAACACAGCAAATCTTAAACAAGACCTTCCTTCCTAGTCTTGGTTCACGCAGAAAGGACAGAATGATGTCATGTTGTAAATGCGGAGGTTCCCCTTCCCTCGCCCCCGCACTGAGCCGCCCCCACGTTCTTGTAAATATCCCACCATTGTATTTCCAATGAAGACGAGGCAGGAGGGGGATTCCGGCCCAAACTGAGCAGAGAGCGGCTGCCACTTCTGACAACAGTCAAGGATCACTTTCGACTTCGACTTCCTCATTTTCTGTTGATATTATCTAATACCTCGTGAGTATTACATTAATATACTTACTCGTGGTCACAGTGGTTTATGAACGTGGCCCAGAAAGCTCTTATTTAAAAGGGTGTTTTGTTTTTTTTTTGAGATTTTCATACTGCTGACCTCTCCTCACCCCTCGGTGGGGGACCCCACGCCGATCTAAGGCCTTGACGGGGCCGTCTCTCTCCCTAGGGTCCCCATGCCCCGGCCCCTCTACAGTATGTACACATGCTCTCGCAGCACATGACCCCCGCCGACCGCGTCAGATAACTTTTATTTCCACATTAAACTTCTCTGTAAGTAACATAACAGCTTCCACGGATGGGATGAGGCGGCTCGTCAGTGTCTGGAGCTCCACAGTCGGCCATGATAGTTGGATCTTCTCCTGACTGGGCTGAAGCTTGTGTCCTGTGGGCTTCTGACGGGACTGAGACCTGGATGTAGAAGGAAAGAATTCGTGACCGGACCAGAGTTACAAGGAATTATCATTTCCACGGTATCCGTTCTTTCTGGACAGTAGATCCTTTTCCTGCAGGACGATCTCCTGCCCAGAAACTGTGGTTTTTGGCGGCGGCCGACAGACCCGATCACCCAATAAACAGGCACTCGCCATCTTCAAGCGGGCCAATTATCTAAAAACGCGTACCGCTGATAATTCTCACAGTTTGGCGGTAGTTTTGTAACCTGCTTATCTCTCCGTTCCCAGTGAACATCCATGAGACGCTCGGTAACTCACCGTTTGAAGTCGACATGTAAATGATGGGGGTTGTCTGCAGGCGGTCAATGAATGCATTGTATACTGGAAATAGAGACACAGTCAGTAAGAAATTCATGGAGGCTCAGCGCAATCACATGCCGGTTATAATATCGGAGGCTGATGATCAGCTCTCCTCCAGAAGGAAGAACACTGTCCCTCTAGTGCCCCTATAGGCAGCTATATCCTATAAGTCAGTGTCCGACCCATGATGGAGTGGTGGTAGATGGGGGGGGGAGATCCCGGTGAAGCAGATTTTGGAAGATACTGATTCTCCTTGCGGGAAGACCTGGCGGTGTAGTTGGATTTTTGCTCCTCGGCAGTACAGGAGTGATGTCTACAGGTCTGATATAGTCATGTGTCAATGGGTCAATCATTGGCTTGAAGGGGTCGTTCATTACAAGTGATGGCTGGTACCGCATCAGGATGTGATTGGCGGGGATTTAACACCCGGTGACCCTGCTGATCAGCTGTTCATCCAATCATCTGATAACATAGATACACATCATAGATCATATTGGTGAAGTCTCAGATCCTGGACCACTCCTGCCTGACCTGCCGTCTTCCCATTGCATAAAACCTAATGGGTGATGTGAGTCTGGGGTCTTACGGCCTCCACAGTCCCCCCTTTCTGGGGCTGCCTCTATACTGCTTCCCATTGTATGGGCTACCACGTACACGAGTCCTGAATGTAACGTTCTTGGACACGGATCCCTGATGGGTCCAGCTGACTGTAACTCTGAATAACTTACCAATGAGTGTGACGCAGGTGACGGCCGTGACAGCAAACACAGTGAGAAGTATGACATAGATGGAGATGGCGGGATTAGAGAGAGGCCTGCGCTCAGCCTCCGGGTCTGAAATGAAAATCATAGCTAGTCATTGGGGTAATCAAGGTGGTGGGTGAAAGTCACTGATGTATGAGTAACTGATAATATACTACACTAATTCCCTAATGTACCGATATATACATTTTAACCAGGGATTGGAGGGTGATGGGTTTCGAGCCGTCATTGGAATTGAAGGTCTTGAGCAAAACTAGACTATGCTGCCATCTAGAGGCCACTTTTGCATATAGCATTATTTAGAATCAGCCTCTAGCCATGCAGTCTACCATTACCACAGTGTATAACATCCAGCCTCTAGCCATGCAGTCTACCATTACCACAGTGTATAACATCCAGCCTCTAGCCATGCAGTCTACCATTACCACAGTGTATAACATCCAGCCTCTAGCCGTGCAGTCTACCATTACCACAGTGTATAACATCCAGCCTCTAGCCGTGCAGTCTACATTACCACAGTGTATAATACCACAGTGTATAACATCCAGCCTCTAGCCATGCAGTCTATCATTTACCACAGTGTATAACATCCAGCCTCTACCCATGCAGTCTACCATTACCACAGTGTATAACATCCAGCCTCTAGCCATGCAATCTACCATTACCACAGTGTATAACATCCAGCCTCTAGCCATGCAGTCTACCATTACCACAGTGTATAACATCCAGCCTCTAGTCATGCAGTCTACCATTACCACTGTGTATAACATCCATCCTCTAGTCATGCAGTCTACCATTACCACTGTGTATAACATCCAGCCTCTAGCCATGCAGTCTACCATTACCACAGTGTATAACATCCAAGCCTCTAGCCATGCAGTTCTACCATTACCACAGTGTATAACATCCATCCTCTAGCCATGCAGTCTACCATTACCACAGTGGTATAACATCCAGCCTCTAGCCATGTAGTCTACCATTACCACAGTGTATAACATCCAGCCTCTAGTCATGTAGTCTACCATTACCACAGTGTATAACATCCAGCCTCTAGTCATGCAGTCCACCATTACCACAGTGTATAACATCCAGCTCTAGCCATGCAGTCTATCATTACCACAGGTGGTATAAATCCAGTCTCTAGCCATGCAGTCTACCATTACCACAGTGTATAACATCCAGCCTCTAGCCATGCAGTCTACCATTACCACGGTGTATAACATCCAGCCTCTAGTCCATGTAGTCTACCATTACCACAGTGTATAACATCCAGCCTCTAGTCATGCAGTCTACCATTACCACAGTGTATAACATCCAGCCTCTAGTCATTGCAGTCTACCCATTACCACAGGTATAACATCCAGCCTCTAGTCATGCAGTCTACCATTACCACAGTGTTATAACATCCAGCCTCTAGTCATGCAGTCTACCATACCACAGTGTATACATCCAGCCTCTAGTCATGCAGTCTACCATTACCACAGTGTATAACATCCAGCCTCTAGTCATGCAGTCTACCATTACCACAGTGTATAACATCCAGCCTCTAGCCATGCAGTCTACCATTACCCAGTGTATAACATCCAGCCTCTAGTCATGCAGTCTACCATTACCACAGTGTATAACATCCAGCCTCTAGCCATGCAGTCTACCATTACCACAGTGTATAACATCCAGCCTCTAGTCATGTAGTCTACCATTACCACAGTGTATAACATCCAGCCTCTAGCCATGCAGTCTACCATTACCACAGTGTATAACATCCAGCCTCTAGTCATGCAGTCTACCATTACCACAGGTGTATAACATCCAGCCTCTAGTCATGCAGTCTACCATTACCACAGTGTATAACATCCAGCCTCTAGCCATGCAGTCTTCCATTACCACAGGTGTATATCATCCAGCCTCTAGCCATGCAGTCTACCATTGCCAAAGTGTATAACATCCAGCCTCTAGTCATGCAGTCTACCATTACCACAGTGTATAACATCCATCCTCTAGCCATGCAGTCTACCATTACCACAGGTGTATAAAATCCAGCTCCTGGTCATGCAGTTTGCCTTTACAAACATTTGTAAAGGAATGGCTTTAGTCACCAATGCTCTGGTGAGCATTAACATCAGCACAAAATCTGTGCCGGGAGCAGCTGCATTCAAGCCTTATTTCACCAAGTACAATGCCGAACGCCGGATGAAGTGAGGTAAAGCACGCTGGACTATGAAGCGGTGGAAACGTGTTCTGTAGAGAGAGGAATTGCGCTTCTCTATCTGGCTGTCTGATGGATGAGTCTGGGTTACATGGTGACTGCATCGTGCCAGCTATAAAGTTTGGTGGAGGAGGCATAATACCGAGGGGTTGGTTTTCTGGGGTCGGCCAATGAAGGGAAATCTTAATGCTTCGGTAGACCAAGACACTATGGACTATTCTATTCTTCCAACTTTGTTGGATCAGTTTCGGGAGGGCTCTCTTCTGTTCCTCAATGACTATGCCCCAGTGCACAAAGGCAAGGTTGGGGAAGATTGGTGTGGAAGAACATGACTGTCTGCACAGAGCCCTGACCTCAACCCGTACCCAACACCGATGGCATGAACTGAAATGGAGAATGCATTCCAGCCGTCTCCTTCAACATCAATGTCTGACACTCTTCAAGCATTTCCAGAAGAGCCAAGGGTGGCCTTAATGTCTATGGGTTTAGACCGGTAGGTAGACTGCGCCCCAATACTTTTCTCCATATAGCGTGTGTATTATCTGATGTAGCGGTGTTATATATCCATATATCTAGTGTCATAATGTTATCAAACTGACCTTCCAGGGCAGCTCTCACTGGCAGTGCCATGTCCTGACCGGTCAGAGCACAGGAGATATTAATGAACAGGGGCACCGGGGATAAGAGGATGGATTCGAAGTCCAGGGCGGACACCGAGATGAGGAACAGTCCGGCCGGCTTTGCCGAAACGATGGCTATTCCGAACAGCAAGTCTGGGAAGCTTGACGCTATCTGCAGGGCAAAAGAAAGTGAAAACTGTATTACACTGGCTGATCGTCGGCAAGTTCATTGTTAGCGATGATCTGGCAGTGTAATACTGCCGCCCATTACCCGATGAGTCTTCATTGGGCAATTGGAGTCTTTCAGCAGGCTTAAAGATCATTGTTTGCTGGTCCATCTGCTGCCGGCAGATGAGTCAGTATGGGGACAAGTATTAGCATTGGCCATCACACGTCTCCATACTGTGGAGGAGATCGCTGCATGTAATAGCTGTATCTGCTCCACTAATGAACAGGCGATTGCCAAGAAGGAACTCTTCCCTCCCCGACAATCGTCTTCTGGCTTGTTTAATGAAATACAGCCTTAAAGAAGAACTCCCGCAAAAAAATGTTATTCCATGTCCTGCTAGAAATGTACATGATGTAATCTGTAGTGAATGTCATTTTCTTACCAGTGGCTGTACTTGTGAGTTATATCTCCCTGATGTTTCTCATCTGTGTCATGTGACCAGGAATCAGACTCGCCAGATAACACAGCATCTTATGTGTGGACAGGAAGTCTATTTCTCTATGTATTCCTATGGGAGCCTCACTCTGAGTGTCATAGGAATGAATAGAGAAGTAACTGGCTTCCTGTCCTGGGTCAGGGAGTTGGTCACATGACCCAGCTACAATTAGAAGAGAGGGGATAACTCACAAATACAGTCTCTGATGAGAAGATGACATTCATTACAGATTACATCATGCACCTTTCTAACAGGTCAGAGAATAAAAAATTTTGTGGGAGTTCTTCTTTAAGATTGATTATGTGTATCTCCAAGTTTGAACAGTGGCACCTCTGTAAAATAAGAAAGAAGAAATGAGAAATGACTGTATATTAAAATTGTCCCTAGGAGCAGGGAAACTAGAATAGCCCTGGCTCCATTGTATGATGGACTCCAGTGGTTCTCTATGGACCCCTTTGACTATAATGGCGTCCATCAAGTTCTGACTCAGCATGAGCAGTAGATCCAGATACCTCCACGTTCCTGAGAACAGCGCCGGTCCCATAAATCCTGATATGAAGATCCAGCTCGTGCCTAGTGAAGAGCAGCTCAGTCTGGTTGACATGAAAGGCCGGGTGGAAAGGGACGTGAAGAAGTCCAACTCCTCCCAGCAGAGATGCTCTTATCTCCACCTGGGTCTCCGCTGTGCTCAGGGTTTGCATCTCCACGTGTGTCAGTGTCCTGAGGGAGATCTCACAAGTATATTGTCCTAGAAATACAATAGATTTCAAAACTTTACAAAATCTGAATTATACTCCTCAAAATTGTCAGGTGACTCTCCCGTCTATGACCAACCAAGCATGTTCTAAAACCTCGTACCTGTCTCCACACTGAAGTCTGGTCGGATCTGGAAGACCTTTGTGGCCGGGATCTGTACGGACTGGTTACTGAACTGCACCGAGCAGATCAGGAGATTGGCAGATGTCAGCATTTCCTGCGCCACCTCTATCTGCGCTCTGCTGCATGGACCTGAACAGTAAAATATTAGAAAATTGTAGCGGGAAGACATTTTGTGCCATACGGAAAGTTCTTGCACCCCTATCAATGAAAAATAAGCCATCATGTGCTCACCGAGCTCCAGTGCCTCCTGTCCATGAAGACCCGCTGGGACCCGCACCTATTCCGAGAACGGAGCCCCCAAAGTGAAGGAGGGCGCACTGCGCATGCGCAGCCGCCCTTCATTCATTTCTATGGGAGCAGCGGGGGAGCTGCACCTGGTGGTGGCCGGACCCCGGGAAACCTGGACTCCTCCAGCCACAGTGCTCCCCTGCTCCGTTCTCGATATAGGTGCGGGTCCCATACCTATCAGACAGTGGGGGCGTATCCTAGCAATATGCCCCCATTGTCTAAGATGGGAATACCCTTTTAAGGGGAAGAAGAGGTGTTACAGGTAATTTGTGCCTCCTGAAGCACTTTGGCGCCATCACAACGAGAGTCTCTTCAGCTATTTGGCCTAAGTGTCTGTAGACAATAGCTGCACGGACCCTCCGAAAAGCAATGAGGAACTTTAAGGCATTGGAAAACCCAAGCCAGAAGACCAGGGGCCTGATGGGCCAGGAACGGAGCAATGACAATTCCAGCTGATCTCGTGGCCTACCCTGTAGACAGCCTGATAACACCGACGTAGACATTTCTCATCCTTACCTCTTATAACCGGCTCCGTGCGGCTGAGAGAGACGAACACGGTGTACTGACGTGTAGACGGGAAGTTAGTGACGTGACTTTGAGATGTGAGTCTCAGAATGAGGGACTCGGAGGATTCGATGGTCACCTGAAATGAAATGTCACAGTATTGTTATCCCCTGACTGGGCCTCGTGTAAGAGAGATGGTGAAGACTACATGATGAGGCGTCGTCTGCACTGAAACAATCAAACCATCCTTAATAGCAGCCATAATGGTGGGGAGAAAATTGGAGGCCCCATAAATGATGGGGGACCCTGGACAATTGCCCGACTGTAGTTCCAGCCTTGCAATTTTCATATATGGCCCATGCTGTTCTAATCAGCGTATATCCTCTCGCTCTGTATGGCGGTATATGATCATATATACCTTGGCCTCTCACCTGCTTGTGTGTCGTGAACATCCCAGTAATGATATAGAAGACATTTGTGATCCCTTTACTGCGAGCTACAGCCACACCTGTCACCCCGTCTACGTGAAGGAACGGACCTGGAGACGTCTGCCAGACCCCGGGCTCATCTGGGGAAGAACAAGAGAGGGCTGGTGTGAGAGCGTCTTTTAAGTGATTACAACAGATTTCTCTCTCTCTCTCCATATATATTTTTTATATTCATAGGTTTTCAATTATAATCAATAAATCATAACATTTAATTTTTTACAAGCCATTTTGGGATGGGATGGGAACATCCTCCTTGAAGCCTCGCAATGGCGAGCTACTGGTGATCAATTGTTAGGTGTCGTCTTGGTCTCATGATGTCAAAATGTGAGCAGCATGATGAGGACGACTGTTTAATACCAATTCTAATTGAACTAGGAAATTTATTGGGTGATTCATAGATCAAATTCATGTTGTGAATATTGCTGTTAAGCTCCTTGTTAGAGAACAGCAAGTTGTGCAAAAAGTCTTGAAACATTGAAGAATTGGACGTGTGCATTCAGAGGGTCAGAGAAGGTCACATTAAGTTCTCCTGTAAAGGTCAGAGGGCATTTTAGGTTCATCCTGAAATTTCACACACAAGCCAAATATCCCGACCTTTTTGTGAGGTATGTGTGTGTGTATATATATATACACACACACACATATATATATATATATATATATATATATATATATACACATATATGCACTTATTTTATAAATGTTCCTTTTAATTTTCCTACATTGTACCTGGATTTCTCTATTTTATCTTGTTCATCCAGCAGCTTTCCTTCCTGATCTCCTGCCCTCCCAAACACACATGCAGGTGCAGCTCGGCTGAGCATACATGTGCTTTAAATTGGAAGATGGGATAAAGCCGCTGCCAGACACTTGTGGTGACTACTTGTCTCCCCTGGGAATTTAGACTTATTGCCAATGCTCCATGGGAAAAAAATATATGGAAAGAAGTAGAACCCCTCTCGCCAGCGCCACCTTCTGGAAGTGGCTCCCTCTGAGTCAAAGTCCGTTTTTTTTTTAAGTCTTGGAACATAACAAGGGGAAAAAAAGCCAATCTAAATATCCATGGAATTGGGCATGCTGAAATCCAGCTGCCTGATCCTTCTCTTAAGAGTGCCCCATATGCATTGCATGGTCATCCGGCTTTGCCTAAATTTGGGTTCAGCCAATGTTGATCTAATGTCTAAGTCCAGCTTTAGTAAACGTGTCCTAATATGTGCCAATTTCAGAACATGTTTAGGAGGGACAATATTTTCATAGGTCACCAGATTGGACCTATGAGGAAGAGCACTGGATGACATATTTGAGGATAATGTATGACATCATTAAAGGGCTTAGGGTTCTGGAAAACGTTACATCATCATAGCGGTAATGACCTCACCGTTACTGTTGACCAGCTCGGTACTTAAACAAATGACTTCTCCGATGGCAACGGGCTTCTTAAGCTCTGGCAATATGGCATCTTCTACAGGTATTGGCATGAAATCTGCCATCCCTGGATGTGCTTCATCCCAGACTCTCAGCAGAGTCTCTCCTTGCATCACTGTTGTTACCAGGAAGGTGTAATTCTTAACACCAGGTTCGATTAGTAGGAGGTCATCTCTGTAAGGAAGAAGAACCATGTGAGGACCATAGGACAGGCTTGGGCAGGGTTCTTGGGCATCTGTCGAGGTGGTCTACAATTTGCCGGTACCTGTTTGTTGCAAAACGAAGTTGCGTTTTCTGGGTGTGAAATTTTTCCCCAATGCTGGAGTAAAAGTGCACGTTGAGCTCCAAGGTTATACCGACGGGAAAAGATGCCAGAGGATGACCACTTCTGGTGTGGAGCTTGGGATTGACTTCAATTCTTAGGTAGTTGACAGGAGCCACCTGAGAAGGGTTTTTTGATAACACAGTAGTGTAAAAGAAATTGCTCTATTTGTCGTAAACAAAGTTATTGAAGGTCCCCCCCCCCCCCCACCTGGACACCAACGACAAGGTTCTGGGTTATTCCAAATGGTTCCACAGCTGAGATCTTCAGGATACTGGACCCCGTGATGCCTCCAGCTCTTAGGTGGCCGTGGCCATCGTCTTCAATCACTGAAGCGTTGGGAAAAGACTGAAGGATGTAAGAGATCACAGAAGCTCCTCCATCTCTAAATCACAAAGGTAGATTTACAGGACTGCTTGCGGGTGGACCGTCATCTACTCAATGTCAAGAAGCGAGTGGAAATGTTCCCTGTCTCTTACTTGTTTGTCGTCACGGTGAGATAAGAATTTGGAGCCATAAGGATCTGCTGGATCGGGCATTTTGGCGTCAACAGAGAGAGGCCCCGTAAGACCTGGTTCAGAAAACGTTTTTAGAGTTGGAGAACCCAATTGTGCCCACAACTATCGGGAGAACCGTAAGAGCCGGACTCACCACGACTTGTACTTGGTCTCTTAGCTCAGCTGTATTACCCTCGAACTGTCCTCCAGACACAGAGCGTACTGTCACTTTAATGCTGACCCGACCAACGGCCCAAGTCCGAACCAACTGAGCAAAGTTTAACTCGGGCCGCAGTTGTACAGATGCCTGGAAATAGAGGATTTTTCTTGCTTATCCTGAAAATATTTTCATGTAAAAGACGTAAAGGAGAGATTTATTTCCCAAAAGTCACCTCAGTCATACGGGGCTCCAGGGTCACCACATCCCTTTTATTTAGGGACCAGTAGAATTGCAAAGGAGGCTTTGAATTACTAAAGGAAAATGGAGTCTGTGTGCTGGAGATTCCCATCACATATACAGGCATCTGCAGCGTAAAAGAGATATCATTGTTGATAAGAAAGAACCAAGAATGTTTACCTCGTCTGAAGGAGACCATAGACTCAATATTAAAATTATGTTAAACCAGTTTTGAAAAGTTGCCTGTTAATTTCATAGTTAAATAGGTTTTCCAGGCTCCTAATATCAATGACCTATCCTCAATGACCTATCCTCAATGACCTATCCTCAATGACCTATCCTCAATGACCTATCCTCAATGACCTATCCTCAGGCTCCTAATATCAATGATCTATCCTCAGGCTCCTAATATCAATGACCTATGCTCAGGCTCCTAATATCAATGATCTATCCTCAGGCTCCGAATATCAATGATCTATCCTCAGGCTCCGAATATCAATGATCTATCCTCAGGCTCCTAATATCAATGATCTATCCTCAGGCTCCGAATATCAATGATCTATCCTCAGGCTCCGAATATCAATGATCTATCCTCAGGCTCCGAATATCAATGATCTATCCTCAGGCTCCGAATATCAATGATCTATCCTCAGGCTCCGAATATCAATGATCTATCCTCAGGCTCCTAATATCAATGACCTATCCTCAATGACCTATCCTCAATGACCTATCCTCAGGCTCCTAATATCAATGACCTATCCTCAGGCTCCTAATATCAATGACCTATCAGGCTCCTAATAATATCAATGACCTATCAGGCGCCTAATATCAATGACCTATCCTCAGGCTCCTAATAATATCAATGACCTATCCTCAGGCTCCTAATAATATCAATGACCTATCAGGCTCCTAATAATATCAATGACCTATCCTCAATGACCTATCCTCAATGACCTATCCTCAGGCTCCTAATATCAATGATCTATCCTCAGGCTCCTAATAATATCAATGATCTATCCTCAGGCTCCTAATATCAATGACCTATCAGGCTCCTAATAATATCAATGACCTATCAGGCGCCTAATATCAATGACCTATCCTCAGGCTCCTAATAATATCAATGACCTATCCTCAATGACCTATCCTCAGGCTCCTAATAATATCAATGACCTATCAGGCTCCTAATAATATCAATGACCTATCCTCAATGACCTATCCTCAGGCTCCTAATATCAATGACCTATCCTCAGGCTCCTAATAATATCAATGATCTATCCTCAGGCTCCTAATAATATCAATGATCTATCCTCAGGCTCCTAATATCAATGACCTATCAGGCGCCTAATATCAATGACCTATCCTCAGGCTCCTAATAATATCAATGACCTATCCTCAATGACCTATCCTCAATGACCTATCCTCAATGACCTATCCTCAATGACCTATCCTCAGGCTCCCAATATCAATGACCTAGTAAACAGTGAAGAGAATGCAGCGCTTGCACGAGCTAGGAGTGGACCCCACCGATCTGATATTGATGACCTATCCTGAGGACAGGAGCTGCTTTCCACACCTCAGATGGTGTAATAAGACGAGTCACAGGGATGTGGATCCTGATGGCTTTCAGATGAATGACCTCAACCACTATCTCATCCTGTAAGACAAAAACAGAGAGTTCTGAAGACGATGTGTCGTGAACAAAAGGTGCTCTAAAGCTGACTATATACTTTAGATTAGTTTAGTTTAGTTGCCGCCTGATCGATCCGCCTGATCCCCCCCATACTCATGCATGTTCATCTCAGCCAAGCATGCATATGTTCTAGATAGGAAGAGGAGAGCCGCATTTCCAGACATCTATGATGGCAGCTTATCTGCCTTAAAAATGAAAAGATTGGGCAAGTTGAAATTCATGACACCTCCGTACACATTAAGTGCTATAAAGCAGAAGTCAGCAGGAGCAGTAAACCCTCCAAATATCAAAAATCTTTAATGAGGATCCAGAGAATTCCTTGGTTTCCTTTCCTTGTTTGAATTCCTATCTAGAGCCGTTACCTGAGTAGACACCATGGAGCTACCCATCTCTTCACTTATGGCTTGGACGGTCCCTCTGATTTTGGTGGTTCCCACAGCTAATCCAGTCACCTGTCCCACTTCATTTACGGTGGCCACACTGTCGTTACTAATGGAGAACTGGATAACGGACTGCGGCTGCGGCCCTCCCTCAGACGTGACCTGGAAGGATCAATCCGTTAGAACATGTATTTTAGATGATTGGTGGCCATAATCTAGTCAATAGTGAAGAAGACTGGCTCTTAGGGATAAAGATGGCTACAGAAAAATCTTCACATGATCTCACCACTTGGAGAGAGATTTGCCGACCACTGGCTGAGGGCAACCAAATGGCGTGAAATTTGGAGAGAGGGATTTATATCTGCATGACATTGGATAAGTTCTAGGGGAGCCCAATTCATTGCCCACTGATGGGACAATTAGCCCTTGATCTCTGTATTACTTGATGGACAGAACACAGGCAACCATTGGACATTGGGCCACTCTTACAGTTGCTCACGTCTATTTACAGTCTAGCCTTTGTATGGCGGTATTGGCCAGTTCTTGTTTTTATCATGTTTTTAACCGTATTGGCTAATTTGGTTGCAACTGAGCATTAGAACTTCATACCTGGATCATATTGTAAGGGATTAATGTGATTTTGTCGGGTACCAGTCGGAAAGGTGCGAATACCTAGAGAAACAAACCGGCATGTATACACTGTCCATAACAAGATGGTAGTGGACATGTAGAAGACATCTCTAGAGATGGTCATCTCACCTCTACCGGATGAGGAGCCGAAGTTATTGTCCTCCTGGCTTTATCATGTGCAGTCACCACCAGGGTTGTCTCTCCTACGCCAGTGCCATGAAGGAGGTAACTCCAGGAGAACTTGTCATTTTCAGGCAGTTTTCTGGAGGAGAAAATGATATGATGAAGCTATAGACAAAATAAGAAGTATAGTAGATCCTTGATTTAACATCTCGAAGGGCATCGTTGCCACAATATCGTTCCCCATTGTCTTCGGAGTCGGAGGTCTTTGGATCTTCAAGCCCATGGAACCACCGATTTAGTGCATTGGAGATCTCATGCTCATTGGCGTTCAGTCAGGGAGCACACAACCCCCACCCAGGGGCGGAGTGGCCATAGAACTTCCAAGGAAATTTCCCCGTGGGCCGATGCCCAGGAGGATGGCCAGTGGGAGATTTTTGGGATGTATTTTGTGATGGACTGTGGTATTTGGCTCTGTTGGGGTGGTATAATGTGCCACAATATGGTATTACTGGTCCTGCTTTCCATCAGTTAGGACCAGACTACAAAACGGGGCCACTTTTAGTATTTTTCCCAGGGCAACTTTAAGTTCCCAGTCCGCCCCTGCCCCCACCATTGTCCACTTCGTCCACAGTTGACTCTGTGACATGCCCAAAGATGTTTCCAGGTGGAACCTTCCCTTTAGGCATTTGCAAAATTTCTAAGTCATAGAAAGGAAGATGAGTACGATGTCAACGATAGGAAAGAGATGCGAGATGTTTTACTTGAGAATGACGATGGGGCTGGAGCTCTGGACGTTCAGTTGCATTATGTTGAAGTATCTATTCAGGAACGGCCTATGAGAAAAATCCCAGACTTTCACCAAAACTTCTACAGATTTTCCCACTTCTACCTGGAGAAAAAATACAAGAACTGGATGTATACTATGTGTCATAAGTAGGGAACACGTGTAATAAAAGTGTAATAAAAAACATCTACCTTATCTACCAAGCTGATCTCCAGTTCATAGATGTCGGAGACGTGGATGGTAGCAGTGGCGTAAGTTGCAGATAAGATACAGAGGTCGTGTACCTCCAGTGTCAGAGTACCAGGGTGCCGGGGGAGCACCTGAAGAAGGATAGAGGGGACTTTTGGTTTTTTGATAATGTTATTTCTCTGGCTGCAGAAATATCTAGATTAGCATCAAAGGAAAGGTGGACTTCAGTCACTAGTGAGGCCCTGGTAGAAGCGGTTCTTGTATACATTGTCTTAATAGGATTAATATCTTGCATAATACAACGTAAAGGCTATGTACGACTTTGGGGGCAATTTTTTTTATTATTGCATTGTACTCATTTTGAGCTAAAAATATTTTTTTAAATTGGTCTTTATTAAAAAAAAAAAAAAAAATATATATATATATATATATATATATATATATATATATATAGTCCTTTTTTCTGTACAGAGCTGAGATGCTCTAGTAGCAACATTTAGGATTTTCTGTCCTTTCCGTCAGACCAGGAGCTGACGGACTCTTTATCTCTTATCTCTGATGTTATAAACAGTCATTATAGCTCAGTTCTTATCTTGCTGATAAGAATGTGGCCTTAGAAAGTGTTTGACTCTTTAGTAGTTTAGAGACAAAGGTTATTAGATGATGGCAGAAAGTGAAAGTACCAGTCACACAGCTAGAAAAACAGTTAACCCTTTGTACCAGAGCAGCTCCATATTTTTAGTAAAGGCCTATTGAAAAAAAGATTTTTAGCCAAAAAAGAGGAACATTCAATCATTAAAAAAATTGCCTCTGAAGGTGTACATAGCCTTTAAAGGGGTTTAAAGGCTATTCCCAATCCCCCTCATACTGGTTATACTTAACCTGCCCCCCTTCTGATGGGTCAGCAAAGGTCCTACAGACCAGGTGGCCTAAACAATAGAGAGTCCTACTAAAATGTATCCTCGGGACCTCAGCAATGTATGTAGAGTAGGTCTGTTACCTGCACTGTGTTCTCTGCTTCTTCATATCTGGTACTCACGATCCTGGGATCACTGATATTCACCTGAAAATATCCAGATCCTTCCACTAAGTTCAGAGTTTCCTATGAAGTAAAATATTAACAACCTGAATATTTAACATTATAATATTATATAAAAACATCAATTAGAGAATTTCCTCTATGAGGACGACCAAAAATACACAATGGACCATTAGACACATCAGATACCGGGCCTTCAGAATGACTCTTCTTTACAAGCCTGAGCTTACATCTGGATTTCGAATTCCATTTCTTTCTGGAATTCAAGCTGAGATGGATCTGCCTCATGTTGGGCACCAAAGCCACCGACAAACCCCACTGACTTACAGTTTAATTGGGATTTGTTGGTTTCTGTCACAGTGTTTGCGCTTTGCTGTATTTTTGATGACAAATATGACGTAATCTGCAATGGATCCAACTCGGATGTGGGCAGAGCCTTAGACGTGAGCAGAGAGCTCTCACCTCAACCTGTGGGTGATCAAACACAGTGATGTAATCCGGTCGAATGGACACTTCATCGACCAGGGAGAGTGTCAGCGTGGTGATGGTGAGAAGCGACGTGTCCTGTGATTAGAGAGATCTATAAGAATTGTGCCCCTCAGCATTAGGAAATATTTTAAGAACTATACCTTAAAGTCCCTTACCTGGACCTGAACCCAGGACTTGTATCCAGTACACGAGACACTGATGAAGACTGTGCCTTTTATGTTCTTTACTTCTAGGAGATGCTGACCTATTGGAAACCATTACCTCACATTATCACATACCCTGCCGTCAATCAAAGTTAAAGCTTGGCCGTCACCACCGGATGAAGGTGGTCCGTGCCAGTCAAAAGGTTCACCATACCTGTCCCTGATCTTCTACTGGTTTCCATCCTTCATAGATGAATTCCTTACCGTTCATGCTGTGGTCTTCAGGTGATTCGTAGCTATGTATGATGCCACATCTCCAGTTTCGCACTAGTTACTTATTTCCAAAAAAACCCATGGGGAAAACTACCTTAAAGAAGAACCCCCCACAAAAATTTTTTATTCTCTGACCTGTTAGAAAGGTGCATGATGTAATCTGTAGTGAATGCAATCTTCTTATCAAAGACTGTAATTCTGAGCTATCCCCTCTCTTCTAATTGTAGCTGTGCCATGTGACCAACTCCCTGACCTCCAACTGACCCAGGACAGGAAGCCAGTTACTGCTCTATTCATTCCTATGAGACTCAGAGTGAGGCTCCCATAGGAATACATAGAGAATTGGACTTCCTGTCCACACATAAGATGCTGTGTTATCTGGTGAGTCTGATTGCTGGTCACATGACACAGATGAGAAACATCAGGGAGATATAACTCACAAATACAGTCACTGGTAAGAAAATGACATTCACTACAGATTACATCATGTACATTTCTAGCAGGACATTGAATAAAATTTATTGCGGGAGTTCTACTTTAATTGTGGCACATTTTGAGAGGATAATGGAGATGTCTTGATGTCAGTGACCATGTATGTCGTGTAAATGATGCATGACCACCCACCGTGTAACCATGTCTGTCCGGTGGCATCACTCTTTGGTATCTCCTGCATGCTCTGGCTATAAGACAGGTGAGCCATGGTCTCGTTGGAAGACGTCCAGTCCATCGCCAGTGAGCTGAAGTTGTCAAATTTCCTCTTGTACTGGTCGTAGAGGATCAGCTCTAGTTTCGTGTCCCTCAACATGGAGACCGGCATCTGAAGAAAGAATATCAACAGGCTGAGCAAATGATAAAAACTGTATTTGGCTATGATATCACGTCTACAAGACGGAACGGAGAGCATGAGTCTTACGAGTTCTCGGTTATGCTTTGGGACAGGACACGGCTGACCTCCGTCTGGCACAGGATACACCGGATACAAGGACATGTGTGCAGGAAGAGCACAGATGAGCGTCACTTCTACCATGTCCACGGATGGTCTTGGATTTAGGATTCCAGGATGATTTCCCAGTTGGAATGTCAAAACCTGCCAGATAAAGGCTAGCCCGTCATCTCTGCCATTCACGTGTCCAACACTAAAGACGTGACGGACATTCACTCACCTGCTCTCCCAGTTTAGTGCATTGGACCTGATACGTGTGTGATTTCTGCTTCGCCTTAGCAGGATCTCCGATTTGGTGTATGTGAACACTACTCCAGTCTTCAGCAGTGAGCCACATAAAGAAACTGGTTGGCTCGGGAAGCCATGGTCTTGGACCACCTTCAAAGACCATGACCTTGGTTGAATACAGGGAGAGTACAGAGGTGTGTACGGGATCCACGGCCTACGGGAACAAGTGACTTACAGGTAATTAGAGTAGACGAGTATGGTAAGGTGAGAACTCTCGTAGATCTACCTTAAGAGGGCTGTAGGCTGAGAAGATGGTGTTGTTGTGGTATTCTCCATCCGCTGTTGTTACACTGACTGTGAGTACAACGTGGCCGGGGTTTTGTGCAAGTATCTTCAAGCAGGAGCACGACGGAGGAGCAAATGTACATCTGTCTATTGCCAAGAACAAGAAGTGCACAATAAGGAGAAAACCTGCTTATCCCATTGCCTCAAAACGAGCAAAGACCACATTGGTAAAAGCAAGACACACTGGGGAACCTGACTCAAATCGAGACCCATTGCTCCAGGGTCAGACTTGACTTTCTTGGGCCCAGCAGAGAAAATTATTTATGGATTATAATCCATAAAGTCTAATAGGGTTTGAATCAAGGAACTAGACCCTGGTGGCAAGGTAGCTCCAAAGGCAGTTCCAAATAGGATTCTTTTCATTGACCTTTGGGGCCAACTATGAAGATTCTTCGGTATCCTGGTGGCCCAGTTAGACCCTGCCTAACTCAGTCAGGCCCAGGCCGGCTGCTGTCCACAACCACTTAGCAGCCAGAGGGCCAACTTATCCTAGTTCATAGATGAGCACAGACCACACGGCCACGTCCTCCCCACTCATATCTACCCTGCTGGTCCTGGGTCCATAATATTGCCTTGACCTTAGATAAAGTGCTGCAAGTCCCCTTACATACTTCCATCCATAAATCCAGTACCGCTTTCCCAATCCATTTCGGAGAGCGAAAACCTTTATCTGCTGCCCTTTTTAGACCGTGCCCACTTCATTAGCTCCTTCAGTCCCATAGACTTTGAAATGCATGGTCGTCCATTCACCATTCAAATGGGGAACATGGGGCCGCTGGTCTGCCAATCAATGGGGGTCCCAGAGGTCGGATCCCCATCAGTCTAGCACATACCACCTCTAGGTGATTAGTTTTTAATATTGGAATACCCCTAACAGGGTCGTAGCTATAGGGGGTGCAGAGGCAAACAGGTCACAGTTTATGCCTTCTCATACAAAGTTCCCCCGCATTAGTTGCCCTATATGTGGGAAACATTACAGTTCTACGTGGAGCGTGTGGTTTGCTCTTCACTCTCGTTCGGTAATACATGATGAATTGTCCATCGTTTTTGGCGTACAGCGGACCTCACCTTCTTGGATGCTGAACACTCCAACCCTGTCCATGCTGATGTGCAGCGGGAGCAGCGAGCAGTTTATGAAAGGTATACCGGCACCCTGATATTTCCCGTACACCGCTAATGGAATTTGTATCTCCCGGCCGACCTGTGTGTCCGCGTTGGACGGGAGAAGCTCCAGAGATGTGACCGAGAGCACCAAAACCTGTATGAGAATGAATGGAAAACATGGGAACTTGTTTGAGAAAACCCATAAAAAAATAATTCCTTCCAACCTAAGTCACTGCTTACTTACACGGCTCTCGGCGCAGTGTAACGGGTTCATAATGTCGCTGGCCTGGACCATGCAGTGGCCGGGGTCTCCTCTAGTGATGACCACGCCTCTGGTGGTAACACTCGCGACACTCTCGTTGGTGGATAACCAGGAGACGTTCCCGCTGCCTCCCTCCACCTGAGGAGGACATGTTGTGTAAGCTTTCACGTATACTGCGCTTTACTGAAGTCCATTAGACATGGCCGCGTCTTCAGTCACTTTCTGTAGAAATCTTATACACATTAGAGAGAACTGCCTCATGGCAGCCAGACCGAAACTCCTCCAACAGGGAGAGGCTCCTGTCTATAGACTGCGGCTTTAAGGGTCTCGCCCCTCGTCTGTTTGGCTGGTGTCAGATAGTTTTCTTCCTTCTGAAGGAGAGCTAATTTGTGTACTTCTTTTTTCTCAAGGAGCACAAGGTAAAAGGAAATCTTCACTGTTGGAGTTCTTAAGACTGACACACAATAAGGGTCTCACCTTTACCAAGTATCTATAGGATGCGTCTCTTGGGTACGACGGGAACGTCAGAGTTTGGGGAGACAGACTAATAGGTAAGAAGATCTTTACTTCTTGTTCCTGGGAAATTGGGTTTGAAAACATCCAGATTGGTGAATCCTGTCAATGACACAAGAAAGATTTACTTTTCAGAAGATCCAAGGATCTCGTTGTTCACCCTGTTTGTCTAAGGAGCTCCTTGGTGACTTGTACACGGGCCGACCGTTGAACAGATCATCACTAACCAGAGTTACTAGCACCGCTCATTAGCATTCATCTGGCAGTGTAAATGCACTGCCGATAATCTGATAAACGAGAGCAAAACGCTCATTCATCCGGGATTGGATGTTTTGTGCAGCCCAAAAGATCCTTGTTTCCCGGTGGCCGAACGTTCTGTGTAATTACGATCTGATGCCGGGAAACAAGGCGACAGAATGGGGAGGAGCGATCACTAATCCCCCGCTCTCCTCTGCTAGCGATCAGCAGAATGTGGGAGGGAACGCTTCCTTCCCGACAATCTGCTAGATCGTTGCCCCGTGTAAAGGGACCATTAATGGATACCAGGGTTGTAAATATAGAATATCTACAAGAATAGGTTGAGGTCTTTGATCTCACCTGAGGATCCATACCAGTAAGTGAAGCGTTGATGCTTGTGGTTCCAGTATGGAGGGCACGTACCACGTGGTATGACCCGTTTTCAGAGGACCATATCAGACTGAAGAATTGGGGGGGAAATTGAACGCTGATCCGTAGGTTCTGTTAATATGGAGAAGAGATGAAGGAGGATGGAATAGACCCAAGATCTCGATGAACACTGAAGAAGATGGAAGCTAACTCCTGATGCCGTCCAGCAGGGCAGCAGTCACATTAGACAGCGGGGTCCGTACCTGTGAGGGGTCCGTACCTGTGAGGGGTCCGTACCTGTGAGGGGTCCGTACCTGTGAGGGGTCCATACCTGTCCATACCTGTGAGGGGTCCGTACCTGTGAGGGGTCCGTACCTGTGAGGGGTCCGTACCTGTGAGGGGTTCGTACCTGTGAGGGGTTCGTACCTGTGAGGGGTCCGTACCTGTGAGGGGTCCATACCTGTCCATACCTGTGAGGAGTCCGTACCTGTGAGGGGTAGACCCGGCGACTGCTTATCCTTTCATACACCTCTATGCTGACCTCATACGATTTCTCCACCTCCAGAATCCAGAGTTCTCCGGGATGAATGGAAAACCCTGAGGGAAGTAGATGGACAATTATATCTTTCTCCCGGGATTTCATATACAAAGATGTGGAAGAAGTCACGTGAAGCATACCAAGATATCCCGGCTCCACCACACACACCGTGCAGTTGGGAAGGCTGGAACCACCAGGCACGTCAATATCTGCCGTCATGTTAAGTGACCTCTACGTTGGAGACCATCTCGGCCCAAAATAATTTGGGTATTGTGATCGCTCGATTCACCTTCAGTCCAAAAATAGGCAGTAATGAAAGGGGGAATTTGTCTACCCGCTGGTTGGCACGTGAACATTCATGAGGAGGTTGATGGTGACTATGACGGAGAGTCCCATGACCGAGCCGACCCACCAGGTCACACAACATGAAGTGTTGGTTGGAGACACTGGGTCTATAATGTCAATCAATGATATTGTTATATGGGAGTAACCCAGCGGTTTTACCAAAATTTTGCATTGTAAAAGGATACTCTTGCGTGCAAAGGTTAGGCTGGTGCAGCCCAGCTGTACGGCCGTCACTACGAGGGACGTTTTATCAAGATCAGCCACAGGCAAGTCAGGGTCTCCTCCTGGGAACACCACCTGGTTCTCCAGCTGCACAATATAACTGATCAGAGGCGGGTCCATATCTGCAAAAAGATAGCGGCAGTCGTCTATATAACTCATCGATATATTCACCGCTTCTGTGCTCTCCTGGCCGTTCAGCCCCACCATTGTCTCAGGCACCTGTAACTTTACGCTCCACCAGCCTCTTGACCTGGAAGTGGACACGAGCATGAAGTAGCAGGAGGACCTCACAGCATGGCGTGACGAATATCTTCTCCAGGACCAGCAGGCGTATACTGGTGACGGGGATGTTCTGCGGGAACAGGGGGAACTCGCATGGAATAGATGGACCCATTGCAATGGCCGGCAGAACTGAAGGCAAGTGATGTGTATGTGATATGGTCTGCAGCACATAGCACCACCGAGGTCAGCGGATGTGCTGGAGATTGGAGAATAAGGCTATCTTCATACATGGTGATCGAGGTGAGGTTAAAGGGGTCCTCTCACTTCAGCAAATGGCATTTATCATGTAGACGACATTAATACAAGGCACTTACGCCTCCTGAGCTGTGATTGGGAGAGCTGAGACACGCCTCCTGAGCTGTGATAGGGAGAGCTGAGACACGCCTCCTGAGCTGTGATAGGGAGAGCTGAGACACACCCCCTGAGCTGTGATAGGGAGAGCTGAGACACGCCTTCTGAGCTGTGATAGGGAGAGCTGAGACACGCCTCCTAAGCTGTGATAGGGAGAGCTGAGACACGCCTCCTGAGCTGTGATAGGGAGAGCTGAGACACACCCCCTGAGCTGTGATAGGGAGAGCTGAGACACGCCTTCTGAGCTGTGATAGGGAGAGCTGAGACACGCCTCCTAAGCTGTGATAGGGAGAGCTGAGACACGCCTCCTGAGCTGTGATAGGGAGAGCTGAGACACACCCCCTGAGCTGTGATAGGGAGAGCTGAGACACGCCTTCTGAGCTGTGATAGGGAGAGCTGAGACACGCCTCCTGAGCTGTGATAGGGAGCGCTGAGACACGCCTCCTGAGCTGTGATAGGGAGAGCATGGACACGCCCCCTGAGCTGCAGCAGAAAAGACACTCCCCTTGAGCTTTCAGCTTGATATAAATCTAGCAGAGCAATGAATGTGGAGATCTCTGGATCCATGTGAGGTACAGGGCTGGTTCTAGCTTTGTTAGAAAGAGATTGCCATGTCCTATATGATGTCTGATTTTCTTTTTTTCAGGATACCCCCTTTAACCGAACCTCAACCAATATGTGTGAACATACCATTACAGAAATCTCAGACGTTGCTAAGTGGAGCAGCGGCTGATTATTGAGAATGATGTTCTTACCTCATAGACCCTCCCAGCAGTGCCCATAAATGTATATCTGCACATCTATAGCCACCTCTTCTCACCTTGTAAAACTCAGCCTCGATCCACACTTTGACCGCACTGTATCCGGCGCTGATACCGGACACTAGAACGATATCTCCCTGTTTTCCAGCTTTCTCCATCAATGCAATGTACTCGGGAATGTAGTAGAGCGCCTCCGTGTACCGCAGAATCCTAAGGGAAGATGGCACATAAGATAATACTGCACCCACGTGGATGTGCCAATCCTGGGCAGAAACATTTACGTGGAGCCACATGCAGCATTTCCTTCTGGATCCAAAAAATCTGTCCAAAAAAAACGTAGTGGTTTTCTAAAGAAGCTGCTTGTGGATCCACCCTTAAAGGGTCCCTCAATTTCAGAAATGCCGTACACCGACTGTAAGAAACCACTGCATTTTGGAGGAGAACGTACAAGCTCCATGCAGATGTTGATCCCCACGCCATCAGTAGTGGCCCCTGTGCTGTCTATTATGTAGAATCACGTGGCCTTTTCTTTTTTTCCCACCTGATTTTTGTAGACGGCTCAAGGATTCCTGCAGATTCATCCATCATCACCGTCCACTGGAAGTTGATACCGGCCAAACTGCTGAAGGTGTTTCCTGTGAACCACAATACACGGGACCTCAGTGTCACAGGGATATGCAGAGTGCAAGCGATGCTTCAGCCAGAACTGGCCGGAACTGTGGCCTGCTATGGCGTGGGAGGTACAGAGACCACGAGGGACTGGGAAGCATCAGCACAGGAGCGGCAGGGGATAGGGAAGGTAACTAATACTTCTTTAATCACTTTACATTGTTCTGAACTGTTTTTGTTTTCTGTTTTTTATTTTTTTATTTAAGTGGCTGGACAACCCCCTCAACCCCCTAACTGTTTTGTCAGAGTGGAGCTCCAGCAGTGGGGAAAGTAGTTAACTAGTTAAGTAGTTAATTGAATGAAACATGCAATGAAACATGCAACTGGTCTTGTTTGAATGCAGACATTCCAAGCTTTCAGACAATACCAGAATGACAGCAGTATGTTCAGGACAGAGGAAGATATCACTGATAGGAATCGGGATGCTGTGAATGCAGCTGAAGGTGAAAGTAGAAACCGTTTTTTACCTGTGGTTATTCCCAACTTGATTTCTAACAGTAATTTCTCCTCTGTTGCTTGGACTTTAGCTGTCATTCTGGTCTTGTATGAAAGCCTGGACTGTCAGCTTTCAAACAAGACCATGTTTCTAGCTGCTACCATTCAGGAGATATCACCATCTAAAGCAGGCCACCCCCCTCCAGTTAGCTACTTTTCACAATGCCGGAGCTGGACTCGGGCAAAACAGTCAGGTGGTTAAAGGGGTTGTCCGCTTTATGGTCACTGTTGACCACTGTGTTTGTGAGATGATTACATGGCACTAACTAATATAGTCTTAGGTATTCTCCTCTGTTTGCCAAGTGTTTTGTGCTGGTCCTGCCCATAAAATGGCTGCCGATGGAGGGTCATGTGACCAGGCAAATCACCTAAACGTGATGTTTTCTCCATTCACATACCCTGCACCTGCCATTTGCACTGTTGGGTGTTTAGTTTGTGTGCAATGATTCTGAATGGAGGAGAATGATTTGCCAGGTCACATGACTCTCCATCAGCGGCCATTTTATAGACAGGACCTCCCTGTGGACATCTTATAAAATACAGAAAAAGGCACAGAATTTTAACAAAGGACATAATAGTAGGTACCATATAGTCATAATACAAGCAGATTGGTCAATAGCAGCCAGAATGTGGACAACCCCTTTAAGTTTTCCTCCCCAGTGAACTTCTTAGAAGGTTTTATTACCTATTGGAGCGTCAGTCACAAGATTGGGGCGTGGGGTGGTGAGGAGGGAGAACAGGCTAGGGTTTGTGGAGATGTATGACCCAATCAATACAACAGCTCTCCATAGCCTCCCGAACGGTGAGTGCATTACCAAGCTTAAAGGGGACGTCCTCGTGAAGATAATGTGTCCTCTCTCTACAGGATGGGGGGAGTAGTCCGAACGAAGAAATCCGGCACCGGAGAATAATCCAAAATCACAGCAATACAAAAGTAGGAAAGCACGACGCGTTTCGCACATTAGTCACTGAAACTAAGGACGCACAAGTCGTCTGAAACGCGTAAGTGATTTTACTGTGATGTCACGTTCTTAATTTTGTATGGCTATTGATATTCCATATAGATTACATATATTACACATATGACATCCATTCGGTCGGAGATTGCTGACTATAAGCCGTGTGCAATCTATAGAAATGAATGGAGTGGCGGCGCACATGTGTCTGTCGTCCCATTCTCGTGATCCGCAGAAGCCCCAGCAATCAGACTCCTACCGATCAGACGCATCCCGTATCCTGTGGACAGGTCATAAGATGTCTTCATGGACAACCCCTTTAAGCTCGGTAGTACAAGCACTGATGGCTTTCTGTAGGACGGAGCGCGGGGTATTGAGTTCTGAGGGACTGATAATCGCACACCTTCTTTATCTAACCCTGCAACAGTAAGTTCCACCGGAGCGTCATCCACGTACAGCTCTCGAGTCCGTGATTCAATCTCCAGTGTCACTATCAGATCAACGATGACATCACAGCGCAAGACCTGTCCCGTCACTGCGGACAAAAGAGGCTTGTAAGGTATAACATTGATTTATCTAAAATGTATCTACAAGACCGACGTTCCCCTATACCATGTGCACTGGAGGGAGATACAACTAATTTATTAAAGAAGAACTCCCGCAAAAGTTTTTATTCCGTGTCCTACTAGAAATGTACATGATGTAATCTGTAGTGAATGTCATTTTCTTACCAGTGTCTGTATTTGTGAGTTATATCTCCCCGATGTTTCTCATCTGTGTCATGTGACCAGCAATCAGACTCACCAGATAACACAGCATCTTATGTGTGGACAGGAAGTCTATTTCTCTATGTATTCCTATGGGAGCCTCACTCTCAGTCTCATAGGAATGAATAGAGAAGTGACTTGCTTCCTGTCCTGGGTCAGTTGGAGGTCAGGGAGTTGGTCACATGACCGAGCTACAATTAGAAGAGAGGGGATAACTCAGAAATGCAGTCTCTGATAAGAAGATTACATTCACTACAGATTATATCATGCAGTTTTATAACAGGTCAGAGAATAAAAAATTTTGCGATAGTTCTTCTTTAATAAATTAGCCACATAGCAGGAAATAGGACATACCACGTCGGCTCAGAACGAGGCATCTAGTACCTACCTATCTCCTCAGCGATCACCACTGTGGTCACGCGCTTGGGTTGCTCTGCTTTAGAGGATAAAATGGCCTTCTGGGAGCATAAGGTGCCGTTCTCAAATATCGGTGTCACAGCGATGACCTCGGGGTGGTGGACGTACCTGCAGGTAGAACATCATCTTCATATCAGGACTGACGCTCGGTGGAATGAGAAGGAGGCTGCCTGGTACTGACTCCTAAGTGTACGGCCAAGAGGAACCCTATCTCTACTCTCCGATCCACTCCAGATTTTGGCTTCCAAAACTGCATCAGGAAACCTGACCGTGTGGCTGCACCCCAATCCCGAAGGTTAGGCAGGAGAGCTGGGGCGTATCGGTAGGGGTTCACAACCCACTTGGGACCAGAAGACCTTGAGAACCCTTGGATTTTCTTGGATTATTCAAGGTTTACCAACAGCAATTCACACAGTAGTTCTTTCGGAAGAAAGTAAATGATCTCGGTAGTGCAGCCTAAAAGTCAATGTCCAGCTTTCTAGCAGGCCTTAGATCATGACTTTAGAGATAAGCAAAAGCAGGATTTAGGAAATGAAGCCCATACACGGCCTGGTCTATAAGACTCCGTGCACCAACTTGGTGGCTTCTACAAGGAGGAACTTTATTCTCCCAGACCCACATTTACCACATAACTGTTTTGCCAGAGTCCAGCTCCAGCAGTGGGAAAAGTAGCTAACTGGAGGAGGGAGGGCTGCTTTAGATGCTGCTACCTCCTGAATAGTCTTGTTTAAAAGCAGACATTCCAAGCTTTCAGACAATACCAAAATGACAGCAACATGTTCAGGACAGAGAAAGATATCACTGATAGAAATCGTGATGCTGTGAATGCAGCTAAAAAATGAAAGTAAAAAAAAGGTTTCACTCGCGATTATTCACTACTTGATTTCTAACAGTGACTTTTGATCTTGTATTAAAGCCTGGACTGTCAGCTTTCAGACAAGACCAGTTGCATGTTTCTAGCTGCTACCATTGAGGAGATATCACCATCTAAAGCAGCCCTCCCCCCTCCAGGTAGCTACTTTTCACACTGCCCGAGCTGGACTAGGGAAGAACGGTTAGGTGGTTAAGGGCCTCTCACCCAGCCAAGCTAGTAACCTGCCCCACACGGATCGGGGGCAAAAACCCAGCTGTTTGAAGACGGTTCTCCTTTCCTTATGGATCAGATTCTGGTTCGGTTACATCCCAAGGACTATTACAAGTTCGGACATTGACTCTCAATAAGTGGCTCTACAGAACTTCGTTGGATGCCATTTTTTCCCCCAAGGAGCATTGCTTGGCCTGTAAGACTCCCTCCAGGGGTGGACAACCTGGGGTCCTCCAGCTGTTGTGAAACTACAATTCCCAGCATGCTCCATTTATTTCTGAGAGAGTCCTGAGAAGAGCAGACAAGTCCATGCCCGGGGCCTAGACCAACTTTATGATTCACTCACCAGGTGTAGCATCCTCCACCAGCCTCAATTGTAAAGGGGACCTCCACCCCCGGGAAAAAGGGCAGAAGAACTTTGGGAACAGACAACCTGGAGGCCTCGGCGGTCACTAGGAGAGCGATGAAGAGTCCGGTGTACAACGAGATTGATAGGAGGGCTCTCATGTCTCCAGACACATGCTGAAAAAGATCACAAGGACCAGTACGTTAAAGAGTATCACCCCCAACATCCGTAACTATGCCGTTCCTCTAACTCTGCTGTGAGGTACGGAGTGCTGCCCCCATCTGGTTGGAAAAACTAGGACATTTTTACTTCTGGTATCCGTGTAAATTGCGGTATTCAAAATATTGAAAATTGGGCCCCTATTGGTGTTCCTGACGCTGCGCAACAAACGCCAATTTTCTGGTCGTGAAGCGATGTTTCGTGAGTCAAATGGGGATTTTCAGCGGGCCAGGACCTCGTATTCTGGGAATTTACGCCTCGTCTGTCATGAAGTCCAGCAATGGGTCCATATGTCTGTAAGCAACCGAGTCCAGTTATTTCTGTTCCTTCACACACGTTATTCGCTACAGTTTCAGGTTCGGAGATATCAGCGCTCGCTGGCCCGGCGTTCATCGCTGTTGAGACAGTCTTCGAGGTGATTTTTGGGGGCTACTTGAAATCCGCTGCTGAATTTCAGGGACAACTTCAGCCGCCCTGATGGATGGAGGCCGCGGTTTCTTCGGGTTTGATGCCATTTCCGATCCAGGTCCTTAATTGCTCTACTTTGCACATAGGGCGGAGATTTATCGTCTATGCCGGAGCTTGCGCCTAATTTCTGACAAGGTGCACGTCTCATGATAAATTAGGCGCATCCTCCTGCAGTCCGTGCGCCTAACTAGAAATCTGCGACAGCTCAGATCTGCTGTAGATTTCTGGCTTCAATCACTCCAGAAAATTGGCGTATCTGAAGATAAATTTGTCGCAGTGGCCACGCCTTCTTCCCACCCTTGCCACGCCCCCTTTCAGGAGAGTGCGCAGGCTGGCGAAAAAGGGGAGATGCAAAAATTTTTAAAAAAGTCGCATTTAGAAGGTCGCACATGTGACTTTTTAACGTCACTTCTCAGGTGCACAGAGAATGATAAATTGCCCCCATCGCCGTCCGCAATTACTATTCGCTGTTCCACCGTTTTTCTGACACAATCGACAATTTTTATGACCGTTCCGTTTTTTTTTTTTTTTTTTGTGGACTGTATGCGGAATCATTCATTTCAATGGGTCTGCAAAAATAACGGAAGTTACTCCGCGTGCATTCCGTTTCCGTATGACCGTTCTGCAAAAGAATAGAACGTGTCCTATTATTGTCCGCATTACGGACAAGGACAGGACTGTTCTGTTAAGGCCCATGAACGCGGCCATTGCCCGACCATGGGTATATTGCGGCCCGCACACAGCGGGTTTGATGCCCGCACGCATCATGGATTCATTTGAATAGGTCCGCAATCCAGGAGATGTGGAACAGAGGCACGGATCAGAAGCACGCATGCACTAATTTTTCCCGACGCGGACAGTCGGATGCGGGTCGCAGACCCCATTCAAGTCAATGGGTCCCCGATCTGCATGCGGCAGCCCCGCGTTCAGTGCCGTGCATTGAGGACCACAATTTGCAACCTGGACCGGTACGGTGTGGACGAGGTCTTAGGGACCGGCTGTTCTATTTCGCAAAATGCACACAGACGTCAAACGTATTTTTTTGTTGATCCGTTTTTTTGCAGACAGCAAAATACATACGATGTATACAATGTGCGTGAGCCCTTAATTGTCCGTAGACCATCAATCTAAAAATCTCAGTGAGCTCCTTTAATGAAAAATATCACAACATGGCGGTTTCACCCACGTATGGCCTGGTTTACGCATTGCCTTCCCGCTGCAACCTGCTGTACGACACCCATTATACCTGTAAAGACTGTGATCTCGACCGGCACTGACCCCTAAACGCCATATTGTTATTTGTTTCCATTATTTGGTTATGTCCAGTCATTCTAAAAGCAGCAAAAATCAGATCACCGTGGCCCCAGCACTCACCACCATTGAACACACTGGCCAGCGATGCGATCTGCGGTGACAGTTGGCCGGGACGTTCCACTCCGCACATGACAAATGGTACGAGCCAAAAAGTGGAAGTGTCCACAACAGCCAATCGTATTTGAGATCACGGTGGTGAGTGGAATCTGACAGTGATAGCTAACCTCCTGCACCACAGCTGTGGTGAAACTACAACTCCCAGCATGCTCTGTCCATTTCAGTGGAGCTCTGAGAACAGCCAAGCAAGTGTATATTGGGAGTTGTAGTTACAACAGTTGGATTGCCGGAGGTTAGCCATCACAGGTCTACCACGTGACGCACAAGTTCCCCTTAGCAGTATTGTGAAAAAACACAACTGACCCCCAGTCCTAATGGACAATGTGCCCCCCCGCACACATCTGACATCCCCACATTGTACCCGCCCTAAACCCATGCCCTTCCTCCCAGGTCAGCAGTGCCCCATGGGTTGTGTATGTTACAGAAGGGGGCGGCACAAACGTCACATGTGCAGCTGTCACCCCCTACAGGACACGGCCCGGGTGACAAGGCCACACCAGGGGGCAGCACATCTCTCCCAAGTGCTCGCCATCATTTACTTAAAGGGGTTGTCCCAAGATTTAAACACATTCCCTGGTCTGGTCAGTGGGACCCCCACAATCTCGAGAATAGGGGTCCTGTATCCCCCATATAAACGGAGCAGCAGCTGAAGCTTGATCAGAATGCACAGCACATATACGCTTTTTTTTTGTATATAATACTTTTTTTTTCAGTTGCAGCGTGTTTTTGTGGCATTTTTTAGCATGTTGTAGGAATAGTGGTTTTTTCCAACCTTTTTCTATAGGGAATAAAAATACCTAAAAACAACACATCAGGAGGCGCAAAGACAAAAACACCACTGAAAAAAAATTAAAAAACCCAGCAAAAACTGCTGTCTCAGCTGCACATCTGTAGAGGCGTTCACCGCTGGAGGGGACGGTGACCCCACCCTGAGTGATGAGGAGGAGGAGGGGGGACGGACTGGACTTTCTCTCACTCCTTCCCAAAAACTGCAGGGAGCTCAGCTCAGAAAGCTCTGGAACAATGAGGCTCGCCCACCTGGCACTGCTCGTACTCCTGGTGAAGGTAAAGCACACCACGTGGGTAGCGGAGGGTATTGCGGGTTTATTTTTGGGGGGCCCCTTTGCAGTCTGCCTGCAGTTGTGAGGTGAGAAGGATAATAGGCGCGCATAGCCCCCGGGGTGGACTACTAGTTCCAGCACGCCTGCAGATCCTGCCCAACTGCAGAAGTTATTGTCGGCATGTTTGTATATGACGGTTTTCTATCTGGATTTTGTAGACGTCCCTGGTGGTCGCAGAGGAGCAGTGCGAACCAGGCTTCAGCGAGCAGCGCTACGCTTTTTCTGTGACCCGTAAATTCCTGGAGAGAAACCGAATCATCGGCAAAGGTAAGAAATTCTGCAGCTCCATCGCAGATTGTCCGAAAACTCACTCATATCACACCAGGGGTAGTGCCATTTAAAGGGGCGGGACAGCTCACATTGTGGGCACCCAGCGGCTCACTGATCACTTCCACAAGGTGGCGCTGGGCGAGATGGTTCTCTTTCCTTGGGGGATACCTCTTTGCATATTGTTCACCATGGAACAAGTCTCCATACAAGGCAGGTCCTGATCAGCTGATGGCCGCCAGAAACGTCCCCTGTGGTAACGTGGCGCTCAGTTTTAGCTTTTTTTAAAAAAAAATTTATGCTCCATCCCTTTAAATGCTATCTTTAAAGGACAGACTTCATTATGCTTAGTGCAGGGCCTCAGGCTCTTTGCACGACTCAGGTCCTGCGTCCGGCGTAATACCGGCCAGGTGTGGACTGGGTAATATGGCGCAGCCACAACCATCTGCATGGAGCTGCGCCTCCCTCAGGGGTCCTGGGAACTGGACTCCATATTGGGGCTTATGCATATGAATGTATTTTTTGTCAGTGTCCGTTCCGTTTTTTTTTTTTGCGGCCCGTATGTGGAACCATTAATTTCAATGGGGCCACAGAAAAAAAGGAAATGACTCCGTGCGCGTTCCGCAAAAAAGTGTCCTATTATTGTCTATTTTATGGACAGACAGGCATTGTTACAATGAATCCGCAAAAAAAAAAATCGGATGTAACACGGACATCACACGGGTGTCATCCATTCTTCCATACGGTCGTGTGCATGAGCCCCAAAGGACCCAGAAAACAGGAAGTCCAGAAAATCTCCTGCGACCTGTGATCACCCAGGTGTCGCATATCTCCGGTGCGGGGATCCTCCGGGGGTCATATACATATGTACAGTATATGGCACTTGATATTGACAGCTGCACCTTATAAATGTCCTTAAAGGGTTAGTCCCATCTTGTAAAGTGATGGCATATCAGTAGGATGTCTGGGACCCCCGTGGATCTGGGACGTGGTTTAGTGATGCATCCGCTTCTTAATTTTCCCTGCACAGCTCCCAACCAGTTCGCCTGCGCCGCCTGGTGGTAGGGCGCAGCTGTTACAGGTAAAATAGTGACGGCATCAGAGTTGTGGCCCCTCATTCTTTGGATCGGTGGGTGTCCCCGAGGTTGGATCCTCCAGCCTGAAGGTGATTCCATATCCGAGCCATCCCTTTATGAGACGGGAGTGCCCCTTTAAGTGCAGCACATCTGGACTCCTCTGTCAGAAATTCCATAGAAACCTCACAAGGAATTCAGTCTCACATTCCAGGCCTTTCTGCAGCTGGATAAAAAACATCTCAGGAAATGCTGAGGCGCGATAGTCTGCGGCTGCTGCTGCGTTACAGGCCCTGGGGGAAGTGATAAAATGGGGGAGTAAATCGGTTCCTAAAGACCCTGGGACAGTGAATTATAAATTGGCCTTTGCTGAGTTGTTAAAGGGGTTATCAAAGACTAAAAAATGTCCCCGGTCCCGCTCTGGAGGCTCGTCCCCGTCCCCGCTCTGGAGGCTCGTCCCCGTCCCCGCTCTGGAGGCTCGTCCCCGTCCCCGCTCTGGAGGCTCGTCCCCGTCCCCGCTCTGGAGGCTCGTCCCCGTCCCCGCTCTGGAGGCTCGTCCCCGTCCCCGCTCTGGAGGCTCGTCCCGTCCCGCTCTGGAGGCTCGTCCCCGTCCCCGCTCTGGAGGCTCGTCCCCGTCCCCGCTCTGGAGGCTCGTCCCCGTCCCCGCTCTGGAGGCTCGTCCCCCTCCCCGCTCTGGAGGCTCGCCCCCGTCCCCGCCTGCCATTGGCTGCTACCCTCCGACCCCAGATGAGAAGGGGGGAGAAGCTGCATCGGTGGTGCGGGGACCCAGGTAAGTATATTCAGTGTGAGGGGCCCGGCATATGGGGGACATTTTTTAGTCTCGGACAACCCCTTTAACTGCACACAGAGATAAAGGGATAAACCTAAATCCCAAAACTGACCCAGCGTGAATGCCCCTGGTCACCAGGACCGTGGCTCAACTGTTATGTGGCGTCTTGCAGGTATCCCACACATTGGCGAACAGCAAGAGCGATGACGGGATGAGGCGATCTCATCAGATAAAAGTGTGATGTCATCATGTGCAGCCCATGTCACCTGCGGTGGGCGGGGCTACCGGTGATCCCCATCTACCTCTAGTGGTGTGGACTGTCACCATAGAAGGGTGATCCATCGGTCAGAAAATTCTACCCTATAAATCCCAGTCACGTGTTGTGGACGGAGTCGTCTTGGGCTAGATGGCGACTTGGCCCCCAACACACGTCGCAATGAAAGTGAACACGGTCACATCGCAACCCGCAAGTCGCTGCAACAGCACAACAGTGGCCGGGAATTCTGCTGCGGAAATCTGCGGATTGCAACCGAACTCGATTCACTTTCATTAGTTGCGATGCAATCTTGGCATTGCGCCAGTCGCCATGTATCCCGCCCCTTAATGCGCCCTCTCTCTTTTCTGGGGTGAAATTTAGTAATTTTGAACAGTGTCAGATCACAAAACTGAATTACGTGTTACGAAAAATAGCGGTAAATAAGCCGTGACTGCCATCTTTTCTCATCTGTCTCAGTGAGTTTTACATCCTGCTCCGCTAACAACCGGGCCCTTTACTCACCTGATGACACCCGCTTCCGGGTCTTCCCTGATGGTAAAGTGACAGTGAAGCGGCAGCTCACCCTCCACGGCGGATCCGTCAGTTTTGTGTTGAATGCGTGGGACGCCAACGGAACGCGCCACTCTGTGCCCGTATTTGTGTGGAATGAAAGAGAACAACAGGTATTGTGAATCCTTACCAATCCGGTCTGATTAGGCCTGGACTTCTATATGGACTAATATATATATATACACTGCATGCTAGCAGACCATTTCTTTTCATACAGCCATAGAGTACAGTAATAAGATTGTGCTGCCTGCTGCCACCAGTAGAGGGAGCTCACTGCAGACAGATCTAATATATATATATATATACACTGCATGCTAGTAGACCATTTCTTTTCATACAGCCATAGAGTACAGTAATAGGATTGTGCTGCCTGCTGCCACCAGTAGAGGGAGCTCACTGCAGACAGATCTAATATATATATATATATACACTGCATGCTAGTAGACCATTTCTTTTCATACAGCCATAGAGTACAGTAATAAGATTGTGCTGCCTGCTGCCACCAGTAGAGGGAGCTCACTGCAGACAGATCTAATATATATATATACACTGCATGCTAGCGGACCATTTCTTTTCTTATAGGGTTTGCAGGTTTTCTAGATTTATGGACCAGTATAAAAACAAAATGTATAACGTCTTTTTTTTTTTTCTTCTTCTTTTCCCTCTAAATTACTAGGCGGCGGATCGGTCTTTTGGAAGGTCTTAAAGTGTCGTCCTCTTTCTTTTGTCATTTGTGCTCCGGTTTTATTTGGATGAATAAATAAATGTTCTGATGCAGCAGAGTGTGACATTTCTTTATTTTTTTGTTATAAAAAAACATCATTTTTTTAATTTATTTATTTTTTCCTTTCATCACTCCCTGATCCGTGATCGGATGCTGTATTCTGTATATTCTTTGTGATCCGTAATACAAATGCGGTCCATGTGTCGTCTGCAAAATCCGGACTACGGACCCATTGAAGTCAATGGTTCCACAAAAAAAGGCAGATGCAGCGCAGATGTTGTCCTTATTGTGTGCACCCCAGAGTACATACAGTCGTGTGCATGAGGCCTAAAGCTCATGGCAGACAGGAAAGAGCTTTCCTACACAAAGGAAGGCCACTGCTAGGTATCTGGTCTGTAACAGTGGGGCCCTATGGATGCCCCAAGCCTCACTTTAAAGGGCATCATAGTGATAGCTCTTAAAGGGGTTGTCCGATTATGAGAACTTATGGCCTATCCAGTGTCTGATCGATGGGGGTCCAACCACTGGGACCCCTGCCAGTCATAAAAATGGCGTCCTGCTCTCCCCTGTTCAGTTGGAGCAGCAGTTGTGCATGTGCTGTGCCGCCCCATTCAGCTCTATGGGAGATAGCCTGTACTTGGTTACCTCCAGCAGTCCCATAGAGCTCAGTGCAGCGGGGGACACACATGTATGATGAGTGAGAGGCACGGGCGTCCATTCTCGAAATCGGCAGAAGTCCCCCCACTGACATCTTGTGGATAGGGGGTAAATTGTCGTAATGGGACAACCCCATAAATTTGCAAGACTTCAATCTTATACAGATGTTATAAGGAGGTTTCCTGACTCAGGATAGGTCATCAGTATCTGATTGGAGGGGGTCCGACATCCAGGAACGAAAGGTTGTGGCGCTCCTGTGAGTGCTGCAGCCTTCTCTCAGCTTACCCTAAGTCAATGACGTCGCGTTCGTTGGTCACATGGCCTAGGCACAGCTCAGTCCCATTCAAGTGAATCCTGCAATACCAATCAGAGCCACTATACAATGTATGGCGCTGTCCTTGGTAAGATGTGAAGAGGGCGAGGTCTGTATGTATTCCCAAAAGTAGTCTGTAGGTGGTTGTCTGTTTAGTCAATTCTGCCCTGACTCAGCAGAGGTCATTAGCTTTCCCCTCTGATGGAGGAGCTCTCTAGTTAGTATTGCATCAGCCGCTTCAGTTTAGTTCTGCATACTCAGCAGTGAGGGGCGCTTTAGGAACTCCAGATTTCACCTCGGTGGACTGAGAGGAGCGGGCTATGTCATGTGTAGCCCCCTACCCCAAATTCACCCCATCCCTCAATCCCTGTACCTCTCCCATTATTTCCCACCTGCTTTGTCAAAACGAATGTGTATTTGGTCCTGACAATAAAGCTTATTTGAATTGATATGAGACGGACAGATAGATGTGAGATAGATATTTTTATGGTGAACCAATAAGCCATGTTATTTTCCGTACGTTTGGTCTTTTCAGTCTGAACACGGCCACAGAAGACGCAAGAGAGACTGGGTGATCCCTCCGATCAACATACCGGAAAACCAGAGGGGTCCATTTCCCAAAAAGATTGTTCAGGTAGGGTGCGGAGAATTATCTACAGAAGGAATATACTGTATGTACATGCGGCCGGGCCTTCCTCCAGAGCCTCATTCTCTTCTCTTCTATTTTTTTTTAATCAAATAGTTTTTGTTGAATTTAACAAAAAAAAAAAAATACCCCCCGTCCTTCCCACCCATCACAGATGTGCCCCAAGTCCTGAATGCTCTCAGTATGTCAGTCATAAGATATCTAGACTAACACATCAGTGGTATAGTAACTGCCCCTATATATATACAATCCACGCAATGTGCAACATTATCAGTCCGTACAGCGGAGGCCGCCACCTCCACACCCCCGCAAACACATTTTTATGACATATTTTTGGGCAAGAGAAGCAATGAAAAAATGGCAAATTGGCCATTTTAACTCTTTTTTTCCATTATGCCATTCGCAATATTGGAAAAATATTTTTAGATTTTAATAGTACGGGCGTTTCGGACGCGGTGATGACCATGATGTTTATATTTTTTGTTATTTATGTTTTTATTTTTCTATTGGAAGGGGGGGGGGTGATTTTTTAAACTATTATTTTGTATTTGTTATATATTTTTTTAGTTCTTTTTACTTTTTTTATGGTTTTGAAGCTGGTATTTGAGCCTACAAAACCCTATTATTTTTTTTTATTCCAAACCCTCATGGGTCTTTTAGAACCATGGTTTGAGCAGAATTGCTCATTTCTTATGTTGGCCTGCCACCTGCTGGCCAAAATAAGAATTGCAGCTTCAATACCCTGGGTCTCTCCAGAGAGACCCAGCGTATTGAAACCCATTACCGGACTCCTCATTGGCCGCAGAAGATGCCGGTAAGAAGCCCAGAATTGTGACCTTCCTGTTTTTTTACCCTTTAGATGCCGTGATCACACTTGATCACAGAATCTAAAGGCTTTAATGACTGCGATTGATCATTAGCCGCGGGTCTCTGCTGTTTGAAACAGTGGAGACCTGCCGGCCATGACGACCGCTGCACGCGCTAGTGGGCACCATGTTTGCACTTCGCTCCAGCATAGCGAAAGGCTTAAACTCCGTCACCTTTTGGAGACCCAGAGTTTGAGAATCAGAGACCTCCTCTCTTGAATGCAACGGGAGTAGGACTGATTATATCCGAGTAATGAGCAGCCCTGACAATTTGCCAAATTGGTCGATAATAGCCATTGCCCTTGGGAGTGAACTTCTAAAAACGGCTACAGGTCATAAGCGTATAGCGCCACTTTCTCCTGTACCGCTCTATAGGCAAGCTTTTCTAAGGGCCATCACCAGGGGCCACCGCAAAGAGTAACGGCAACAGGTGACACCCGATACAGCGGGAAAGACTCAGAGAGCCTCCCAGTAGCCCGAATCCTAGCAGTAGGTGCAGCGTACAGCTTGATCCAAGTGGATGATAGGTGTTATCACTGAAGAGAGACGACGGGCTAGGATTTTCTATAAACCACCGCCAGTAATACGTCCTTTCCCGGCTTGGGTAACACCCCCACTATTGCCTCATTCATGGAGGATGGCTACTTCCACTGGGATCCCGTCCACCCCGGGGGCTTTAATGTTTGACATGCTAGCCAGCGCCTCCTCTAGTTCTATTACAGTGATCGGCCCATCCACCCTCAACGTCTGCTCCCCCGTTAATACTGGCACGGGGTCCTAGAAATGCCTCTGTACGGTTGGCTTTTACTCATGTAAGGAAGGGAGTAGAAAGATTTCCTAATACCCAGCACCTCACCGGACTCTGAGCTCAGCTCCCCATTACCGGCTCCCAGATCCGCTAGATGTGGGTAGATCCCAAAGCCGCCACTCTGAGTTTCGGCGGATACATCTTGGCGTACGGGATCCCTAGATTCCTCAGTCGCCTCTCGATATCCACAAATTTCGCTCTCCTTTTCCATACCTCAGGAAACAGTGACACCTTGTGGCCATCAATGGAAATATCAGGCATATGTCTGGCTCTGTCTCTATGGTGGAGGATTTTCATGAGGACAGGGGGCGGTGGGCTGCCTGGGGGTTCTGGTGGGGCCCAATGCGCTCTTTCCACTGCAAACGGGGGGGGGGGGGGGTCAGCATGTCTGCTCCAAGGGTATTTTTCAGCCACAACTCCCTCCTTCCACTTTCTCAGGACTCCACACCATCCTCACATTATTTTGACATAGCCCCATGATGACTAACCTCCGGCACTCCAGCTGTGGTAAAACTACAACTCCCAAGATGCACACTTGCTTTGCAGAAATGAATGGAGCATGCTGGGAGTTGTAGTTTCACCACAGCTGGAGTGCCGGAGGTCAGCCATCACTGACGTAGCCTGTTCTCCGGATCATCCTGTTTACCCGCCACAAAGTCTCGTCTCCTTCCATGATCGGCCACATCTCTTTGTACAGAAGGTAAAGCGTCCTCCATGTCCCCCGTTCTATCTCCGGGACTGTGGTGCTTTCGGCTTCAGGTCATGGCACCTGATGGCAGTGCCCTCCTTTATACCACCATCCCGGACGTAAGCGCTGTTAACGATTTTCCCCATTTGTCGGTAGCAGACGTCACGCTCTCCTGAATCAGATTCTTGCTCCACCCTATCAGTACTGGCCATCTTGTCTTTAAGTGCACCATATCCTCCACGCCCCGCCCCCAGTGCACTCACACTATCCGTATCTGAATTGTGTCCCACATCTTCGATGAGACCCTCGGCACGTAACTCTGTCAGATTGGATGGTGCACGTTTCTCCAGTCTCACAGCTGCGGCCTACTGAACGGAGACTGTGCGGCCTCCTCAGCCTCAGCGCCATCTTGGATACCTCTATCCGCACCTTTCTGATCCTTTTTATTTGCCATGACACCGGCTCAAGAGGTACCGTATAGAGTTCAGTATGACTTGGGAAGCCTATAACGGTGATAATAAGTAATTAGCGGATCAGAGATCAGGAGCTCAGCGGACCGGCGTCCTCTCACATACCTTCTAATCTCCCCCTGTCTTCTATTGTAGGTTAAATCTATCAAAGCCGACGAGATGACGGTATTCTACAGCATCACGGGGCAGGGGGCCGACACTCCACCAGTGGGAGTCTTCACCATAGAGAGATCGACCGGTTGGTTGTACGTCACCAAGCCCCTGGACAGAGAGGAGATACCGAGCTACAACGTAAGTTCACCTCCTGACCTGGAGGCCTCCCTGTGACGGGGTCATGGCCTGCCATATCTGAGGGGTGTCTGTATTTCTAGATTTTTCTTCATGCCGTATCGGCAAGTGGAGTGGCAGTGGAAACTCCGATAGAAGTTATTATCACGGTCACGGATCAGAACGATAACCGCCCGTACTTCACCCAGCCAGTCTTTGAAGGCTCAGTGGCTGAAGGGTCCAAGCCAGGTAAGTGATATCAGTGTCTCCGTAATCTAAGACCCCCAAGGGTAAGGCTAGGCGACCATTGTACCGCTGAATCAGAAGCATCAACCACTTCTAGGGGTTTCCCATTTCAGGCAATTTCCACTTGTTAGCAGGTTCTGGACCCTCAGGCATAAAATGTGGGAAAACCTGTCAGTAAGTGCTCAGTTTCCCTGCAGCGCCACCACAGGCAGATATAAGTATTACACCATGTGCATTCAAATCAATGGACTGTCTGTGTAATATAGGACAGGACAGGTCCTCCACAGCAAGAGACGCTCTTTGTAAGGGCCCATTCACACGACCGTGGTGCTCCTTCTGAGGCCGTGCACTTCGTGAGGCCGCCGCTGTATAGTGATACACTGTACACGCTCATATAGAGTGTATCACTGCACAGCGGCGGCCTCAGGAAGCGCACGGCGTCATAGCAACCAATGACGCCGTGCGCTCTTGTCCTCACGGTCCAGGTTTTCACGGACCGTGCTCCACGGTCGTGTGCGAGGGCCCTAACCTAAGAGATGAAGAAAGGGTGTGTCCTCCAGTCACTGCGCAGCTCTAGGGAGCATCGGTGTGAGGACTGCCACTGTGAGCCATCATAGCCAGAGCCACTACCACTCCCATCCTCCGTGTACTCGCTCTTCCTGGACTTCCTGCATCTGGTTCACAGGACCCTTCATACCCTCATCCAGAATCAGTGAGAATAAACAGAGAGAAGATGGCTGGATAATGGCTTGGCTGTTTTCCCTTCTCATTTCCCAAGGTTTGAGTAGGCCTCACACTGCACAGGCCATATGCAGCCCCTCACTCCAGGCCCAGGATTTCCCCTCAGGGCACCATAAACTAAATAGCGCTACCATAATATTAAAGCACATAACATATATTAACTTGAATAGTAAATGTTGGCCCTTTTTGCAGTGATCCTCTGGGGCACTGCACTAACAAAATATAGGTCCTGGACAACCCCTCTAAGTCATTGCTTATATACATCTCATCCATGTGGTGGCTTAAAGGGATTATCCAACCCCCAAAATGAAATGCTGGGGCCCCTGACACAGGTTATACTTACCCCGCTCCCCGCATCACTTCTGATGCCCGCACGGCCGCCGCTGCATCTCCCCGTCTAGCAGCGGGGATGGATCAGCCAATAGCAGGCCTATCACAGCATTGTGGGAAGCTTGTCTAGGGAGATTCAGAGGCATCAGCAGTGACACGGGCATTTGGGGGGCATTATAGCCCTTTTAACACATAATACAGATCTATTTAGCTGATAAACTGGATTCAACTGTAACAAACTCTCAGCTGTAACAGTGTAAACGAGAGCTCTTCCATTCACTGACGACAAGCAGAAGTTGAGCTTTGTTATGTAGACCAGGAGGTTTGCTGCTGCACTGATTGTGATTGTTGTTGCAGGGACGCTCGTGTTGGCCGTGTCAGCCATTGATCCAGACGACACTGAGTACACAGATAACGGGGTGATACGATATTCCATCACTGCCCAGTCACCGCAAGTGCCCGACAACGAAATGTTTCGTATTGACCCCAAAAGTGGGGTGATCAGCGTTGACAAGACTGGACTAAGCTACGAGGTGTGTGATACCTTCTCTTCTCCGGGCAGGACTCGTAGATCTGTATATAAAGGGGTCCTCTCACTTCAGCAAATGTTATTTATCATGTAGATGCAGTTAATACAAGGCTCTACTAATGTATTGTTATCATCCATATTATTCATTTTTCCATCACACTGTAAACTGCTCGTTTCCATGGTTACGACCACCCTGCAATCCAGCAGCAGTGGTCGTGCTTGCACACTATAGGTAAAAGTGCCGGCCTCACTGGTGGCCCACCACGGGAGTACGCATAGTCTGGCGCTTTTTCCTATAGTGTGCAAGCACGACCACTGCTGCTGGATTGCAGGGTGGTCGTAACCATGGAAACGAGCAGCGTATAATGTGATGGGAAAAATGAATAATATGGATGATAACAATACATTAGTAAGTGGCTTGTATTAACTTTCTCTATGTCACAAATGCTATTTGCTGAAGTGAGAGGACCCCTTTAAAGGGATTGTCCGACGTGATCCCTCCATAGAGTACATAGAATATTCTTAAGGCCTCGTGCTCAGGACCGTATCCGCTTTGTGGTCCGCAAATCGCAGGATAGAATATTGATCCAGGGATTTATTCTGGTTGTCAGATTTGGAGTCGGGAAGGAATTTTCTTTCTAATATCGGGTCACGGGGGATACATTGGACTAGACCCATGTCTTTCAGCCTGATCACCTATATAAGAGCAGCCTCGCGCCCCATTCACACCACAGTATGTAGTTTTAGGTCCGCAAAACGTGGACCATTAAACCATCCGTGTTGCATCCATCTTTTTTGCGGACCGGTCGACTTCAGTTGTTCCGTGATCCTCATTTTGCAGCCATGAATAGGACACACAGATACAGATCATCTGTCTGCCTTCCACATCCGTATGTCCTATACTTGGCCTCAAAGTGCAGATCACGGACCCATAGAAGTCAATGGTTCCGCACAAAAAAAGATGCAACATGGACGTCATCCATATTGTGCAGACCACAAAATACATACAGTGTAAGAGGCTTTATAAGGAGACCAGGGAGCTTAGAACTTATATCACTCTCCTTCCATCCTTTATTACTGGGGGGTGATCTAGATGCAGCACCATGACTGGTGAGATCCCAGGGGCAGGAATGATCACCGGTATTGTTCCCTCTTCTTCTTCTTCATCATCTTCTGTGTTCTTTCCAGCAAAGCAAAAAATATGACCTGACCGTCACTGCTACCGATCAGGATGGACGGGGATATATTAGTACCGCCACAGCTGTCATCACTGTGCTGCAGGCCGACGGGGTGAGTCACGTGTCATGTATATGTCCGCTGGGGTCTGTAAGGGCAAAACAAGTAGGCGGAGCCAGCAATACCACAGTGCAGCACTAAATACCGCCCCAACGGAACCAAATACCACAGTGCAGCACTAAATACTGCCCCAACAGAACCAAATACCACAGTGCAGCACTAAATACCGCCCCAACGGAACCAAATACCACAGTGCAGCACTAAATACTGCCCCAACGGAACCAAATACCACAGTGCAGCACTAAATACTGCCCCAACGGAACCAAATACCACAGTGCAGCACTAAATACCGCCCCAACAGAACCAAATACCACAGTGCAGCACTAAATACCGCCCCAACAGAACCAAATACCACAGTGCAGCACTAAATACCGCCCCAACGGAACCAAATACCACAGTGCAGCACTAAATACTGCCCCAACAGAACCAAATACCACAGTGCAGCACTAAATACTGCCCCAACGGAACCAAATACCACAGTGCAGCACAAAATACTGCCCCCAGGAACCAAATACCACAGTGCAGCACTAAATACTGCCCCAACGGAACCAAATACCACAGTGCAGCACTAAATACTGCCCCAACGGAACCAAAAATACCACAGTGCAGCACTAAATACTGCCCCAAGCGGAACCAAACACCACAGTGCAGCACTAAATACTGCCCCAACGGAACCAAATACCACAGTGCAGCACTAAATACTGCCCCAACGGAACCAAATACCACAGTGCAGCACTAAATACTGCCCCAGCGGAACCAAATACCACAGTGCAGCACTAAATACTGCCCCAGCGGAACCAAATACCACAGTGCAGCACTAAATACTGCCCCAGCGGAACCAAATACCACAGTGCAGCACTAAATACTGCCCCAGCGGAACCAAAACACACAGTGCAGCACTAAATACTGCCCCAGCGGAACCAAATACCACAGTGCAGCACTAAATACTGCCCCAGCGGAACCAAATACCACAGTGCAGCACTAAATACTGCCCCACGGAACCAAATACCACAGTGCAGCACTAAATACTGCCCCAGCGGAACCCAAATACCACAGTGCAGCACTAAATACTGCCCCAACGGAACCAAACACCACAGTGCAGCACTAAATACTGCCCCAACGGAACCAAACACCACAGTGCAGCACTAATACTGCCCCAACGGAAACCAAACACCACAGTGCAGCACTAAATACTGCCCCAACGGAACCAAATACCACAGTGCAGCACTAAATACTGCCCCAACGGAACCAAATACCACAGTGCAGCACTAAATACTGCCCCAGCGGAACCAAATACCACAGTGCAGCACTAAATACTGCCCCAGCGGAACCAAATACCACAGTGCAGCACTAAATACTGCCCCAGCAGAACCAAATACCACAGTGCAGCACTAAATACCACCCCAGCGGAACCTGGCTAATTCGCCCTTGGGGCTGTCCGTATAAGTGTGCCCATAAACACATCCGACAGCTATTCCTTCCAGTACTTGTCCATACACATGCATGCTTGGTGTGGCTAAGCATGCATGTGTTTTCAGCAGGTTGAGAGGAGAAAGCCGCTTCTGGTGGTGGCTTATCTCCTGCCAGAACAAAAAGATTGGGCGCTGAAATTCGTCTCGCTCGATTCTTCTTTTCCTTCACATCATCTGTGGGGAGAGATTGTCACCCATCAGTTTACTGTGATGGAGGGCACATATTATTGGCGCACCACTAGCTATAGGGTGGGGTTTATATAACCTGAAATTAGCATTTCTTGAAGGTTTTGTAGGTATTCCTGGACTAACTTTCGCAAGCAAGTTCAGTCAGCTTTGTCTGCGATTGCATTCAGTGTTTGTTTTTTTGCACGGGTGCAATGGGTGAAAAAAAAAAAACGGAAGACTTAGGCCCCATTCACACGACCGCATTATTGTACCGCACCGCTCGGAACACACTCTGTGCGGCGGCTCCCCGCTCCATAGAGGTGAATGGGGCCGCAATATTGCGGAATATATATAGCCCCATTCACACAGTCATGTGAATGGGGCCTTACAAACATCTCTTAGCAACCATCAGTGAAAAACGTATTGCATCCAGACGCAATGCGTTTTTCACTGAAGCCCCATTCACTTCTATGGGGCCAGGGCTACGTGAAAAATGCCGAATATAGAACGTGCTGCGATTCTCACACAACGAAGAAATGATACGTGAAAAACACTCATGTGCACAGACCTATTGAATTGAAAGGGGCAGGAGTCAGTGCGGGTGCTGTGCGTTCACTTCACTCATCGCATCCGCACGGAAAATTCGCTCATGTGAAAGGGGCCTGGGGCTGGTTGGTAGATAACGTCGGTGCCTCTGGGGTCACTGATCTGTTCCTGCCGCCAGCAACAGGTCAGCAGGAAGCAAACACCGTGCAGATTGGTAAAAGTTAACCACGGCCCCCGGGGCACAGGAGCCTCACAGTACAAAGGTCCGGGCTCAGGACATGCTCTGCTATGAGCAGGTACCGGCTGCAGCTCCTTCATCAGCACCTGCAGGGCGCTCAGGTAAGTGTCTGGGAATTGGCTGATACTTCTCCTATTTCTGTGGGTGAGACTGGATCACACCCCTCCCCCCCCCTCCCAGGGCCAACGCGTTTCAGCAGAGCAGGAAGTGCTGCGGCAGAGCTCCTAGGACACATGTAGGTATATCACGACAGCATTGTGTTATAGCTGCTGTAGATAATGGGGGCCTGGGAGCTTCTTTGTGGAATATATTAGGTGTTTGGTAAAAACTTGTATTAATGAGGCTGCTTCCTCAGGAGTCGTCCAAATCTGCTCAAGGGCCTGAAGCAAACTCCAGCTGAGGCAGCACAGCCTGCAATTACACATTAAGGGATCGCACAGGAGGCGATTCTCTAAACTAATCGTGTTCGTTACAGGAAAGGAAATAATCCGCCAGATCACAAGGAGCCGACCCGTCCCACTGTATATATTAACCCTTTTGCGGTCAGAGCTTTACCCAATATTTGATGGGTGGGAATCTGACCCAAGAATGCAATAATCCAAAAATGTAACGATAATAATTCTATTTCTACAATTACTCATCTTCTAGGATATGTCGGGGGGCAGTGACAGCCTGCTGAGCACCCACGTCCTAAATACAGCGCAGGGGATTCCCGCTAAAGGCCTGACCATCACCTTGTCCAAGCTGGACGCCGGCCAAGCACGATGGGTACAAGTGAGCAGAAGGTGGGTGCCCACCCCGCACGGAGGTGCAATCTGTGTGCAGATTATAGATGGAGACCCTTGTAGGCGGCAGGATGGTGCACGTGGTACGGATGAAAACTAAGTCCAACCAAGGGACCGGTGGGGATGGGAAGTTTAGAAAGGGGAGCGAGACCGAGATGTCTACACATTTCCATAAGCATTAAAGGGGTCCTCTCACTTCAGCATTTGCTCTACGTAAATAGCCGAGCCAGCGTTCCACTATTTTTCGGTGGCCCCATAGAAATGAAGAGTGGGCAGCTCCTTCACTTTGCCGGCTGCGTTTATGAGATAGAGAGGTGGGACCCGCACCTATCAGACAATGGAGACACATCCTAGCGATATGTCCCCAATGTCTGAGATGACAATACCCCTTTAATTCTTTTAATCTTTCTTCATAACTCAGACCCTCCAGCCCCTCATCAGTTTAGTCGCTCTCCTCTGTACATTTTCCAGCTCCAGGGCATCCTTTCTATGAACTGAACCGCATATTCCAGATGAGGCCGCACCAACGCTTTGTAAAGTGGTAATATTACATCCCTGCCCCCACAGTCCAGGCCTCGTCTAATGCTGGACAATATCCTGGTGGCCTTAGAAGCAGCTGATTGACATTGTGCTGTTATTTAATCTATGATCTACCAAGACCCCCAAATCCTTCTCTATAAGTGACTCCCCCAGTGTTACCTCCCCTGGGACAGTGATGGTGAACCTTTTAGAGATCGAGTGCCCAAACTGCAACCCAAAACCCACTAATTTATCGCATAGTGCCAACACCAGTATATTATATCCTCCATGTACTTTATCACAGTATATTATATCCTCCATGTACTTTATCACAGTATATTATATCCTCCATGTTCTTTATCACAGTATATTATATCCTCCATGTTCTTTATCACAGTATATTACTTCCTCCATGTACTTTATCACAGTATATTATATCCTCCATGTACTTTATCACAGTATATTATATCCTCCATGTACTTTATCACAGTATATTATATCCTCCATGTTCTTTATCACAGTATATTATATCCTCCATGTACTTTATCACAGTATATTATATCCTCCATGTTCTTTATCACAGTATATTATATCCTCCATGTTCTTTATCACAGTATATTATATCCTCCATGTTCTTTATCACAGTATATTATATCCTCCATGTTCTTTATCACAGTATATTATATCCTCCATGTACTTTATCACAGTATATTACTTCTCCATGTACTTATCACAGTAATATTATATCCTCCATGTACTTTATCACAGTATATTATATCCTCCATGTACTTTATCACAGTATATTCTATCCTCCATGTACTTTATCACAGTATATTACTTCCTCCATGTACTTTATCACAGTATATTACTTCCTCCATGTACTTTATCACAGTATATTATATCCTCCATGTTCTTTATCACAGTATATTCTATCCTCCATGTACTTTATCACAGTATATTACTTCCTCCATGTACTTTATCACAGTATATTACTTCCTCCATGTACTTTATCACAGTATATTATATCCTCCATGTTCTTTATCACAGTATATTACTTCCTCCATGTACTTTATCACAGTATATTCTATCCTCCATGTACTTTATCACAGTATATTCTATCCTCCATGTACTTTATCATTTAGTTATAATATCCTGCCTACATTCAGTGCTGTTCATAGTGCGCCCTGCGCTGATGAATGGCAGGAAACCTCTAAGGCATAGTGGTACACCATGGACTTTCTCCAGGGTGCGGGTGCCCACAGAGAGGGCTCTGGCACCCGTGCCCTAGGTTCGCCACCACTGCCCATATGATGTATATAGATTATTACTACCCAGATGCAGAACTTTACATTTATCCACAGTGAACCTCATTCGCCAAGTTGATGCCCAATCACTCAGAGTGTTCACGTCGGCTTGTAGTTTATGGACATCTCCCATAGACTGCACAGTACTACACAGCTTAGTGTCATCTGCAAAAATAGAAATGGTACTACTACCCCCATCCTCAATATCATTAATAAATAATAGCAGCCCCAGCACTGAACCACTCTGACCATTCTGGATAGGAATCATAGACCACGACTCTCTGGCCACGGTCAGTCCAAATACAGACTGTACTTTTTTAGATCTTATTTTACCCATGATCTGTAAATGCCGTGTAGCCAACGCACAGATCGGACTCTGCAAATTGCACGTGTTCACCAAGACATCATATAGAGAGAGTGATAAGGCAGACGCCTATGTACAGGGTAAAACAGCACCACCCTTGCCCATGGGTTGTGTCTGGTATTGCAGCTCCAGTTCATTGAAGTAAATGGAGGTGAGCTGCAATACTATGCACAACCTGTAGACAGGTGTGGCGCTGTTTTCTGGATATATTTAAGGGCTTTTCTACCCCTTTAATATATCCGGATGTCTTTGGTAACGATACACGCTGTCATTCCATTCAATGTGTTCTGTGAATTGATAAAGGCAACTTGGAATTGAATCTTTCTTCTTCTTCAGCGTCACTAACGAGGATGGCCGCTGCCCTGGGCTCCTGCGAGGAGAACCTCTCACCGCCGGGACCTTCCAGTTACGCTTTGATACCAAGGACTACTGGAAACAAATGCAGCAGGACAGTTTCTACCCTTACGTGGAGGTACATGCTTCACCTACATAGTGACCACAAATCTTAAAGGGGTTGTCTGGGGTTTTACTATTGATGACGTATCCTCAGGAAAGATCATATCAGATCGGCAGGGGTCCGACACCCAGCACCCCCACTGATCAGCTGCATGAGGCACACAGTGTGCCAGTGCCATCTCCTGACTAGCCATAGACATACAGCAGCGGACAGGAAGAGAGACGGGAGATGGCACAGGCACACTGCGAGCCCCGTCTCCTCATACAGCTGATCGGCGGGGGTCGGACTCCCACCGACCTAATACTGATGACCTATCCTGAGGATAGGTCATCAATATTAAAACTCCTGACAACCCCTTTAAAGTATAACTCCTGCAAAAAATTTTATTCTCTGACCTGTTAGAAAGGTGTATGATATAATCTGTAGTGATTGTCATCTTCTCATCAGTGACTGTATCTGTGAGTTATCCCCTCTCTTCTAATTGTAGCTGTGTCATGTGACCAACTCCCTGACCTCCAACTGACCCAGGACAGGAAGCCAGTTACTGCTCTATTCATTCCTATCAGACTGAAAGTGAGGCTCCCATAGGAATACATAGAGAATTAGACTTCCTGTCCACACATAAGATGCTGTGTTATCTGGTGAGTCTGATTGCTGGTCACATGACACAGATGAGAAACATCAGGGAGATATAACTCACAAATACAGACACTGGTAAGAAAATGATATTCACTACAGATTACATCATGTACATTTCTAGCAGGACATGGAATAACATTTTTTGCAGGAGTTCTTCATTAACTCACTGAAAGCAAAGGGCCCTTTAAGAACAGTATAATGGCCCCTTGCTTTGCAGATGACGTTACTTGCACCCATCTCTATCTAATAGCCGATTCCTCCTTTGGGACTGGTTATCACATTGACTTTTGAAGTGTGCAGAGGTGTAACGTGAGACTACTGGGCCCCAATGCAAAATATATAGAAGGGCCCCACCTATCATCTGCCATTTATAATACCAGTGTCTTCATGTGTGACAGTACCTGGGTGCCCCCGCCACCTCTACGCCCCTGGAGCTATGTCCCTGTAAACAGAATTTTTTAGAATGTGATCTCCTTGGGGCGTTCCTCCATGGGAAAACCCAACATTTCTCTCCAGAACTTTGCACCATATCTGAGGGCCCCCCATACCGTCTGGGGGCCCTTATATGGCTGCACATATCCCAAAGCTTGGAAATGCTGCTGCTCTTATCTGGACATTTCTTATATTTTACAGGTCGTTTTCACCATCACAGACCCAAAACAAAAGTACCACGTGCCGCTCCTGCTGACTCCATTCTCGTACACCACCTACAGGGGGAGCTAATGGTACAAATGTGCAACTCCTTGTGTTATTCTGGTGTGGTCTACATCCCCGATCCTGTGTACAGCTGTGACCTACCGTCTTCATTATGTCATGGTGAGGGCGCACGTAGGGTTAAATAAAAAGATGAGACAAGAATTACTGTAACTTTGTATGTGTCTATATGCCATGTCAGAGGCTTATCTCCCTTGAGAACAAGAGGACCAGGCCTGTTGAAATCCAACATGCTTGATCCTTTTTTTTCCCCTCCAACATCTGCCGTTGGGGGAGGTGAAGACCCTGTTATACACCTGAGATGGTCGGTCAGTCCTGCTAAAATCAAGGTTTATGGCCTCCTCAAGTAGCCCAGACCCAGGACATCGCTGCGGCCACCTTCCAGAAATAAAGGCACAGCGCTGATTTATTTTTTGTCATAGTTTATAGAATATTAAGTCTTTAAAATGTTAGAAATTTGAGGTTTGGTTCAAAAAATAAATACTCTGCAGCCTCCATGTGCAAATGTTTATCAGTGAGGACGGCGTGGGTCGGACGACTGCTCGCTCTTCCTGCCAGAAAGAATGGGTCTGTACAGCTTTAAGTGCTGGCCGCTACCAAGCCGGCTGGTCCTTGCCCAAAGCTCTGCCCGGGTACCAGGCTCTCCAGAGGTTTAAACCCCAGCTCTTCTACAGGGATCCCGAATGCCCTCATCTTGGCTTCGTATGTCCGGAGCAGGTCGTTGTGTGCCTGAGCGTGGGAAGAAAGAAGTGTTCAGAAAACTGGAGGCGACATTTTAGAAATGGATGGACGGACGGACTAATGACATCATATGAAAATCCCAAGCACCGTAATTACACTGCTCGCTGCTCCAATATCGACGGCGAGCAGGTAAACCGTGCAGAGAATGCAGCGCTCATATGAGCGCAGCGTTCTCGTCATACAGCTGATCGGCGGGGGTGCCGGCAGTCAGACCCCATAGATCTGATACTGATGACGTATCCTGAGGATAGGTCATCAATATAGCAAAAGTGGAGAATCCCTTTAAGGGTGCATTTGCACGACCGTAAGTGTTTTGCAGTCCACAAAACACGGATTCCAGCCGAGTGTGTTCCGCAATTTGGCTGGCTCTATACACAGGCATAGGTTTTAAGAACATCTGGGACTAAGGCCCCTTTCACGCGGGTGCAATGTGTGATGCACTGAATCCTGACCCATTCATTTCAATGGGTCTTTTCACATATCAGTTTGCCGTTGCGTGAAAATCGCAGCATGTTCTATATTCTGCGTTTTTCACGCAGCCCTGGCCCCATTGAAGTGAATGGGTCTGCATGAAATTTGCATTGCGTCCTGAAGCAAGTGCGGATACAGTGCGCGATTCACTGATGGTTGCTAAGAGATGTTGTTGGTAAACATTCAGTTTTTTATCACGCGCGTGCGAAATGCATCCATACGCATTGCACCCGCGCGTTAAAAACTGAACAAACATACGCAATCGCAGACAAAAATGACTGCGATTGCGTGTGGATTGGTGCGAGTTTTCCTGATCGCACCCGGACTGAATCCGTATCGTTCGTGTGAATGGGGCCTAAGGTAAAATGAATGCTTGGTACGGCAGTGCTCCCACCGCTAGGAATCCTTACCTTGCACACTCTGGCCAGTTCGTACTGCAGGTCCTTAATGGCGTTATTCTTAGTGTCTAAGACGTCCTGTGTGGAGCAAGAGAAAGGATTATTCACTCGTACATAAGAAACGCCACACGAACGCTCTGCTCTACCCCGGTCTGGCGCCTCATACCTCCAGCTTGCGGGTGACCGCACTCAGAGAGATGGGATCCAGGTTCGATGCGGCCAGCACCTCGTTGAGCTGCGCTTCCTTCTTCTCTAGCGTGTCTCCCAGGGCTTGTAGCTTCCTTTCCAGGAGCAAGTTCTTGAATCCGTTCTTCTGCTGAACTTCCTGAATTGCCGCCGTGAATTTACCGTACAGTTCATCTCGCTCGCTCTGAATCTACGGAGGAAGGAAGAAGCGCACAAGGTACTAAAAACCAGGCAAGTTCTAGTGCTCGTAAACTGCACCCTCCATCAACTCGTACAAAAGGAGACACTGAGATCCTCTACATCAGGGATCAGCAACCTCTGCACTCTAGCTGGTCAGAAACTACAACTCCCAGCATGCTCCATTCACTTCTATGGGAGTAAGAACAGCCAAGCATGTTTGTATGCTGGGAGTTGTAGTTTCACAGCAGCTGGAGTGCCGAAGGTTGCTGATCCCTGCTCTACATGCTTCACCTTCTTCCTTCTGTGACTTCCCCAGCACACCCAGCTGCCAGGACCCTCTCAATACCAGTTCATGCTTTACTGAATTAGCATTTTTTAAAAATTCACGTGTATTATTTGTGTTTTTCACTAGTTATAGGCTGACATTTTATATTTGCAACCTTTCTGAAACTACAACCCCTAGCATGCTACAGCGATTTGAGCGTTTATGTAGTGCATAAATTAACTAGTTGGGTCCCAATGATGGCACCCAGACCCGAGGCTGTTGGTTGCTGTCTGACCGACCCCATGGTGCAGGAACGCCTCAGGCACAAGGTTTCTGCATCACAGCAGTGTTCAGGATTAACCTGCTCTGGTTCGGGTGCTGCCGTCAGGACATAAATCAATCAGGTCTGATGGGGGCCGCCGGACCAATAGATAAATATAGCAAAATGTAAAAAAATAAGACTAAAAAACTAAAAAAAAAAAAGCATAGCTTTTCAGAAACCACATGTATAATAAATAACCCATGTAACATGAAGGTGTTTTGCATTCATACTTGTCGTTTTTGTCATTACCTTAGGGTCCATTCACACGTCCGTTGCTGTTTTGCAGTCCGCAAATTGTGGATCCGCAAAACACAGACACCGGCCGTGTGTGTTCCGCATTTTGCGAACCGCACATGGCCCGGCCCGATGAAAGAAATGACTATTTTTGTCCGTGGCTGTGGACAAGAATAGGACATGCTCTATTTTTTTGTGTGGCGCCGCGGAACGGAAGTGCGCTGTCCACATCTTTTGCTGCCTCATTGAAGTGAATGGGTCTGCACCCCTTCTGCAAAATTGCGGAACAGATGCGGATCCATTATGCGGACATGTGAATGGATCCTTACCCTATGGGCTCATGCGGACGAGCATGTGCTGCCGATATACGGGCACCGGCCGTGTGCGCAATGTATCACGGATGCGGACCTGTTCACTTGAATGGGTCAGCAATCTGGAAGATACGGAACAGGGCACGGAGCGGAAGGCCCTGGAAACACTGCAGAGCACGTGGTCCACACAGCATACATTTACAGTATACTATATATGGCGCTGAGAAGCCGTTATTAGATCATAGCACGAGGAGGTGGATCCAGGTTCATTTATATATATATTTTCCTCTCTTTTTTCCTTCTCTCTCCCTCCTTCCTTACTACTATCCGTGCTTAGCCGACTGTTCGTCGACACATCTGTTGTGACTTGCGCCTCACTCTATATATTTAAGTCTTTGAGCACTTTCTGCCTCTAACGAGGAATTCTCTGTCGTCTTGTGATAAATTAATAAACATTGTTTAAAAATAAAATCTGCGGATCTGACGCTCTGCAATGAACCATAACCGGAAATGCAGGAAAAAAAAAAAAAGGCAGTGGAGTTCTCCGTGGTATTTTCAGTCATGTGTGAACATGGCTTTAGAATAGAGCAGTGATGCCCAACCTGCGGCCCTCCAGCTGTTCTAAAACTACAACTCCCAGCATCCCTGGACAGCTTACAGCTATCAGCCTATAGCAGGGCATGGTGGGAGTTGTAGTTTAACAACAGCTGGAGGGGCATCACTGGAACAGAGCATTTGAAAAGGGGAACATTAGCTCTGGGCATCAAAGCCCTGAAAGGTTAGGAGTAACGGATGCTGAGTATTTCCCCCTCTGTTACTCCACAGGGATAATTACTAATAACAGTCCTTGGCTGAGGAGCTCACGCTCTTCCAGTACTCACCTTCTCGAACCTCTGCACTAACACTTCGTGCTCCCACTTCAGCTCATTTAGCTCCTTCTCTGATGACTTCAGACGGGATTTTGTGCTCTGCAGGAAGACAATTATTATAATCGTTTACTCACGGGCGCTCACAGTACATGGCGGACAGCGATTAGAGCGTGACCGCTGATACCTGTCATAGTGACATCAGTGGGGGGGTCCGGGTGCTAGGACCCCCACCCATTGCTACAGTGAGGAAGGAGCTAGCCGACAACAGGCCAGGTGAGTCAGCACATGCTTCAGCGATTCTCCCATCTGTAGGGTCTCAGCACCCAGACACCAATCAAAATTTTGGACACGTCACCAGGACACCAGGAATCTTTTTCACACATTAGGTTCTTGCTGCTCTCGTACATGTATTCAGATCCATTCATGAATACTCAAAGGGCTATTCCCGTCTGGCTCATGAAAAGCAGCGATGGGAACACCTCTATCATGGAAGATGGAGACTATTGGCCAAGTAGATCTCCACGAGGATTACAAAGGATGTCCCATTGACCTGCAAATCTACGCATCCTGTAACCGTGGGCGAACACCTGAAACGTGCATGAATAGCAATTCCATGATATATGCAGAAGCCATTGGTTGTATTACATCGGTCTGTGTCAGAATACAGACCCCTCAGTCAGCCTCAGATCAACCCCCCCCCCCCCCCCCAAATCAGCCTCAGCTCAAACCCCTCCCAGTCTCCATCAGCCTCAGATCAGACCCCCAGTTTCCATCGGCCTCAGATCAGAACCGCCCCCCAATCACCATCAGCCTCAGATCAGACTCTCCCCAGTCTCCATCAGCCTCAGATCAGACCCCCCAATCACCATCAGCCTCAGATCAGACCCCCCAACGTCCATCAGCCTCAGATCAAACACTCCCCAGTCTCCATCAGCCTCAGATCAGACCCCCCAATGTCCATCAGCCTCAGATCAACCCTACCCAGTCTGCATTCAGATCAGAGACCCCCAGTCTCAATCAGATCAGAGCCCCCCCAGTCTCCATCAGCCTCAGATCAGAACCCCAATCACCATTCAGCCTCAGATCAGAACCCCCCCCCCAACGTCCATCAGCCTCAGATCAAACACTCCCCAATCTCCATCAGCCTCAGATCAGAACCCCCCAGTCTCCATCAGCCTCAGATCGAACCCCCCAGTCTCCATCAGCCTCAGACAAACACTCCCCAGTCTCCATCAGCCTCAGATCAGACCCCCCAATGTCCATCAGCCATCAGATCAAACCCTACCCAGTCTGCATCAGATCAGAGACCCCCCAGTCTCAATCAGATCAGAGCCCCCCCCAGTCTCCATCAGCCTCAGATCAGAACCCCCCCAATCACCATCAGCCTCAGAATCAACCCCCCCAACGTCCATCAGCCTCAGATCAGACCCCCCAACGTCCATCAGCCTCAGATCAAACACTCCCCCAGTCTCCATCAGCCTCAGATCAGAACCCCCCCAATTACCATCAGCCTCAGATCAACCCCCCCAGTCTCCATCAGCCTCAGATCAGACCCCCCAACGTCCATCAGCCTCAGATCAAAAAACACTCCCCAGTCTCCAGCAGCCTCAGATCAACCCCCCCAGTCTCCATCAGCCTCAGATCAGACCCCCCAACGTCCATCAGCCTCAGATCAGAAAACACTCCCCAGTCTCCATCAGCCTCAGATCAGACCCCCCAATGTCCATCAGCCTCAGATCAAACCCTACCCAGTCTGCATCAGATCAGAGACCCCCCAGTCTCAATCAGATCAGACCCCCCCATCTCCATCAGCCTCAGATTAGAACCCCCAGTCTCCATCAGCCTCAGATCAAACCCCCCCAGTCTCCATCAGCCTCAGATCAGACCCCTCAGTCTCCATCAGCCTCAGATCAGACCCCCCAACGTCCATCAGCCTCAGATCAAACCCTCCCCAGTCTGCATTAGCCTCAGATCAGACCCAACGTCCATCAGCCTTAGATCAGACCCCCCAATGTCCATCAGCCTCAGATCAGAGCCCCCTCAGTCTCCATCAGCTTCAGATCAGACCCCCCAACGTCCATCAGCCTTAGATCAGACCCCCCAATGTCCATCAGCCTCAGATCAGAGCCCCCCCAGCCTCCATCAGCTTCAGATCAGACCCCCCCAGTCCCATCAGCCTCAGATCAGACCCCCCCCAGTTTCCATCAGCCTCAGATCAGAACACCCAGTCTCCATCAGCCTCAGATCAGAGACTCCCCAGTCTCCATCAGCCTCAGATCAGACCCCCCCAATCACTATCAGCCTCAGATCAGACCCCGCCAGTCTCCCATCAGCCTCAGATCAGACCCCCCAACGTCCATCAGCCTCAGATCAGACCCCCCAACGTCCATCAGCCTCAGATCAGACCCCCCCAACGTCCATCAGCCCTCAGATCAGACCCCCCCAACGTCCATCAGCCTCAGATCAGACCCCCCAACGTCCATTCAGCCTCAGATCAGACCCCCCAACGTCCATCAGCCTCAGATCAGACCCCCCAACGTCCATCAGCCTCAGATCAGACCCCCCAACGTCCATCAGCCTCAGATCAGACCCCCCCCAGTCTCCATCAGCCTCAGATCAGACGACCCCAGTCTCCATCAGCCTCAGATCAGACCCAACCCCAGTCTCCATCAGCCTCAGATCAGACGACCCCCAGTCTCCATCAGCCTCAGATCAGACCCCCCCCCAGTCTCCATCAGCCTCAGATCAGACCCCCACAGTCTCCATCAGCCTCAGATCAGACCCCTCCCAGTCTCCATCAGCCTCAGATCAGACCCCCCCAGTCTCCATCAGCCTCAGATCAGACCCCCCCAGTCTCCATCAGCCTCGGATCAGAGACTCCCCAGTCTCCATCAGCCTCAGATCAGACCCCCCCAATCACCATCAGCCTCAGATCAGACCCCGCCCAGTCTCCATCAGCCTCAGATCAGACCCCCCAACGTCCATCAGCCTCAGATCAGACCCCCCCAGTCTCCATCAGCCTCAGATCAGACCCCCCCAATCTCCAGCAGCCTCGGATCAGAACCCCCCAGTCTCCATCAGCCTCAGATCAGACCCCCCCCCCCAATCTCCAGCAGCCTCAGATCAAACCCCTCCCAGTCTCCATCAGCCTCAGATCAGACACCCCCCCAATCTCCAGCAGCTCAGATCAGACACCCCCCCAATCTCCAGCAGCCTCAGATCAGAACCCCCCAATCACCATCAGCCTCAGATCAGACCCCCCAACATCCATCAGCCTCAGATCAAAAAACACTCCCCAGTCTCCATCAGCCTCAGATCAGACCCCCCAACGTCCATCAGCCTTCAGATCAGACCCCCCAATGTCCATCAGCCTCAGATCAGAGCCCCCTCAGTCTCCATTCAGCTTCAAATTCAGACCCCCCAACGTCCATCAGCCTCAGATCAGACCCCCAACGTCCATCAGCCTCAGATCAGAGCCCCCCCAGTCTCCATCAGCCTCAGATCAGACCCCCCCAGTCTCCATCAGCCTCAGATCAGACCCCCCCCAGTCTCCATCAGCCTCAGATCAGACCCCCCCCAGTCTCCATCAGCCTCAGATCAGGACGACCCCCAGTCTCCATCAGCCTCAGATCAGACCCCCCCCAGTCTCCATCAGCCTCAGATCAGACCCCCCCCAGTCTCCATCAGCCTCAGATCAGACCCCCCCAGTCTCCATCAGCCTCAGATCAAACCCCTCCCAGTCTCCATCAGCCTCAGATCAGACCCCCCCAGTCTCCATCAGCCTCAGACAGACCCCCCAGTCTCCATCAGCCTCAGATCAGACGACCCCCAGTCTCCATCAGCCTCAGATCAGACCCCCCCCAGTCTCCATCAGCCTCAGATCAGACCCCCCCAGTCTCCATCAGCCTCAGATCAGAGCCCCCCTCAGTCTCCATCAGCCTCAGATCAGACCCCCCCAATCACCATCAGCCTCAGATCAGGACCCCCCCCAGTCTCCATCAGCCTCAGATCAGACCCCCCCAGTCTCCATCAGCCTCAGATCAGACCCCCAACGTCCATCAGCCTCAGATCAGACCCCCAACGTCCAGCTCAGATCAGATCCCCCCCCAGTCTCCATCAGCCTCAGATCAGACCCCCCCAGTCTCCATCAGCCTCAGATCAGAGCCCCCCTCAGTCTACATCAGCCTCAGATCAGCCTCACATCAGGACCCCCCAATCACCATCAGCCCAGATCAGACCCCCCCAGTCTCCATCAGCCTCAGATCAGACCCCCCAGTCTCCATCAGCCTCAGATCAGACCCCCAACGTTCCATCAGCCTCAGATTCAGACCCCCAACGTCCATCAGCCTCCAGATCAGACCCCCCCCCCAGTCTCCATCAGCCTCAGATCAGACCCCCCCCCCAGTCTCCATCAGCCTCAGATCAGACCCCCCAGTCTCCATCAGCCTCAGATCAGGACCCCCAACGTCAATCAGCCTCAGATCAGACCCCCCCCAGTCCCATCAGCCTCAGATCAGACCCCCCCCCAGGTCTCCATCAGCCTCAGATCAGACCCCCCCCGTCTCCATCAGCCTCAGATCAGACCCCCCCAGTCTCCATCAGACTCAGATCAGACCCCCCCAGTCTCCATCAGCCTCAGATCAGACCCCCCCAGTCTCCATCAGCCTCGGATCAGAGACTCCCCCAGTCTCCATCAGCCTCAGATCAGACCCCCCAATCACCAATCAGCCTCAGATCAGACCCCCGCCAGTCTCCATCAGCCTCAGATCAGACCCCCCAACGTCCATCAGCCTCAGATCAGACCCCCCCAGTCTCCATCAGCCTCAGATCAGACCCCCCCAATCTCCAGCAGCCTCGGATCAGAACCCCCCAGTCTCCATCAGCTCAGATCAGACCCCCCCCCCAATCTCCAGCAGCCTCAGATCAAACCCCTCCCAGTCTCCATCAGCCTCAGATCAGACACCCCCCCAATCTCCAGCAGCCTCAGATCAGACACCCCCCCAATCTCCAGCAGCCTCAGATCAGAACCCCCCCAATCACCATCAGCCTCAGATCAGACCCCCAACATCCATCAGCCTCAGATCAAAAAACACTCCCCAGTCTCCATCAGCCTCAGATCAGACCCCCCAACGTCCATCAGCCTCAGATCAGACCCCCAATGTCCATCAGCCTCAGATCAGAGCCCCCTCAGTCTCCATCAGCTTCAAATCAGACCCCCCAACGTCCATCAGCCTCAGATCAGACCCCCCAACGTCCATCAGCCTCAGATCAGAGCCCCCCCAGTCTCCATCAGCCTCAGATCAGACCCCCCCCAGTCTCCATCAGCCTCAGATCAGACCCCCCCAGTCTCCATCAGCCTCAGATCAGACCCCCCCCAGTCTCCATCAGCCTCAGATCAGACCCCCCCAGTCTCCATCAGCCTCAGATCAGACGACCCCCAGTCTCCATCAGCCTCAGATCAGACCCCCCCCAGTCTCCATCAGCCTCAGATCAGACCCCCCCCAGTCTCCATCAGCCTCAGATCAGACCCCCCCAGTCTCCATCAGCCTCAGATCAAACCCCTCCCAGTCTCCATCAGCCTCAGATCAGACCCCCCCAGTCTCCATCAGCCTCAGATCAAGACGACCCCCTCAGTCTACATCAGCCTCAGATCAGACCCCCCCAATCACCATCAGCCTCAGATCAGACCCCCCCAGTCTCCATCAAGCCTCAGATCAGACCCCCCCAGTCTCCATCAGCCTCAGATCAGACCCCCCAACGTCCATCAGCCTCAGATCAGACCCCCCAACGTCCATCAGCCTCAGATCAGACCCCCCCCCCAGTCTCCATCAGCCTCAGATCAGACCCCCCCCCAGTCTCCATCAGCCTCAGATCAGACCCCCCCAGTCTCCATCAGCCTCAGATCAGACCCCCCAACGTCAATCAGCCTCAGATCAGACCCCCCCCAGTCCCATCAGCCTCAGATCAGACCCCCCCCAGTCTCCATCAGCCTCAGATCAGACCCCCCCCGTCTCCATCAGCCTCAGATCAGACCCCCCCAGTCTCCATCAGGACTCAGATCAGACCCCCCCAGTCTCCATCAGCCTCAGATCAGACCCCCCCAGTCTCCATCAGCCTCGGATCAGAGACTCCCCCAGTCTCCATCAGCCTCAGATCAGACCCCCCAATCACCATCAGCCTTCAGATCAGACCCCGCCAGTCTCCATCAGCCTCAGATCAGACCCCCCAACGTCCATCAGCCTCAGATCAGACCCCCCCAGTCTCCATCAGCCTCAGATCAGACCCCCCAATCTCCAGCAGGCCTCGGATCAGAACCCCCCAGTCTCCATCAGCCTCAGATCAGACCCCCCCCCCAATCTCCAGCAGCCTCAGATCAAACCCCTCCCAGTCTCCATCAGCCTCAGATCAGACACCCCCCCAATCTCCAGCAGCCTCAGATCAGACACCCCCCCAATCTCCAGCAGCCTCAGATCAGAACCCCCCAATCACCATCAGCCTCAGATCAGACCCCCAACATCCATCAGGCCTCAGATCAAAAAACACTCCCCAGTCTCCATCAGCCTCAGATCAGACCCCCAACGTCCATCAGCCTCAGATCAGACCCCCCAATGTCCATCAGCCTCAGATCAAGCCCCCTCAGTCTCCATCAGCTTCAAATCAGACCCCCCAACGGTCCATCAGCCTCAGATCAGGACCCCCCAACGTCCATCAGCCTCAGATCAGAGCCCCCCCCAGTCTCCATCAGCCTCATGGCCCCCAGTCCTCCATCAGCCATCACCCCCCCAGTCTCCATCAGCCTCAGATCAGGACCCCCCCAGTCTCCATCAGCCTCAGATCAGACGACCCCCAGTCTCCATCAGCCTCAGATCAGACCCCCCCCATCTCCATCAGCCTCAGATCAGACCCCCCCCCCAGTCTCCATCAGCCTCAGATCAGACCCCCCATTCTCCATCAGCCTCAGATCAACCCCTCCCAGTCTCCATCAGCCTCAGATCAGACCCCCCCAGTCTCCATCAGCCTCAGATCAGACCCCCCCAGTCTCCATCAGCCTCAGATCAGACGACCCCCAGTCTCCATCAGCCTCAGATCAGACCCCCCCCAGTCTCCATCAGCCTCAGATCAGACCCCCCCAGTTCTCCATCAGCCTCAGATCAGAGCCCCCCTCAGTCTACATCAGCCTCAGATCAGACCCCCCCAATCACCATCAGCCTCAGATCAGACCCCCCAGTCTCCATCAGCCTCAGATCAGACCCCCCCAGTCTCCATCAGCCTCAGATCAGACCCGCCCCAACGTCATCAGCTCAGATCAGACCCCACGTCCAGCCTCAGATCAGATCCCCCCCCAGTCTCCATCAGCCTCAGATCAGACCCCCCCAGTCTCCATCAGCCTCAGATCAGAGCCCCCCTCAGTCTACATCAGCCTCAGATCAGACCCCCCCAATCACCATCAGCCTCAGATCAGACCCCCCAGTTCTCCATCAGGCCTCAGATCAGACCCCCCCAGTCTCCATCAGCCTCAGATCAGACCCCCCAACGTCCATCAGCCTCAGATCAGACCCCCCAACGTCCATCAGCCTCAGATCAGACCCCCCCCCCAGTCTCCATCAGCCTCAGATCAGACCCCCCCCCCAGTCTCCATCAGCCTCAGATCAGACCCCCCAGTCTCCATCAGCCTCAGATCAGACCCCCCAACGTCAATCAGCCTCAGATCAGACCCCCCAACGTCAATCAGCCTCAGATCAGACCCCCCCCAGTCCCATCAGCCTCAGATCAGACCCCCCCCCAGTCTCCATCAGCCTCAGATTCAGACCCCCCCCGTCTCCATCAGCCTCAGATCAGACCCCCCCAGTCTCCATCAGACTCAGATCAGACCCCCCCAGTCTCCATCAGCCTCAGATCAGACCCCCCCCAGTCTCCATCAGCCTCAGATCAGACCCCCCCCAGTCTCCATCAGCCTCAGATCAGAGCCCCCCCCAGTCTCCATTAGCCTCAGATCAGAACCCCCCAGTCTCCATCAGCCTCAGATCAGACCCCCCCCAATCACCATCAGCCTCAGATCAGACCCCCCAAATCTCTATCAGCCTCAGATCAGACCCCCCCAGTCTCCATCAGCCTCAGATCAGACCCCCCCCAGTCTCCATCAGCCTCAGATCAGACACTGCCACCTGCAGATCCAGGACTCACTGCTCCCTGGTCTTCTTCCGGCCCGCGGAGAACTATGTGAACTGATGTTGTCATAGTGCACGCTTACGTCCTGACGCTGTACGCAGTCAGGACACAGTGCAGAGCAGGGTCCAGAAGAAGACCAGGGAGGAGGAGTACATCCGCGCAGCACTTCCTTCACCGCACCTCCTGCATATACCGTAATGGAAGCGCTCGTTAGCATTCGGACTAGAAGACGCGCTGCCATTTTTCCCTCACTTTTGGGGAAATGGTGCATCTTATAGTCTGAACAATACAAGTAGCTATTTGCCAAAATTACATCCCACCAAAATGCACGTATAAACAGCCACCTCATCCTGGGAATTAACCCTGCTGTGCCGCGGCCCAAATGAATGGATGTCGCATAAAAAACTCCATTAAACCCAGAAAATCCATTAGACACAGACGGCCCGGGGAGCAGAGAGATGACCAGCGCTCAGCACGAAGTGACAGCGAGGTTTCCTTCAAGGCAGACGCCCTATTGAGCCAATCACAATGATATTAAGCTGCTGAGGGATTCCGGTGTGAAATGATGTCCTCCTAGTGAGAGGACTGGAGGAATAACACGAGCGCCGCACAGTCACACGGCGTTACAGGATGAGACACTTACTGCCAGAGACGTCTTGTCCTTTTCATAATTGGCTAGCTGTCTCTGGAGTTCAGCCACCTCTTCTCGAGCCTTCTGCAGGGGCTCAGTGAGACGACGGTTTTGGAGCTGGAGGTCCGCCATCTCTTTCTCCAGCCGGTCTTCCTTTTTCCGCATCTCCTCCATCTGCTCCTGTAATGTGGGCCATAAAAAGGGCTGTCACAATGGAGTCTCATCACTTCATTACAATGCAGGCAGAAATGACTACAGGTTAAGGCTGTGTTCACATCTGAGACAGAAAACTGATGGAAACAAATGGCATCTGATGGACTCCACTGACTGTAATGGTTCTGTCGGGTTTCGGTCAGACACAGTGCACACGCGGAATCTGAGATAGACTCGAACTAGAGCGTCTGATGCACATGTGAACACGGCCTTAGAGGACTGATCAGTCTACAGGTATCTCCGCTGTAAACCTGCCTGCATGGATCAGGTAAATGGGAATGTCATGTGTGAGAACTGGATAAGGAGCCGGCAGACGCCTCCTAACCTGGCTATACACCAGATATTTGTCGGACAAATGCAGGATTTCTTCCGACCCACCCTGATGCACGTTCATGCTTTGTTTGGCTGAGCATGCATGTGTTCTGAATATGAAGTGTCGAGAAAGCCGCTGCCAGACTCCTTTGGCCATGGCTTACCTCCCCGAGAACAAAAGGGTCGGGCGAATCAAAATTCAATAACCAAATCCATTTCTCCACATCTGCTATTGGGGGTGGAGAACTGGGAGACCCCCATATACATTAGATCAGGAATGGCCAACCTGAGGCCCTCCAGCTGTGGCGAAACTACAACTCCCAGCATCCCCAGACTGCCTACAGCTATCAGCCTACAGCAGGGCATGGTGGGAGTTGTAGTTTAAAAACCCAAACTACATGAATTTATATAAAAAGTGTCCCATAGGTGTCCATGGCCTTAACATCCTGCAGCTGTGGAGTCACGTTTATGAATACAAGCAGGTTCCTGTCGCCTCTACCAGGTTTCTACTAAATACTGCGGGGACATTTTACCAAATCAATGTCAGTCCCTGCCCCCGCTGGAGGATTCCTCGCCTTACGTACCTTAAGTGAGTTGATTAGAGCCAGGTTGTTGAGTGTGATGTCATTATAATAGTTCTTGATGTCACTGAAGGCCTTCTCGTGGTTCTTCATCAGAGTGTTGATCTGTCCGTTCTTCCGCTCCTCAACCTCGTGAATTTCTGTCTTTCTGCGGAGCTCTAGCTCATCTCGCAGGACGCGCATCTTCTTATCATATTTGGTTTCAATTTCTGAATGTGGAATTCGAGAGGTCACAGAGTTAACGTTTTTTATTGGTTTAGAAACCCCATTTTGCAATGTGTGAACTCTGGGTTTCTAAGAGAGTGTCTCCTATTCAGGGCCCTCACCTGTTGGGTCTGGAGGACCTGACATGTCCCTGCATTATTCAGCCTCCCACTCATTTAGATGGGACGCTGTGTAACGCTTCACTTCCCCTGTGGTGGTGCTGCAGGGAAAATGGACTCTTCCTGTCAGGCCCCCCGTAGAGCACAGTTCATCACTGGGGCGATACAGTAGCAGGACACCCCACAATCAGCTTATTAACAACCTTTTTAAAGATTAATTCAACAGGGGTTTTTAAAACAAGAAACTCTCAGACATTAAGATAAATCCTCAAAATAAACGAGGTAGAGAATAGCTGGCCGCTGTCTACAGCTCCAGTGCCTGAAATGAGGACACAGGACTTCTAGGCAAGCAAGAAGGATGTGGTACCAAATGATTCACCATATTAGACACATTTTTCCCCCTCAAAAGTGGGGAAAAACGTCAGTTTATCTTTTTGGGCAAATACTAATGAGCACTTCTATTATGGAAGTGCTAATTAGTACAGTAAGACTAGGGAGTGATGAATACAGCTCCCCCTGTGCTGGCTCTGTACTCACCGCTCCCTGGTCTTCTCCTACAGGCTGCACACGCTGTGCTGTGACCTCACACTTTGCAACGTCAAGTCTGGGGCGGCGGCGTCCCGAACAGGAGAGGTGAGTAGATTTTTTTTTTTGTCTAAACTGAGGTCTGATGAACATTGAGGGTCTGATCTGAGTCTTATTAATATTGGAGGGTCTGATTGGAGGTCTGAGCTGAAGTCTAACATTGGTGGTCCGATCTGAGGTCTGATTAACATTGGTGGTCTCATCTGAGGTCTGATTAACATTGGTGGTCTGATCTGAGGTCTGATTAACATTGGTGGTATGATCTGAGGCCTGATTAACATTGGTGGTATGATCTGAGGTCTGATGAACATTGGAGGTCTGATCTGAGTGTGGGTCTTATTAATATTGGAGGGTCTGATTGGAGGTCTGAGCTGGGGTCTGACTAACATTGGGGTCTGATCTGAGGTCTGATTAACATTGGGGGTCTGATCTGAGGTCGGATGAACATTGGTGGTCTGATCTGAGGTCTGACTAACATTGGGGGGTCTGATCTGAGGGTCGGATTAACATTGGTGGTCTGATCTGAGGTCGGATTAACATTGGTGGTCTGATCTGAGGTCTGATGAACATTGGTGGTCTGATCTGAGGTCTGATGAACATTGGTGGTCTGATCTGAGGTCTGATGAACATTGGTGGTCTGATCTGAGGTCTGATGAACATTGGTGGTCTGATCTGAGGTCTGATGAACATTGGTGGTCTGATCTGAGGTCTGATGAACATTGGTGGTCTGATCTGAGGTCTGATGAACTTTGGGGGTCTGATCTGAGGTCTGATGAACATTGGGGGTCTGATCTGAGGTCTGATGAACATTGGGGTCTGATCTGAGGTCTGATGAACATTGTGGGTCTGATGAAAATTGGGGGTCTGATCTGAGGTCTGATCTGAGGTCTGATGAACATTGGGGTCCGATCTGAGGTCTGATTAACATTTTTTCTTATTTTCTTCCTCTAAAACCTAGGTGCGTCTTATGGGCAGGTGTTTCTTATGCAGCAATTGGGTTGGTGCCTGCTGCACCACAAATAAAAGAGGAACAGAGTTTATCTCCACCTCGATCTCCAATCTCCACCTCTGAGGGCAATCTCCAATGGATGATGGACAGCACACAAAGACAACATGGAGGCATGCAAGAGGATGCATAGATCAACAGTCATAGCTGACCTTTTACTTGTCTCTCAAAATCATTTCTCAGCCGTGTGATCTCTTCATCTTGTTTCTAAGAAAAATAAAAAAACATTTTTAGACAGTGTCAGAAGAAACCTGCACCCAGATGTATCTAGTGAAGACCAGTTTACCTTTGGTCATGTGGTTAGAAGCAGATGCAGGTAAACTCAGCCTCTACACCCTGATATCATCCTGTCTAGTCCGAGGCTTTCAACAGTGAACACAGCCTATAAATCATCATCACCGGGGGGTCTGCCTTGATATTTTCAGTACTGAACACAGCATATAATTACGAATAATTGAAATAAACGGGGTAGGTAATAGCGGACCAGAGCCACTGTCTAACGCTCCAGTGCCTGAAAACAGGCTTCATAACTCCTATGCACGCAGGAAGGGCGTGGTACTGTATTTTTCGCCCTATAAGACTCACTTTTTTCCCTCAAAAGTGTGGGAAAAATGTCAGTGTGTCTTATAGAGTGAATGAGGGCTTCCATTATGAAAGTGCTCATTAGTACAGTAAGACTAGGGAGTGATGAATACAGCACTCCCTGTGCTGACTCTGTACTCACCGCTCCTTGGTCTTCCCGTGCAGACGCCACACGTTGTGCTGTGACCTGCGCACAATGTGAGGATGTAGGTGCGCTCTGTGACCTCACACTGTGCAACGTCAGGTCACAGCACAGCGTGGCAGGAAGAGAGCTGTATCTCAGGAGCGACAGAGACCAGACAATTTACCTTTGGTCATGTGGTTAGAAGCAGATGCAGGTAAACACAGCCTCTACACCCTGATATCATCATGTCTAGCCCGAGGCTTTCCACAGTGAACACAGCCTATAAATCATTATCACCGGGGGTCTACCTTGATTCAGTACTGAACGCAGTGTATAAATACGGATAATTTGCGGTCTAACCTGAGGTTTGTAATGTTGAATACAACATATAAATCCTAATAATTGGCAGTCTAATGTGAAGTTTGTAACAGTGAATACAGCCTATAAATCCTCATAGTTAGAAACCTAATCTGAGATTTTCAATGGTGAATACAGCCTATACATCCAAATAATTGGCAGTGTAATTTGGGATTTTCTATGGTGAATACAGCCTATAAATCCTAATAACTGGGATCCAGGCTGAGATTTTCAATGGTGAATACCGCCTATAATTCATAATAACTGGGAGTCTAAACTGAGATTTTCTATGCTGAACACAGCCTATAAATAATAATACCTGGCAGTCTAATTTGAGATTTCCAGCCTATAAACCCTAATACCTGTGAGTCTGACATGAGATTCGTTACCTCTGCAGCCATATTCACTGTTTCCCTTGTGTCCTTACCATCTTGAGGTTCTTCACCACCAT